>CM046449.1:49012068-49507068 GCA_025506515.1 Flaveria trinervia | reverse complement strand
CCATCATCTCTCACTCTTACCATCATTGTTCTCTACAATATGTTTTCCGTCTTATCGTCTACAGCCTTAGCTTTATTATCAACCATAACGTATTGTCATCCATGAAAATATTATGTAATGAAATGTGGCTGATTTTTAAGTCATCAAACCTTATTCACTACAGTATAAATCATATGATACACAAAATAGTTAAGTTGTATAATAATATGTTTGTCATTCGTTTGCGCTCACTCGACGCTTGCTCGAAAATTTAACGCTTGAAAAATGCTCGTTCGATTTTCCGCTCGGTTGTAAACGAGTCGATCGGCTCGGTTCAGTTTGGAAACGAGTCAAGCACGAGCAAAGGTTCGCTCGCTTCGGCTTGGCTCGTGAACCTAAGTATTCAAGCATTTTATCAGCATTTTGTTAGTTTATCGTGTTTTTATTGCATCACATGAACAACTCTAGCTCAGTATTTCGTATTAGACACACTAACAACGGAAGCTCACAATAAACTGTAGGCTATTCGTGTTGTATATTTATTGAAAAAGAAAAAGAAAAGAAATCTTAAAATCTAACGACCAAAGAATTTAAATATAAAAAAAAAATAATAATAAAAATAAAAATAAAAATAAAAATAAAAATATATCCCCAAACGTCCGAGATGTAGGCATATCTTCCCCCGTGAGAGTGTGAGAATGAATCCCAGCGTAAGCAAGCCAGAGCGTAGAATCAATCCAAAGCATTAGGCCCCCTACAGGCGTTCAAAACGGGGCTCCATATCCACTGCACCATAAACTTCCTCCCCCTCCTCCCATTCATATTAAAGGTCCGACCCGACCCGTCCTTCATCACCTGCCCAATGTAGCCGCCTCCACCGCCCGACCCGTAAAGCCCCTCGCACAAGTCCCCAATCTCCGTGGGGCCGTGGGGTCTTCTCCGGCGTACCAGGCGTTGACGAGGGGATTCGACGCCAGCTCCGCCAGCTCGTGCCCGATCACGCTGATCATCCCCTCCACTCCCACGTCGCCGTTCGGCGGGCCCAGCGACCCCGGCCCTCCGCCGCCCATGTACGCCGGCACCGCGAACGGGTACGCACACACCTCCGGGCACTGGGTCGCCGAGTTCCCCACCCACGCGTACGGCAATGTGTATCCCACCTTCGATGGGAACGTGAAGTAGTGGAACCCACACACCGCTCTGCAGAAGTCCTGTACGCCCACGTCGCTCGAGGTCAGGAGTAGGAAGACTCCGGTTTTGTGGTCCACCGGGAATCCACCTGACTGGGCGCTGGAGGCGATCACGTCTTGGACGCTGAGGCGGGTGAGGTGGGTCCCGTGGGAGTACTTCCGGTCCGAGTATTCTCCGGCGATGAGGACGCTGGCGGAGACGTTGGCGCTGGTTTGGTCGGTGTAGAGCGTGACCGTTTTCCACCAGTCGGAGACGGAGGGCCGGGGGGCGGCGCGGCGGTTGGTGGCGGAGATTGATAGGATGAAGTCTTTGATTGTTAGTTTCTGAGACGGAGTCCATTTGCCGTACCAGATGAGGTAGATGTTGATCGGCGAAGAAAGGACCGGACCCATGTGGTACCGGAGTTTCACAAACTCCGAAGAGCCTTCGTTCTTCTTGGAGTCGGCGAAGGCGGTGGGAGGGAGCTTAGGGTTTACATTAAGGGTAAGGGTTTCAACAGAAGCAGAGGAGACGAAGGTGAGGAAGAGGGAGATGAAGACGGTGAGGGGTAGGGGTAGGATGGACATTTTGGTGGGTGTGGTGATGGCTGTAGTGAATGGTGATGAAGGAATTTATAAAGAAAGGGGTAGAGGGAAATGCGCTGGTGACAGCTGCCATCTTTTTGGGAGTGATGTGAAGAGCACAGAATTTGAAATTCTGGAGTAGGAGTGATGAGTGATGAGTGATGAGTGATGAGGATGGGTTGAGTTGAGGCCTGAGGGGGGAAATGACTGAAACGCCCCTGTCTCTGTCTTTTTGGACGTGGGATTTCAAGTTGCGTTTGTGGGGTTGTGAGAATAATTATAATTATAATTATAATTCCATTTGGTGGATTTGAATTCTCTTAGCCTGTTATGGGGGGTTCAGGGTAATGTGGTTATCCAGTTTTCCTCGCAGTTTACAGTTTGAAAACCTGCCTAAAAGAACAATGGTTTGTTTTGTTTTGAAACGAAATGTAAATTGTACCTGTTGAGTTTAATTAATTTTAATATATTTTCTTCCATCTTGAATATATATACTAATTTGCATTTGAGATATTTAATATGATAAATTAATGCAAATAAGGATCTTAAGATAATATAATATAAAGTTGCTGCGAACTATCTAACCGAACCTTTTTTCCTAGTTTGGCTAATTCACTTGAACCAACCAATCCAACTGGTTTTAATTTGTCTTTTCACTAAACTGTAGTTACCAGCTTGGACTGGAAACAATAAACCTAGACAAAAGACGAAACAATACCATTTTGAAACTTTTACAAACAAAATGGTAAAGCACTTCAGTTGGGCACCAAACCCCGATACTCGATTGGCGATGTTAACATGGAGATTTGTGTTAAAAGGGATCACTCAAAGTGGTAATCAAAATACTGCATCTGCAAATCCAGGTGTTTCTTGAATGTTGTGATGCATGCTGTTCAATCATCAATTACAATCTCTCAGCCAACTGTTTTGAAACTTGAAATGGTATATAGTTTTCCCGGAATTATAAAATAAACTAAAATATTATGTTAAAATCAATTTCAGACATCATACAATTCATAAATGGTTAGATCCTATGGAACAGTGACAAATTGCAAAACAATAAAGAAAAGATAAAGTTATATATACTATTATATAATACATCTTTTTGGATAAAGATGTAATTTTATTAAAAATACAAGTTTTAAAGCAACATGTACAAATAAGTACATCACATTTAAAAGGGGTAGAATAGAGATTTGGTTAAAATTTAAGACACTTTAAGGGTAATATGATAATTTATCCATTAAATTTTATAAAACTTAACATTTTTGCCCTTATCTCTTTCATGTATTTAATAAACATTATTAATATATTTTTTAATAATATGATATTATTTAATTCACTTCATTAATTTTTATTTTATTTATGATACTATAAATTGACATTTAAATTTATATTTACTAATTATATTTTTATAACTAAATAAAATTTTAATTAAATATATTATTTTATTAAATATTTAAGTATATAACTTATATAAATCTTCATATTTATAATAACTATATACTAATATTTTTCTAGGGGCATATTATAAGTTTAATAATTTTAATATTTATCTATATCTTTTACAATAAAATGAGAGGATGATAAAATGATAATTTTACATATGGATTAGAACACCCATATGAAAAGTAATGCTTAAATTTTAAAAATTAATCATTTTATTTCATTTATGCCCTTACAATTTCATTTATATATTGTGACTGAGCACTAATCCCTTTTCCTCTTTCTTTTATCACTTGTTAACAACTCAATAATAATCAAGATGATAATTTGTGGTAATAGTTTCTCCATTAACTTTTTTCGGTATATGCAAATCCCCACCAAAAACTAACTCCGATGATTATAAAACTCTAACCTACATTCATAAAATAACCCTCTCTAAAATCTAGATAATAAGTAATTTCCGACCATAAATATCACCCATATTTTCACTATTCTTATTGGGATAATATAGTTGTCATAAAAACTTTTGTAATATACGTAATTATTTTCTTTTACAATTTTTTCAATAATTATGTTTTGATTTTTTAATTTACGTCATAACGCACCGAGCTGATACCGACTAAAATCGAATTCCCAAAAAATCATGCAACAACTGTACCGCCGCAACGCACGGACATTCCAACTAGTAATTTTTAAAAAGTATTTCTATACCTGTTTTGTTAATGAATGTGGAATTGTGACAAACTCAAAAGATTGTGTACCTCTATTAGTTTTGTATCCCAAGCTGTTCCAGGGAATCTGGCCCAACCAGGAATATCTGCCTCGTTTGGTACCGGAAAACAACTACTCCCTTGTATGCAGTTCTAGGTATACCATCCTGAAGCATAGCATGAGTTACTTACCAAATAAAAATACAAGTTCACTTTTGGAAAAAACCAAGCTGGTGATACCTTCCATTCTTCAAAAATGCCAAATTGGCGAGCAATTTCTTCAAAATGCTGTTGATCTCTATAGTGTATACGCACGTCTCCTTTCAAATTGTTTATCTTCAGAATCAGATCAGTTCCATAAAGAGGATTTGCACCTTTTACCAGGTGTGCAAAATGTTTCACAAATTTATCCTACAAGAAAGAAAAAAACAAAGATTTACCATAAATATTTGAGCAAACTCTCAAAAACGTTTACCATGTTGAACGAATTCTGTAGTGATATTCATACCTCCATTAAGTAGGTCAAGTTCATCGATTTCCAATCAATCTTTTAAAAGGAAAAAAAAAGTGATTAATACAAGGTACCAGAAGTAACAACTTACATACATTAAGACAAACTTTTACGTACCGGGACATCATTCAGCCTGATAGGTTTAAGGTATCGATGGAAAAACTGGCCCAGACTAGAACCCTGAAAAATGTGGAAAATTCTTCTTAGTTTTTATATGGCTATTAATTAATAACACAACAAATTCCTTTCCAAGGTATGTGCATGGAAGTCCCTGCATGTTCGCGGTCAAGTAACATCTATATCTATATAATTAATATTATATGACTAAGGTGGTAATTTCAAGCCATTACTTATCACTTATTGATCGAATTTTTTTTGTTGTGACCATGATAATCCATTACGAAAAACTCACCCCCCCCCCCAACCCACACAAAACACCACCGATACCCTACTATTAATACGTGGGCAGGTGGCCTTCAAGAGCTGAAGGAAGGAAACAAGGGGAAGCGGGATTTGAACTTGAGATCAATACGCCACCAATTAAAGGTTGATTAGTGTTACGTTTTATCTCAACAAATCAAAGATGTCAAATAATAGTTTATAAGGAAAGGGGTCAAATGACATGAAAGTCATTCAAAGGGTACTTTTAATGCATAATCATCGAAAATCAGTTATACAAACAATTAGATTATCGTTGAAACAATCTCATATTTATGATCATATGTGACACATTAATTATGACATTAAGATTGGATACCTACATGCTCACCAAAGTTGTAAGTTCTACATACTTCTGGACGAATAAACTGTCGCCCTTTATGATTTTCTTGCAATCTTAGCCAATCGTCCCAATAAGTAATATATGGTCAAAGAAAATTCTCTCTCGAAACAGAAGGGAATTACAAACCATTAGGCACGAAGATTAAAACTAAAAACATGAGAAATTAGTATAAAAGGATATGCTTTTGGCCACTTTGGAGATAGCTCATCCCATGTAGGTTTAGATAGCATCCATCCAAGGCCAGGGAAAAAATCTGAACGATATAATGTATCTGCAAGATTCACTAAACTTTTACAGGGGATTCAATGCAATTATTAATCTTCACTTTTTATTTATCTTAAATAAAATCTTCAGGCCTTTGTGTTGGTATGAATTAAGTTACAGACTTACAAGGATCATGCACAAATTGCTTTTGCCCATTATCATTCCATGAGGAGATGGCCATAATGGACCTATCATTGTTTAAATGGAAACAAGCTGTTAATGTTGTTTGATAAAATTTATAAAATTAAAAAAAATTAAAAAAATAAATAATAAAGAATGAAAGAATGAAGAATGAAAGATAATATATATGATTTTATTTCATGCCAAAGACTTACTTATCTTTATCAAGGAGGTCTGCTCCAGCCTCAAAATAATTAAAAAAGTCAGGAGAAATCTCCATATCATCTGCATACAATTAGGATATATAACTTTTATGAGCCCTCATAATATATAAAAAAGTGATATACGTTAAAAGGTAGAGTGATTGTACCTTCAAGTATTATGACCCGATTAAAATTATGTTTGTAAAATATCTGATCAAGTGCCCACTTGTAGTGACCTGAAAATGTGGCAGTTACCAAATGAGATGAAGTTTATCCTTGCAACAAACATAAAAATTGAATGGATGTAACCATTTGTCTATTTGTATCCCTTAGTCCCTTACGTGCAATCTTGTAATATGCAATTAACTCCCCAGGCCTTTCAGTATGCACAGGTTCATAATCCAAGTGCTACAACCAACTGGAGTAAATTATCTTCTGATTACAAATTATTGCCAAATACCGCTACATGCCTTTATTATACTATATATACCACTCATGCAACAAAACATGTACCTGCATGTAGGTAAACTGCTTGTAACTCAAAGCTTTTGCTCTAACATCAGAATTTGACCCGTCCTGAAAATGTTATCATTTAGAGGGAATAAGGGAAAAGTTTAGCAACTATCATACAAGCAAGAGATAAGTGGCACAAATCACAATAAATATAATATAATATAATCGCAAAATACAACATACCTGGGATATAAAAACTGGAAACTTTGATGAAGCAGAAGCATGATATCTGAATAATGAAGATGGGTTTTAGTTTCATAGCATATGCTCAACTTACTTGCCTTTAAAGATGAAAGGGATGATACAATTTAGTGAAGTGATGCACAGGCTTTTTCAAAAATTAAATGAAAAAAGGTAACCTTCAAAAATGGTCCTTGTGATTTGTCTAAAGTTACAGAAATGGTGCCTAAATGTCAAAATGCACCAACACTCATGCCCAACTATCTCCCTAAAATGGACAAACATCTAACAGACCCAATAGATTTTCCAAAATGAAAATTTTATCCTTCAATTAAATAAAGAGTAAAATAGTCAATTTATACCAGATTTGGTATACAAATTGAAAGTCGAGTGACCTTTTTAGCCTGTATAAACATTTTGCATATTTTGGTAAGTATAAAAACGTACTTAAGGATAGATTTAATTGTTCTTTCAAGATAGTCAGCACGGTTGCAAGCCATGATAACAACTGCTGCCACTGGCACCTACAAATTAAGTAGAAAGCTCAAAGACCATATTGGAGAATTGATCCTTCAACAAGAAAGAAACACGTAATTTGATATTATTATCCCAACCTGATTTTGTTGAAACAAATTTTTCACACCTTTCCCTACAAATTGATAACAAAAGGGTCAGACTCACATTGCGCAAGTAAAGAATATTAGGAATACACTACAATAAAAAAATTGAATACACACACACACATAAAGAACAGAGTTGTGGTATGAGCTTACTTTCAAGATTTTGAACAAGTGTCCTCAGTTGTTCACACTCTTCTTGTTGTTGTTTTACTTTTTCTGAAATACAAGTAACATAGGGAGAAAACAAGGCATGAAAAAAAATTTCTTATCAATCAAGAAAGAACAAAAATTAATTAAAATACCTCCTCATATTATTAAAACATTTAACAACTGTTACTGAAATCACTTGGTTACATATGACATTTAATAACTAGGGAAATGGACCAACAAAATTAATACATTTTCCCAATAAGTTAGATATATGAATTATGATGTTTTCATCAATAGCCGATTCAGCATTTAATAAGAAAAAAGGAAGTAAGAAAATGACTAACTTTAATAAGAAAAAAGGAACTACCACCATAAATACATCCACAAATATCCCTTACCCTCCAAAACCAAAACCTTTTCCTTTTGCATGCTTATCTGATCAATTAGTAACCTCATCTGGCTTGTACAATGATTTTCCCCTTCCACCTGTTATAACCAAAAAAATTTTACAAATCACCTGCTCTATGTACAAGACAACTGATTGAATAAAGAAGAATCTTGTCAATAAATTTTCCAGCACATATAAAAAAAATCCCCCCTTCCCTCCCAAAAAATAATCCATATAATACATCCTATTTTCTTCCCAAAACACTTATACTAATATTAGCATAACATGAATTTGATGGTTCAAGATGGATAACATAGAACGCATCTATACACTTTTTTCTTCCTGAGAATCTTTAGAATTACATTGTATACAGAAACATAATGTTAATATCTGCAAGACTATCAAAATTTCTTCCAAATATAAAGGGGCTCTTTTATAACACAGGAGTACTAAAAAACAAGAAGTACAGCATGGTACATGTCAGCCTTAACACAGAAAGTAACATAATACACTAACAGTTACCAATCATTACATCCTAAAGGTGGTTGGGGAGTTAGACTCAATTTAAAATCCACTACTTTGCCACCTATTTTGAAAGGGTTTGCTTAATGTTGTTATTGCAGTTGGCCACTATTGATGACAGTTATTCTGATGCAGGACAAAAGTGCACTAGATGCTTTCTAGAAAGACTGAAAGAGATAGACAAACAAGATCTTTTTCTTCAAGAGAAACCACACAAGCCAAAAAATCATATTTCATTATGCCAGAAATATAGAACTTCATTACTTAAGATAGCTTGTGTTTGATGGAAATTCCCAATTCCACATTATTAACATTAAAATGAGATAAAAGAAAAACAGCAAAACTGTCCAAATATTTCTGATATCCGCAATCCCAGCCCCAAGCAATGGAACTCAGGCCTGAGTCCTGACAATTGGGCCAACACATCAAGGCCATCTTGCCAACGCGTGTGTGCCATCAGACCTTTTCATGGCCTCATGGGACCGTTGAGGGGCCCGGTTCAGTAGTTATATGTGTTTGATTTTCATCACATCAGTTCTTAAGAAAGACAGCATTTCTTCAAGCTTTCTAAGCCACCTTAGACCTGTAACTCAAACTTAAGCACTGGTCATGCCTTAAAGAGTTAAATACAGCCAGTTTCCAACTATTGTGGTCAGCAACCCCCATAAAACAGAAGAAAAACAGGGGGAAACAAATATACATTTGCTGTCAACAAAGTAAGCTACAAAAAGCAAGATTACAAATTTCCACCCCATAGCTAACAGCATCCTAAAAACATAAAGCAGTTTAAGCTTGCAATATAGACTATGGCACTATGCTGGGAGAAAGTGTACATGATGTACTCACCGCAGCTGAAATCTTTTCAGCATACTCAGACTGTGCCTTAAACAACCTCACCTGGTATGAAATATAAACAATATTAAGTTTCTTAAGCCAATGAATAGCATCTAAAAACAAACTGCAAATCAAAGTAGCAACTGCATAGAACCTGTGTATAGATGAATGCAATTGCAGCTAGAAGAAGTAAGCATCTGAAACCACCAGACAATCTCGCCATCGTTGTTTGTTGTCAATTGTTTTCGAATCAAAAGCTTCAGAAAATCCTATGAACTGAAAACCCTCGATCTGTCCTTTAAAATCGAAAAATCACAAGTTCTGATTCTAAATCATCGTCATTCTACTTCTTCAGCTCAGTGAAGCCGGATCAATACATCCTTCCTGAATTAACCACCACCGAATTGTCAACATTGGGGGTTTGTACACGCAACTACCTATCAGATTGCGCGAAACTTTTAACGCCTCCGGTTGTTTTAATGGATCTCAATTGCTCAATGAGATCGTAGAGTGTAATTTTCCTTTGTTCACCACGATTCGGACATTATTAGTTGTAACACTTGATGAAGTTGGGGCTTTTTCTAAACCCTAAATCGTTGGATGTTTATGCACATTATCAGTGTCTTATTTTGTTTCTTTGATAAACCTAAGAGAATGGAAGAAAGGAAATAACGAGTTTGCTATAAGAGAAATAAAATGAAAATTCCTCTCAAAGAAAATTTTGTTTCGGATCTTAGACCGGGTGATGTAATTCAGGCGATCAGGGAGATTAAAAAAATTTAAAACACGATGGCATGATTAGAGGCGTGATTTGAAGAGAGTGAGGGAGGTCACGAATGAGAAAGAGTTGTTGGGATCTGTAGAAAAGAGAAAGTCTGTTTTGGTTCATTAAAAAAAATTAAAAATTACATTCACCCTATTATACTATCATATTCTTTATAAAGAGAAGAGTAAATTACACGGATGGTTCTTGGGATTTACTTATATTACAACTTTAGTTTTCACTTTTAATAAACTACATATTAGAGTTTGAATTGTGTATGACGTGCACGTTGTTAGTCCCTAACACTAACAGGAGTTAAGTTTTTATGTTAAGTGTTTAAAAATAATAAAAATACCCTTCAACAAATATAAGATAAATAAAAAGTTAATCAACTAATAACGGGACCACCTGTCACCACCACCACCACCATAACCACCACCACCCACCACCACTACCAACCACATCATACCACACTTTACAAAACAACAACCTTCACAAACACATAGCTTTTGAACAGAGTCGCCATATGACAACCATCGCTCCACCTCCACTAGCAATTTCACCACACAAAGAAGCAGAAAACAACCACCATCAACCATCGATCACCTCTTAACCGCCTCACGCCT
This sequence comes from Flaveria trinervia, assembly GCA_025506515.1. NCBI lineage: Eukaryota > Viridiplantae > Streptophyta > Magnoliopsida > Asterales > Asteraceae > Flaveria > Flaveria trinervia. Next base: position 49,496,704 of record CM046449.1, on the reverse strand, counting down.
CCGTACTATCACCGCCATTATCAATTGAACACGTAGATCACCAATAGGAATTTATAACCTCAATTTCACTTTTTTCGCCATCACACCCACCGGAAACTCAGTTGACCACCGGCAACAACCACTGTCAGAGGACACTGAAGGTCAATAGGAACCTCTAGCTCCGGTTGTTGGTTGGAGGATGTCACACCCCAACCTTGACGGCGGAAACGTCGAGATGTGAGAGTTAAGATTGTTCACAGCCACATAACGCTATATTAAATTGTAAATATTATTATCATAAGTTTTGAAATGGAAATTACAATCATAAGTCTTATACAAGAAATAAGTTCAACATAACATAACATAATGTAACTTTTTATTTCATTATCTAGGTCCAAGTCCTAGATTATAGCATGCTTCAAAAAGATCACATTAAGCTTAGGTTGACCTGAAACAAGATAAAAATAAGAGTCAACTAAAAATAGTTGGTGAGTTTTCAAGGTTTTCATACATAATATGAAAAAGAAAGTTACAAGTAGCAATTCATGTCATAAGTTATAAGCTAGTAAGGTTATAGAACACATATCGTTACAACCAAACCTCGACTTGATTACAAGTATAAAAGATTGGCTAAGTATATTTGGTTCCCTAGTGCACAAGCATACGGCTCCTAGGAGTCGGCAATACATCGACTTTAGCACCAAATAGGCTTGTCAGGCCCAAAGATCTAAGACGTCGCCAGGCTAGCAATGGTTAATGATTGTAAACAACTATGTATCTCATATAATCACTTACAACACACAAATAACCATGACAAAATATAAAGATGAATTGCAAGTGCATTACAAGTCTCAAACGTTTATAAGTGTACGATGTATAAGTATCATGTTTCACCCCAAAATAGTGTGAAAAATGTAAAAAGGGGCAAGGAAAACTCACATGTTAAAATCAGTATATAATGAAGATCAATAAGAATAATAATAAACGTCGTTCCAAGATGAACGTCACAAGGCCCCTATATATATATATTATAAGATTTAGGTCAATAATATGGTTAACGATATAATAACACTAGGGTTCCAATATGAATTGGGGAAAAATTTATAAAACCACTCAATAAACACTTGTTTATGATTCATTTGATGAAAATAAAGATACTAATTATAAGATTTTAAAGGAATTAAATCCTTTGTAAATAACTTGCGTAATTAGCTATAAACAAAATATATTTGAATTTAATAATTATTATTATAACTTCTAATCAAGGGAAAACATAAAGTTCCAATAATGTAGTAAGTTTGGACTTATCGTACAAATCTATTTTTATAAAGATATTTTAGTTAAGATGTTTGTAAATAATTTTTATAAAAAAGCTTTTCAAGAAATAATGTACAGAAAGGTTTAGATGATTTAAAAAAAATTAAGAGTTTGTGAAAGTTATTTTTATTTTTAAAATAATTTTTTTACTTAATTAAAGGCTAAAACAACCTTTTTAAAAAAACAGAGGTGCCCGGTTCGAACTCGGGACCTCTAGGTTAGGATGGGAGCGTGTTAACCAGTGAACCAAGGCATCCAGCCGCGATTACAACCTGGTTTTGAAGCTTAAGAATCATCGCGAATGAAAACCCCCAATTCTCATATAAGCCCTAGAACAATGTTTGATCAAATTGAGCCCCATATGAACATTGTAATTGATCGAAAGGTTAGGGCTTTTGATCCCCATATGAAATCGAGTATAAAGGTAGTTTTAATTACCCGAATTGTTATTGGATTGGTGTTTGAACACTCGAGGAAACGTTGCGGACGTGGAAGTCTTGATGGATAGGCAAACCTCAACGATAATCAAATTAAATTTGTGGGAACCTTCGCGTGATGACCTCGATGCAAAGCCCTTTGCGAATTTGGTCAATTGAAGCTCAGAAGATAATGTTCGGTTGAGTTGCAGGTCGCGACGAAGATGGTGATTGAATTCGTTGTTTTTGTTTGTTTTAAGTGTAATTGGTGGTTGTGAACACTTGGAATTTGTTAGATGATAGTTTATGTTCGTTTAATTAGATTAATACAACGATTTAATGCTCGAACGGCTAAGTAATTGGAATGTTGCGGTTATGCATTCGATTCGCTTAGTAACCGATGATTAAACACGTTTAATGGGTGCATTCAAGTTCGAAACGAGTTCTAGAAGGATTTGAGAACGGTTCTGGGTCTCGAAACGACCGATTTCAAAGGTTTCTAGTCTCGTCGGAGTTCGCCGGAAGTTGGCCGGGAAACGGCCGGAGAAACGGGAAAGAAAAGAGAGAAAAAGAGAGGGTTTTGCAATTTTGCAGTTCTGGTCCCTGAAGTTTCCATTGTTACATTTATGCACAAACTTTAATATTAAAATTTCTAAATTGGCATTAAAACCCCCTAAACCTTAATTTCGTAAAGTTTTAAAACATTGTTAAGTTTGGTAACAATTACAATATATATATATTTTTTATATTAATTAACCATATTATTTGATTTTTTTATTATTACTATTATTAGTTATTATTTATTGCTAATATTACTATTACTAATACTATTATGATTATTATTATCATAATTATATTCTATTTAATTTAACATTATTAGCTTCAAATTAAGGATTTAAAGACATACCAAGCATAAGAATCCCATAAATTTCATAATGGCACAAGTAGTCCTTACAAGAACTTAACAAGATTAACTTTTAATTTAACAAAAATACGAGATGTTACAGTCTCCCCAACTTAAAAGAATTTCGTCCCGAAATTAAAAGAAATGAAACTATACAAATAAAAACGGGTATCTCTCATTCATGTGCTCCTCACGTTCCCAAGTAAATTCAGTGCCACGTTTATTTTCCCAACGAACCTTGACGATTGGGGTGGTTGTGGTTCTAGTCTTCTTCATAATGCGATCCATGATCTCAACAGGCTTCTCGACAAAATGCAATGACTCGTCAATCTGGATGTCTTCCAACGGGACATGCAGACTTTCGTCAGCCAAGCACTTTCTCAAATTTGAGACGTGAAATACGGGATGAACTCCACTAAGGTCGGGAGGTAGCTCTAGTTTATAAGCCACTTTCCCAATCCTTTTCAGGATTTTGAAAGGTCCTACAAATCTTGGAGCCAGTTTGCCCTTCTTTCCAAAGCGAACCACACCTTTCCTCGGTGAAACCTTAAGAAGAACCATCTCCCCAACTTGGAATTCCAATGGCTTACGTCTCTTGTCAGCATAGCTCTTTTGACGACTTCTCGCCACTTCGAGGTTCTTGCGAATGATAGAAACTTTATCGGTCGTCTCTTGTATAAGTTCAGGACCAGTGATGAAGTTTTCACCAATGTCGGTCCAACAGATCGGTGAACAACATTTTCGACCATAAAGTGCTTCAAACGGTGCCATCTTGATACTCGAGTGGTAACTATTGTTATAAGAAAATTCCGCGAGCGGTAGATGCGTATCCCAATCGCCACCAAAGTCAAGAACACAGAGACGTAGCAAATCCTCCAAAGTTTGGATCGTTCGCTCGGTTTGACCATCAGTTTGAGGATGGTAAGCCGTGCTTAAATCCAATTGTGTACCCAAAAGTTCTTGCATAGACGACCAAAAATGTGAAGTGAAACGAGCATCTCTGTCAGATATGATGTGCAGAGGTACTCCATGACGACTTACAATCTCATCAACGTATATACGAGCTAACTTTGATGTCTTGTAAGTATCACGTATGGGTATAAAATGTGCCGACTTGGTCAATCGGTCAACAATCACCCATATGCTATCATGTCCTCGGGAGGTTCGAGGTAGCTTTGTTATGAAGTCCATGGATATATGTTCCCATTTCCACATAGGAATCTCGGGTTGCTCAAGTAACCCACTTGGACATTGATGTTCGGCCTTAACCTTCGTACATGTGAGGCACTTAGCTACATAAGTCGCTATGTCTTTCTTCATTCCAGGCCACCAATATTGACCACGTAGGTCCATGTACATCTTATCGGAACCAGGATGCATAGAATAACGAGTTTGATGAGCTTCGTTCATAATAAAGGTACGAATGTTATCGCGATTTGGAACCCAAATACGATTGGCGAAGTACAACAACCCATTGGGTTTTGTTTCCAATTGGGTTAGAAGATTATGCTCCAACTCATCATTCATTCTTCCTCGTTGTACCATTTGTTGAGCCTCCAGGATACTAGACTCGATGTCACTATCTATTCTCAGGTTTTGTAGTAGTACGGTGGTCTCGTTGACATCTAGTCGTATCTCAGTATCGTACTCCCCCAAAGTGTCAAACCATTGACGCCGATCGCGAATTTTTGGAATGAGATCATCTTGTTGTGAATCTTTCGGCTTAGTGCATCGGCTACAACGTTTGCTTTACCAGGATGATAACGAATGTCACAATCATAGTCACTTATCAACTCCACCCAACGACGTTGTCTCATATTGAGATCTTTTTGATTGAAAACGTGTTGAAGGCTTTTGTGATCGGTGTAGACTATACATTGCGTACCATACAGGTAGTGCCTCCAAATCTTCAAAGCAAATACAATAGCACCAAGCTCGAGATCATGAGTTGTGTAATTCACCTCGTGAACCTTCAATTGCCTCGATGCGTAAGCTATGACCTTCCCTCGTTGCATAAGAACACAACCAAGGCCTTGTTTTGATGCGTGACAATACACAGTGAAATCATCGTTTCCATCGGGTAGGGTTAAGATAGGAGCATTGCATAACTTATGCTTTAACGCTTCAAAAGCTTCTTCTTGCTCGAAACCCCACTCGAAGGGTTATTCTTTTGTGTCAATGTGGTGAGCGGTTTCGCGATCCTCGAGAAATTGGCAATGAATCGCCGATAATAACCAGCAAGACCAAGAAAAGAACGAACTTCGGTAGGAGTTGTAGGAACACACAATTCTTCACAGCTTCTACCTTTGCAGGATCAACGTGAATTCCTTGGCTATTCACCACGTGTCCTAGGAATTGAACTTCTTCGAGCCAGAAATCACACTTCGAGAACTTTGCGTACAATTGCTCTTTCCTTAACAACTCAAGAACCAATCTCAAATGCAGCTCATGATCGGTGTTGGACTTGGAATAGATAAGTATGTCATCAATAAAGACGATCACAAACTTGTCTAGATAAGGCTTGCATACTCGGTTCATGAGATCCATGAAGACAGCAGGAGCATGGGTTAAACCAAAAGGCATCACCATAAACTCATAGTGTCCATAACGAGTACGAAAAGCGGTCTTTGGGATATCATCATCATGGACTCGCAATTGATGATAACCAGAACGTAAATCAATCTTCGAGAAAATAGCAGCTCCTTGAAGTTGATCGAACAAGTCATCGATGCGAGGGAGAGGATAACGATTCTTGATGGTAAGCTTGTTAAGTTCACGATAATCGATGCACATACGAAATGATCCATCTTTCTTCTTCACGAAAAGAACAGGTGCACCCCAAGGCGAAGAACTAGGACGGATGAAGCCTTTCTCGGACAGCTCTTGCAGTTGACAAGAGAGTTCTTGCATTTCCGATGGTGCAAGCCGATATGGTGACTTAGCCACGGGGTTTGCTCCCGGTATCAAGTCGATTTTAAACTCAACCTCACGCACAGGAGGTAAACCACCAAGGTCATCGGGAAATACTTCAGGAAAGTCTCGTACGATAGGGACATCCTTAAGTTCCTTCCCTTTGACTTTCGTGTGACCACGTAAGCCAAGAAGGCCATATACTTCTTGTTTAAGCACTTTCGGGCTTGAGTGCAAGACATGAGTTTAAGCCCTTTGGAAGATTTTTCACCGAACACCTTCAACGTATCTCCAGAGGGTAACGGTATACGAATGCACTTCTCGAAACAAATGATCTCGGCATGGTGTTTGGCTAACCAATCCATACCAATGATGACGTCAAAGCTTCCAAGTTTCATAGGGATAAGATCGATAAGAAAATCATGCGTGTCAAGACTTAAGATGCAATCACGAATGATAACGTCAACGGTGATCGGTTCTCCATCGGTAACTTCAACAGTAAGAGGTCTTTCTAGTTTCGTATGTGGCTTAGCAAGTGGGGTCAAACTCTAATGAAACAAAACTTTTATCGGCTCCAGAATCAAATAGGACATAGGCATAAGTTTTGTTAATAAGGAACATACCTGTTCAATTTTTAAAGTATTTAACAATACAGGTAAAATATGAAATGAATTTGATCACAAAATTAAGGGTGAGTTAACGTACCATTCACCACATCGTTGTTTGCTTGTGCTTGGTTAGCGTTGATGTTGAAAGCACGTCCTCGGCTTGTGGAACATTACCCACAAGACGAGGGCATTGTGGGCGAAAATGGCCAGGTTCCCCACAGTTGTAGCAAACACGGTTTGTGACCACAGCGGCATTGTTAGGTGCACGGTGGCAAGTCGCCACCAAATGACCATATTTACCGCATAAGGTGCAAATGCGGCATGGTTGATTCCCGGATGATGATACCTACACGTGTTGCACATCGGTTGCAGACCGCATAAGCCCTAGCCCCAGGCACTTGTGCCACAGGTGTAGCCGCAGGTACAAGTTGTCCTTGGGGTTGTTTGGGTGCAGCCACGACATAGTTACGCGCCGGTGTGAACTTGCGCTTCTTGTTGTTGTTGTGGTTGTTAGACGGTTCAGCTTTGGTCTCCTTAACCGCCTCGGTAGCCGTCTTCTCCACCTTCTTTGCACCCTTCACAGACATGGTGCCCGCTCTTATATGGTTCTCGGTGAGTTGAGCGGTGATTGTAATGGCTTCTTCCAAGGTTGTGGGTCGGCTACCCACCACAACATCTTGAATTTGGGGTGGTACACCCTTAATGAACTTCTCGATGTTGCGGGGAACAGTGTCGACCATATGGGGCAGCAGTATACTCAACTCATGATGCCTAGTTGAGTAGGCCAAATGATCACCATCATTTTGTTTCAAATTCCAAAACTCTTCTTCCAACTTTTGCAATTCACTTCTTGGGCAGAACTTCGCGATGGCGATGTTCTTGAACTCTTCCCAGGTAAGTGCTAGCACAACTTCAGGACCACGGTTTCTCTTCTCGCTATTCCACCAGGTAAGAGCCCTTTGTTGGAACATACTAGTGGCATAACGAACCTTGAGTGCATCGGGACACTCACAATTGATAAAGGTATTCTCCATGCTTTCGAACCACTCAAGAAGACCAGTGGCTCCTTCCTTGCCACTAAAACTAGTGGGCTTGCAAGAGCTGAAGTGTTTGAAGGTGCAAGTTTGATTATTCCCGTGTTGATTGTTCCCGTTTTGATTGTTGCTATTCTCTCCATGACCATTTCCATTGTTGCTAGCGTTGGTCATTAAGGTGCTATTAAGTTTAGCAACCATGGTCGGAATGACAGCAGCCATTTGTCGAGCAATCATGGCGGCTAACTTACGATCGGAACTTCCACGCTTTCCATGATGCCGAGACATGCTGGAATATACAAATGAGTTAGATATGAGAATTGGAATAACAAGGATTAATGTTAACAAGGATAAGGCAAAAAGTTGTAAGGCACATGGAATGGTTCCATTTGGTAACGCATTACCATTTGGAAACGTTGACACGTCAAGGTAAGTTGACCCATTCGCCTTAGAAATTTGTGTATGTTGACCATGGTTTATCACTCATCCCAGAAATCCCCAGGTAAGCATAACTAGTCCCGTAGGATTTATGCGATATGCTTGCCTTAGCCCGAGGGCCTTTTGCCAGGAAATCCAGAATACAGGTGTCCATGTATCACACAAATTTCTTAGTTTATGAAATCAAAACCATGATGAGATTTACATAGATTAGACATAAGTCTAAAGATTTAATTCTTAAGCATAAGTATACGATTCCACGTTTTGACGAGAATAAGATTAAGAAGTTTCATTTGTCGGGAAGAGTCAATGAGTCAAAGTTAAGTTTAGGGAGACAAGTAACAAAGTTTAGACAATTACAAGGCAACCTATGCTAAGGCATCAAGTTGCACATAAATAAAGTATAGCATTATGTAGCATGTAACAATATATATATTTCTAAGAATATAAATATTATCCTATGAGGTTCATGCATAAGCTATAGTCTAGGTCACCATTACTAATAACCTAAATCCCTATAGTTATGGGCTCTGATACCAATCTGTCACACCCCAACCTTGACGGCGGAAACGTCAAGATGTGAGAGTTAAGATTGTTCACAGCCACATAACGCTATATTAAATTGTAAATATTATTATCATAAGTTTTGAAATGGAAATTACAATCATAAGTTTTATACAAGAAATAAGTTCAACATAACATAACATAATGTAACTTTTTATTTCATTATCTAGGTACAAGTCCTAGATTATAGCATGCTTCAAAAAGATCACATTAAGCTTGAGGTTGACCTGAAACAAGATAAAAATAAGAGTCAACTAAAAATAGTTGGTGAGTTTCCAAGGTTTTCATACATAATATGAAAAAGAAAGTTACAAGTAGCAATTCATGTCATAAGTTATAAGCTAGTAAGGTTATAGAACACATATCGTTACAACCAAACCTCGACTTGATTACAAGTATAAAAGATTGGCTAAGTATATTTGGTTCCCTAGTGCACAAGCATACGGCTCCTAGGAGTCGGCAATACATCGACTTTAGCACCAAATAGGCTTGTCAGGCCCAAAGATCTAAGACGTCGCCAGGCTAGCAATAGTTAATGATTGTAAACAAACTATGTATCTCATATAATCACTTACAACACACAAATAACCATGACAAAATATAAAGATGAATTGCAAGTGCATTACAAGTCTCAAACGTTTATAAGTGTACGATGTATAAGTATCATGTTTCACCCTAAAATAGTGTGAAAAATGTAAAAAGGGCAAGGAAAACTCACATGTTAAAATCAGTATATAATGAAGATCAATAAGAATAATAATAAACGTCGTTCCAAGATGAACGTCACAAGGCCCCTATATATATATTATAAGATTTAGGTCAATAATATGGTTAACGATATAATAACACTAGGGTTCCAATATGAATTGGGGAAAAATTTATAAAACCACTCAATAAACACTTGTTTATGATTCATTTGATGAAAATAAAGATACTATTATAAGATTTTAAAGGAATTAAATCCTTTGTAAATAACTTGCGTAATTAGCTATAAACAAAATATATTTGAATTTAATAATTATTATTATAACTTCTAATCAAGGGAAAACATAAAGTTCCAATAATGTAGTAAGTTTGGATTTATCGTACAAATCTATTTTTATAAAGATATTTTAGTTAAGATGTTTGTAAATATTTTTTATAAAAAAGTTTTTCAAGAAATAATGTACAGAAAAGGTTTAGATGATTTAAAAAAATTGAGAGTTTGTGAAAGTTATTTTTATTTTTAAAATAATTTTTTTTTACTTAATTAAAGGCTAAAACAACCTTTTTAAAAAAACAGAGGGTGCCCGGGTTCGAACCCGGGACCTCTAGGTTAGGATGGGAGCGTGTTAACCAGTGAACCAAGGCATCCAGCCGCGGTTACAACCTGGTTTTGAAGCTTAAGAATCATCGCGAATGAAAACCCCCAATTCTCATATAAGCCCTAGAACAATGTTCGATCAAATTGAGCCCCATATGAACATTGTAATCGATCGAAAGGTTAGGGCTTTTGATCCCCATATGAAATCGAGTATAAAGGTAGTTTTAATTACCCGAATTGTTATTGGATTGGTGTTTGAACACTCGAGGAAACGTTGCGGACGTGGAAGTCTTGATGGATAGGCAAACCTCAACGATAATCAAATTAAATTTGTGGGAAGCTTCGCGTGATGACCTCGATGCAAAGCCCTTTGCGAATTTGGTCAATTGAAGCTCAGAAGATAATGTTCGGTTGAGTTGCAGGTCGCGACGAAGATGGTGATTGAATTCGTTGTTTTTGTTTGTTTTAAGTGTAATTGGTGGTTGTGAACACTTGGAATTTGTTAGATGATAGTTTATGTTCGTTTAATTAGATTAATACAACGATTTAATGCTCGAACGGCTAAGTAATTGGAATGTTTCGGTTATGCATTCGATTCGCTTAGTAACCGATGATTAAACACGTTTAATGGGTGCATTCAAGTTCGAAAGGAGTTCTAGAAGGATTTGAGAACGGTTCTGGGTCTCGAAACGACCGATTTCAAAGGTTTCTAGTCTCGTCGGAGTTCGCCGGAAGTCGGCCGGGAAACGGCCGGAGAAACGGGAAAGAAAAGAGAGAAAAAGAGAGGGTTTTGCAATTTTGCAGTTCTGGTCCCTGAAGTTTCCATTGTTACATTTATGCACAAACTTTAATATTAAAATTTTTAATTGGCATTAAAACCCCCTAAACCTTAATTTCGTAAAGTTTTAAAACATTGTTAAGTTTGGTAACAATTACAATATATATATATATATATATATATATATATATATATATATATATATATTTTATATTAATTAACCATATTATTTGATTTTTTTATTATTACTATTATTAGTTATTATTTATTGCTAATATTACTATTACTAATACTATTATGATTAATATTATCATAATTATATTCTATTTAATTTAACATTATTAGCTTCAAATTAAGGATTTAAAGACATACCAAGCATAAGAATCCCATAAATTTCATAATGGCACAAGTAGTCCTTACAAGAACTTAACAAGATTAACTTTTAATTTAACAAAAATACGAGATGTTACAGAGGATGTTGATTAGAGTGGGTATTAGGGCCGAGAACCATCGCCATACCCTTCGTCACCACCTCCATCAATAGCCACGTCTCCCTCTATCACCACCGGCCGACTTTGAGGTCGCGTGCCAACACCAGACCCAACACCACAACTATCGACATCCCTAGTGACCTCCTCTAAAACCAAAATCAACCTTCATCACCCTCCCCCTATCACGCCCCAACACCATCATTGCACTTATTAACCATCACAATTGTCGCCTCAGAAACCCACCTGCAATCATCACCACCGCCTTCGATTGAGATGATCGTGAAGGCGATTGTACAAGTAGTGTGAGTCGGTGGTTGATGACGGTGGTGAAGATGGCTATGACGGTGGTTGTTTTTAGTCGTGGTGTTGGTTGTCCATAATTTTAGTGGTGTGAGTCGAGATGAAGGTGGTGGTTTAGTGGGTGTTGTGATGGTGGTGGTTCTAGGGTTTTTTTAAGATGGTGAAGGGGATTTAGGTTGTGGTGGTGGATGGTTGTGGTTGTGATGGTTGTTTGACAGTCTTTATGCTTAGGGGTAAGTATTGGTTAGGGTCTGGTCGATGGTAAGGGTAATAAAGTTGGTTGTGGTAGTGGGTGATGCTGATGATGATGGTGTTGGAGTGGTAATGAAGACGAATAAGACAACTAGGGGTATTTTGGTAATTTTTCAAGGACTTAACAGAGAAACTTAACTCTCGTTAGTGTTAGGGACAACCAGCGTGCACTTCATACATAGTTCAGGCTTTAATCTGTAATTTATTGAAAGTGATGACTAAAGTTGCAATATGCACAAACCTGAGGGACCATCGGTGTAATTTACTCTAAAAAGAATTACAACATTCATATCTACTTTCTCTTCTTCATCTCTAAATTTTAAAAAATCCACTCACTAGAAAATGTCGGATAATTGGGATAGTTTATATTAACCAAGTTTTGATCTCATGGACGACGAGTCTTTAACAAATTTTATGTTTAATCCATTTGATTATCCCGCCAAGGTCATTCCAGAGTCAGAACCGAGTTAAAATGAACCGGTTGAAGATGTTGCGACTGTTCAAGTAGAGAGATGCTCTCACCACAAGAGTAAGGGGGTTAGATTACTTCTTTATTAATTATGTTTTTTATTATGTGTTTTTTATCTTTATTTTTTAATAAACTTTATTTGATTATCCTGTTTAATTATATTATATTATAGTATCTGTTAAGCCAATTGGTCGATTATTACAAAAAATATTTGGGTTTTTCATTTTTGCCACAGAAGCTTTTTTTCTTCTTAAGCTGGCCATAGATAATTAGGTATACACGTATGCTTTTCTCAACACTTCCCCTTACCACGCGTCTCATCCTTACGAATACGTCGTTTTTCCTTGCCACAAAAGTAGTGATTACTTGAATAACGGAGGTAGTGGAAAGGAAGAAACAAGTGGAAAGATACACCGGAGAGGATTTTAAACACAAACGCCCGTCGCAGGAACGCCACGGTTATCCACTTAACAAATTTCAAATTCATACGAGAAGCAAGCCGGTGATCTAATTGCTTTCGATGAGTTTTCTTTGTTTGTGTTCTACATTTCATTTATTTTAGCTATCTTGATTCATCAATTTGGATGTTCATTGCTAATCACTTTCATATGTTTGTAGGTATATTCATTCAGGATCTACTGAGTTAATCTCATCGAGAGGAATGTCATTAGCTATTGATTAGCTATTTCAAGGGTACAAAAGTTATTTTCAGATAATTTCATGATTCATACTTTTATTTTCGTTTTGTAATTCCTCATGATATCATGGAGCATTGGTTAAAGCTAATTTTGTTTTATGTAACATTAAATGGGATACAAAGAAAATGAAATAGCACACATGTACGGTAAATAAAAGAGTAAGAGACAAAGTTTGTTAGTGTTTCGAGGAGTTGACAGAGTCTATGACTTTACAAAAGTTTGTCAAGTCTTTAGTCAACTCATTATAGTTCTGTGATCCAAAAATGGCTTTGATTATAAATGGTTGATTTAATGAAAATGCCATAATGGCACGTGTTTTATTAAAATTGCTACAAACTGCTTTTGGGATGGTTTCTTAGAGGGGCATTTTGTCAACATTATTGAATTATGTATTGAATTATGTTCCTAGACTGATTACGAATCATGGTAATCAATGCACATGCTTAACCTTCATCCATCTTTATTTGATTATTACATCAATCAACTCACCTAAAATGTTATGAAGTTTGTTTACTTTAAAAATGAAGCTTGTGTTGGAGCTTCCTCTTTGGTTCTTAGGTTAAAGGTAACAACAAATAAATAATTTGAATACACCATCGATTCCATGATCTGAATCATAATTGATGTTTGCTACATGTTTTAACTCTTGAGATGGCACATAAGTTTAAATCGTTGACTTTTCATCATACTTTTCATTCATGTTATGTACGTTGTTTGTCGTTATTAATGTGATAATTCTATTTGTGGGTGAAATGACCGAATGGGTAGATTTCGCATTGCACAATCCAAACCCATCTATTATTAACTAGATTGCAGTATTCTCACTAGCATAGGTATTTTAGAATTTAAAATTGTTCTTCCTCAATCCATATTAGTATGTTTACTTGCAGGATCAGTGTTTGTCACTTAAACACAAAGGTTTTCTCTCAAACTCACCTAGAATCACACTCGGGTAAGAATCAATAAGAGTTGATCACAATATGAAAAGTAACTAAGAACACAGAAAGATAATTTTCAAGATACTTTTATATATTGATTCTCAACTCAAGATACAAAGACTCTTACAAGCAGATGATAATATTTTTTATGAGTTACAAGGAGAACCTATATATAATACTATCTACAACCGGATATACTTTGATACCAGCTGGGATCCTTTAGCTAAAGCCTATACTACAAGACTATAGTTAAGGTATCTCGGATAAAGTCTTATCTTGAGATTTGATAGTCAGGACATGTCCCTGACTTACCTTTATCACCAACTAAAGATGGCAACTGTACTATCATGAAAAGGTAAACAGTGGAATAAAGTATGGTCAACAACATGGTTCTTTAGGAAGAAGCTGTTGGGTGTAGGCTTCGGGGTGGATTAATTTGGAACAGTTGGGCTCGGCCGGCCCAAGTTCTAATTAGGCCCAGTTTAGTTAGAATGTTAACTAAAGGGTGAAACCCTAATTATTGTTATATATATCTCTCTTGTACTTGTAATAATTTACTACTCAATAAAAAGAAAACCCTAGTTGCCCCAAGAGGACGTAGGTTGCACACGGCAACCGAACCTCTATAAATCTCTCGTGTTATTCATTGTTTACTCTTCTTCTATTTTGATTGTTTGTACGCGGTAAATCCCTAACAACTGGTATCAGAGCTTCAGGCTCTTGATTACTGTTATAATCTTCCCCCTGTCTTCCGGGGTTCGATTTTTGAAGAATACTGGGCGATTAGGGTTCCGCCGCTGCCGCCGCCGATTCGCCGCTGCAGCCGATCTGCTGCCGCCACCTTGTTCTGTCGAATTAGGGTTTTCTTGCCACCACCTTGTGCTATCGAATTAGGGTTTCTCTGTCAAATTTTACAGGGTAGTTTGTTTGTCTGCTGCATTCAAAACTCAGTTCTGACTCGACTGTTAAGCATCTGTGGTTTAGAATAATGGCTGAGGATGGGAAAACAAAGATTGAGAAGTTCGATGGTCATGATTTTGGGTGGTGGAAGATGCAAATCGAGGATTTGCTAGTTCAGAAGGATTTAGAAGTCACTTTGGTTGGTCAGAAACCAGAAAAACTACACCTGCTGAATGGGCTGCTCTTGACAGGAAGGATGTTTCTGTCATTAGACTCTCTTTGTCAAAAAATGTTGCTTTCAATATTCTGAAGGAGACAACAGCTAAAGGCATTATGGATGCGCTGTCAAACATGTATGAGAAGCCATCTACTACAAACAAAGTTTTCTGATTAGAGAACTAGTAAACATGAGACTGAAAGAGGGAGGATCTGTTACCAGTCATATCAGCAATTTCAACACTATCATGTCTCGGTTAGTTTCGGTTAATATCAAATTTGATGATGAGGTTCAGGCACTGTTGCTTTTGTCTTCTTTACTCAAAAAGTTGGTCGGGAACTGTTACCGCAGTTAGTAGTTCATCTGGAACTACTAAGCTTACTACTGATGCAGTTCGGGATCTGATTTTGGGGGTGGATATCAGAAGGCGAGCCTCAGGGGAATCATCGAGTGCTTTACTAAGCGCTGAAGGGAGAGGAAGAAAGAAAGAAAGGGGGGCTAGTAGAGGAAGATCAAAATCCAGAAAAAGAGGTCAGTCAAAACCTAGAAAAGACATCCAGTGCTGGAACTGCAAAGAAACTGGGCACTTCAGAAATCAATGCCCAAATCCGACTACTTCTAAAAATAAAAGGAAGTAAATGTAGCTGCTGATGATACTGATTCCGATGATGCTTTTATCTACTGTGTGAAAACTCAACAGAGTCATGGATTATGGATTCCGGTGCATCTTTTCATGCCACGTCTAGTATGAAGATGATAAAGAATCTACGAACAGGTATTTTGGTAAAGTTAGTTTGGCAAATAATCATACTCTTGATGTCACAGGTTTGGGAGATATTGAGCTGAAAACCTCACTGGGCACCTCATGGACTTTAAAGGATGTTCGGGTCATTCCTAGCCTGAAAAAGAAGCTGATCTCTATCGGGCAGTTGGATGATCAGGGATATGATGTGATGTTTGGTGGGGGACAATGGAAGGTAGTTAAAGGAAATCTTGTCATCGCCAGGGGTAAAAAAGAGGTACTCTTTATATGACTGAAGTTCCAATGGATGGGGTAAATTCAATGACCAGTGGACCGAATCAATCTACTTTGTGGCACCAACGACTCAATCACATGAATGAAAAAGGAATGAAGATGCTTGTTGCAAAATGAAAGCTTCCCGAGCTCAAAAGGTTGAATCTGAATTCTGTGGAGCCTTGTGTCTTTGGGAAAAGAAGAAGGTATCCTTTGTGAAGACAGGAAAGGCACCAAAAGCTCAGGAATTGGAGCTTGTTCACACTGATGTCTTCGGACCAACCTCGGTTTCTTCAGTGGGAGGAGCTCACTATTATGTCACCTTCATAGACGATTCAACACGTAAGGTATGGGTCTACTTTCTTAAAAATAAATCTGATGTTTTCGATACTTTTAAGAAATGGAAAACTGCTGTTGAATTGGAAACTGATTTGAAGGTAAAATGCTTGAAGTCGGACAACGGAGGAGAGTACATCAGCATTGAGTTTCTTGATTATTGTGCTGAACATGGCATTCGGATGATAAAGACAGTTCCGGGCACCCCTCAACAAAACGGAGTAGCAGAAAGGATGAACAGAACTTTAATGAGAGAGCCAGAAGTATGAGACTTAATTGCAGGCTTCCAAAGATGTTCTGGGCTGATGCAGTCAATACTGCTGCTTACTTAATCAACCGGGATTGTCAGTTCTGTTGGGATTCAAGATACCAGAAGAAGAATGAAAGAGGAAACAGTTAAATACGGTCACTTGAAAGTTTTTGGGTGCAGTGCTTATGATCTGGTGAAAGATGATGACAAACTTGATGCTAAAGCTAAGAAGTACACCTTCATTGGATATGGGTCAGATAGTATGGGCTACAGGCTTTGGGATTCTAAAAGTAGAAAAGTAGTCAGAAGCAAGCATGCCACATTCAATGAGGCTGAGTTGTACAAAGACAGAATCACAACAAACTCACAGGTCCAGAAAGAGCACGTTGAATTTAAAACTAATGCAAATAAAACACAACCAGTTGCTGAATCAAATACAAAAACTGAAGTTCTAGAGTTTGAAGATGACGATATGGGTGGAGATGAAGAAGCAGCGGGAGCTTCTGATAGTGGGAGTTCAGACTCTGATAACTAACAGTCCTCGCAGGATCCTGACCAGTCTCAAAATTGGGTCAGGAGGTCCACCAGAGTCTCCAAACCACCAGAGAGGTTTACTCCTTCAGTCAACTATCTTCTCTTAACTGAAAATGGTGAACCAGTAAGTTATTCTGAAGCCATTAAGATGAAAGATTCGCTTCAGTGGGAGCATGCTATGAAGGATGAGATAAGTTCTTTGATGAAAATAAAACATGGGTACTAACCAAGCTTCCGCCAGATAAAAGAACTCTGCAAAACAAATGGGTCTTCAGGGTCAAGGAAGAACATGATGGTTCTAAACGATACAAAGCTCGTTTGGTAGTCAAGAATTTCTAGCAAAAGAAGGGGGTTGATTATGATGAGATCTTCTTGCCAATTGTGAAAATGACAACCATCAGATTGGTTCTACGTCTTGTAGCTGCAAAGGGCTTACATCTAGAACAATTAGATGTTAAGACAACATTTCTACATGGTGATCTTGAAGAAGAAATTTATATGGCACACCTGAAGGGTTCCGGTTGTCGGGAAAGAAAATTAGGTCTGCAGATTGGAAAAGAGCTTGTATGGTCTAAAACAGGCACCCATGCAGTGGTACCTGAAGTTTGATAACTTCATGGAAAGGTCAGGGTACAAGAAATGTCAGATGGATCATTGTTGCTATTTGAAGAAGTTCAACAGCTCTTATATCATTCTACTACTTTATGTAGATGATATTTAATGCAAGATCAGATATGAAAGAAATCAGCAAGTTAAAGAAAGAAATGTCTAAAGAATTTGTGATGAAAGATCTGGGTCCAACCAAACAGATACTCGGAATGAGCATCATCAGAAACAAAAAGGATGGTTCTTTAACACTATCTCAAGAAAAATACATCGGAAAAGTGTTGGAAAGATTCAAGATGAACTATGAGAAGACCAAGCCTAGAAACACACCATTGGGAAGTCACTTAAAGCTTACCAAAGATCAGTCTCCTAAATCTGAAGAAGAAAGAACAGAGATGGCTAAAATTCCATACGCATCTGCGGTTGGCAGTCTCATGTATGCCATGGTTTGCACTCAGCCAGATATTGCTCATGCCGTTGGGGTAGTTAGTCGGTTTATGTCAGATCTGGGAAAAGAACATTGGGAAGCAGTCAAATGGATACTCAGATACTTGAAGGGTACATCTAAAATGGGGTTATGTTTCAAGGGGAGAGATGCAATTCTCAGGGTTATACTGATGCTAATTTGGGTGGTTGTAAAGGGACATTTAAAAGCACTACAAGGTATGTCTTTACAGTGGGAGGTACAACAGTTAGTTGGATGTCTAGACTTCAGAAAGTGTGGCTCTATCAACAACAGAGGCTGAATACATGGCTGTTGCTGAAGCTAGTAAAGAGTTAGTATGGTTAATGACTTTTCTTGAAGAATTAGGCAAACAACAGTTATTACTCATTGTATTGTGACAATGAGAGTGCAGTGAAACTTGCCAAAAATCCAGTCTATCATGGTAAAACAAAGCACATTGGGATGAGATATCATTTCGTTAGAGGATTGATCAGTGATGGAACAATCAGGTTGAAGAACATCTCAGGTGCGAAGAATCCAGCTGATATGTTTACTAAATTTGTGCCGCTGGATAAGCTGAAGCTTTGCATAGCTTCAGCTGGCCTTCAGGAATAATGTTGAGAAGTGGGGGTAACTAGGGGGTGCAAAATCCGAGAGATTTTATCTACAGAAGTACAAAGAAGTGGAGTGCAGCTGAATGTGTTTTGAAGCCTCCAAGTGGGAGAATTGTTGGGTGTAGGCTTCAGGGTGGATTAATTTGGAACAGTTGGGCTCGGCCGGCCCAAGTTCTAATTAGGCCCAGTTTAGTTAGAATGTTAACTAAAGGGTGAAACCCTAATTATTGTTTATATATATCTCTCTTGTACTTGTAATAATTTACTACTCAATAAAAAGAAAACCCTAGTTGCCCCAAGAGGACGTAGGTTGCACACGGCAATCGAACCTCTATAAATCTCTCGTGTTATTCATTGTTTACTATTCTTCTGTTTGATTGTTTGTATGCGGTAAATCCCTAACAGAAGCCATGCTGTATCAGAAGTCTGCAGCGGAGTGTCAGAGATCATACTTGTGTCCACTGGTTATAACAGTGTCTTCTGAAGGTTAAATGGCTTCGGAGAGTAAGTACTTCCGAAGCCACTTTATACTTCGAAGAGGCTGCTTCTTCCAAGACTTGACTTCTTCTTTCATCATACTTCAGAAGTGGTCTTTTACTTTATTCTTCTAAGTCTTGAACTTCGAAAGTATGCATTTGTCTTTGGAAGTAGAATTCTGTCTTCAGAAGTTGAACTTTCCCTTTGTCTTCGGAAGAACTCTACAACCTTCGGAAGTTTCATGATAAGCTTCGGAAGCCTTTGCATGCAGCCACAAATAACTTAAGTGATCTAGTTTTGGTTGCATTAGCCTTTTTCTTGATCCAACAAACTCCCCCTAGGCTGATGCTACCAAAACTTCACTTATCTCGACTTCTCAAAACTTTCAGCACCAAGGAGAGCAAATATGTGTCTTTCTCCTTGTTCTTCCCTGATGTGGTGCTGAGAAGCTTGTACAGATCCTTGGTAGACAGGAAATCCAGTCTGTCACCTTGGATAACATGTACCCTTTGTTGTTGCCCTCTGAAAAGAGTTAGTTGATGGGAACTGTAATCATATTCCCATCAAACTATAGGTTCCAATTCAGGACCTTCCACCATCTGTAGAAAGGCAACACCTTTGGTGGGAGATCTTTTCTTGTCTTCCTGTCTTCTCAACTTCAACTCTTCTTCAATCTTTGCTTTTGCAGTTAGCTTAGCTAAATGAAGACTGCTGAGATGATTTCTGACGAGTGTAGCAGTTTCAGAGTTGGAGGGGTTGGAGAATGGCTTCTCTGCTAACTCAGCAATGTCGAATCTGCTGGAGTGTAACAGAGAGGTTGCATTGAGTCTGTTGAATTCACCATTCTCTCTTTCCACAACAAAGTTGTGAGAAGGTTCATCGAACCTCCACTGGATTATCTTCCTTCTAGGCACAAGAGACTAACTAGGATTCTTGTCCTCTTTTCTTGTATCCAGCAGAGTCACCAGTTTCCTTCTGATCTTCTTTTCTTCCTCATTTAAAGAGTCTGAATTGAGGCCCAAAAGTCTTGCAGCCTGGTCCAAAGTTCCTCTAGGAAATCAAGAAATCTGTCTCTTATGAGGGAACTTGAAGATCCGTCTACATAGGTGATGTTAACAGAGTCTTCTACATAAGAGACCTCGCTCAAAGTGGTGCAATTAGTGAGCTTCATCTTGATTGCCTTAAACTCCTCAAGGGAGAGATGTTGAGAAGACTGAAGGGATGGTTTGGAGGTAATTGGGTAGTTTTAGGTTCAGAGGTTCTGGCTAGTGTTTTGGGTTGGATAATGGGAAGTTTAGGTGGTTGAGGTGAGGGAGAGTAGTAGTGGTGATGTGGGTTCAGGGGTGAAGGTTCAGGTTGAGGTTGGGTAAAAGCAGTGAAGGTCATCCCTTTTACCCTTCTATACATCTCTTTCCTTTTCCCCATCCGGATGTCAGCCTTAATTTCACTAACAATTCGTTGAGTGTCCTTTCAGACATAGGACCCACCCGCCTACTAGTGAAGCCATGAGCCGAAGATAGTCCTTCATCCAGGCTTTCTCAGTAAGCTTCTTGGAGGCAGTGACCCTAGCCTCTTCTTCTTTCTTCTTCTTCTCTCTGGCCTTTTCTTTTGCAGCCTTCTTCCTTTCTTTCTCCATTTGATCCTGCTCATTGTTGTAGAGTCAGAGGATCATATCATCGTGGTGTGGAGAGAGTTCTTAAAGATCAAAGCCTCTGGAGAGTAGGAAGTTTATCCTGTCTCTCATCAGCTGCAATTCAGCCTCCTTCTGTTTCTTTTCCTTTACCTCTAAGGCCAACCTAGCTTCTTCTTCAAGTCTCAGCCTGGTTGCCTTCTCCAGATCCACCAACTCCTCTAATGGTAGCAGGAGTGTTTCTTTATTGCAGCTCCTATTTCAATGAGCTGGTCAATGATCTGCTCTCTTCTTTTATTGATGACAACCTCCTAATTAGAAGCAGCTGCTTTTGTGCTGGCAGCTAGCAACTTCTCAGTCTGAAGTCTTCCTTTCTTCTTAAGTTTCTCAATCTTCTCATCTTCCTGAAGCTCTTCCGCTTCATCTTCCTTTTTCCTTTATCCTTTGAAGATCCTGACTGTGGTGGTTCTTGGAGAGAGGTTTCTGATTGTGAGAGAGTCAGAGATGGTGTCTGAGATGGAGGTGCAATTGGAAAGTCCTCACTGCTCATTTCAGATGCCATTTCCAGGATAGCATCTGTGATGATCAGTTCCTTGGAGATTTTGAACAGTCCTTCCGCAGCTTCCATTTCAGCTTCAGAAGATTCAGCTTGTTCTTCCGAGGCTTTAACTTCAGTTTCGGAAGTTAAAGAGATGCAGATTCTATCCTAACTGTTTCAGTTGCGGGCCATCAGTTCCCATTCCCCCCTTCGAATTGAATCCTAGGTTCCATGAGGACCTTAGGTTGACCAACTTCTTCCATAGTGGTAGAAGGTGCAGTCAGCCTTTGAAGCTCTTCTGCTCTAAAGAATCATTGCAGCATCATGGCTTGGCTGCTCAAAGGAAGATCTTAATAGAAACTTGGGGAAGAGTCTGTAGAGATCATTGAGCATCCTTGGATCAATCTGAAGAGTGACTTGAGATGTTTCAGGCACAGAGATGATGGAGAGGAAGATGTTGAAGTAGAAGGCCGGCTTTGTGGTTCCTTGTGTGTTTGTCTTTGAACTTCTCCTCTTTTTTGGTAGCATCATCTTGAGAGCTAGATGAGCTGGAGGAGGAAGTCAGGGAGACCTGAATAGTACATGCCTAACAGACCTCTCTGTCTGTTTCTCAGCTAGTTGAGCCTTAAGATTGTCAATCTCAAGTTGCTAAGTGGCAGATCTTGCCTTTAAAGTCCTAACCTGAGATTCTAGGTTTGAAACTTTAGAAAGAAGATCTTGAATGAGGAGTTGCATGCTTCCCTCATCTTCATTTGAAGAATCACGGGGAGATGAGGTAACATACCTAGTATGTTCAGCCTCACCACCAGATGTGGTTTCTTGGCATCCTGGTTTCCCATGCTCAATGATGTCTCTTTCAGAGTCATCAAAGGACTCGGTTGCCATAGATTCAGTTTGAGAAATGTTACCACTGTCCACAAGGTCCATTGAGGCACCTTCTGTAGTGGCAGCTGATCTACATGAGTCCTCTCCATATCAGTGGGACTCACCTTAGTTGTTGGATGCTAATGGGGGCTAGAGAAAAGGGATTTCTCTAGGCTCTGTTGATCTTGGAGAGGGTGTTGTAGATCAACTTCATTGCCATGGAGAGATGTTATCTCTTATCAGTTTTAAATAGAAGGTCAGTGAAAGATAGGATGGGTAAACCTACTGACCCGGGACTTGGGTCACTGTCTACAGGCATTGAGCCGCTGGTGGGGCTGTCCCTTGTTGGCTGCTTAGGGGAGTATAGAGACTCATCCTGAGGGCTTTCAACTTGGGTTGTGGGCTCATGGGTCTGAGACTGAGGAGACTCAAGACCTAAATTGAGGTCAAAAGAGAAGGATGGAGAGACCTCGGACTGAGTGGGAGCCCATGTTTCCACTCTAGTCTTTTTGGATTGAACAGGAGGGGCTTGTTCAAGCAGAGTAGATTGAACAAGGGTTCGTTTGGGGCGTCTCTGATAAGTGATGGTGATGGGTGGAGAAGGTAGTGTTGGCATTGGGGGTAGTTGCTGGTATGGGTTCATCACCTGTGGGGTAAACAAGGATGTCACCAGGAGCCGTTGGCTCAGTCATTCTGGAAGAAGTGCAGTATCTCTTCCTGTGAAGTTGGTGGACACTCTCTTCAAAGTCTTGAAGATGGTCGGCCTATTTGAGGAGCAGTCAGAGCAGCTGCACAAAAAGCTTGCTCTGCTCCAGTTCGCAGTTGATTATATGCTGGAGAAACCTGGGATACATGAAGAATGTGTCCTTCTGAAGATTTCCCATGAGGTTAGTCAGCACAAATCTTGAATAGTTGAAGCGGAGGCGTTTCACCAACCCATGAACAAGGCACCCAAGTTCATATGGGATTTGATCCCATCCCCAGATTTATTCGACAAGCAGTGAAGGACCACATGTAGCAAGGAACTTCCATTTGTACGAGAAGTTAAATTTGTAGATAGTTGACCTGCTAACGTCTCCACCATATCCCATTTGGAGATAAGAATTGTCCAAATCTGCTTGGGGAATTCCGTTGGAGCGCCCTCATCATGAAGCTCTAGATTCTCCCTGATGATCTGTTCAGAAATGACCAACTCCTGGCCACAGATGCTCAATCGAATAACACGACCCCATTTAGGGTTTCAATCTGACCATTTGCCCAAAATTCAGACATATGGTTTGAGTAAATTGTGGGGTTACAGTCAGAGCGGTGTAGTAAGAAGATTGGGTTAGAAAGGAGATGATATCTGAGAAGTCAGCATCTCTTGAAGAATCAAGAAGTGCGACTTGGTTGTGCTGAGGTTGAAGGCCATTTGGAAAGGTGAATGGGGATGATTTGAGCTGGGTAAAGTTGAGTAGGAGAATTTCTAGGGCTGTAAAATTTGCAAGTAAGAGAGTGAAATTGAATAGTCGAGATTATTTAAAAGATTGTGGAATGGTGTAATGGGGGTTAGGATAAGTGTGAGATGGGGTTTAGTGGATGAAATGACAGTGGCAGTAGGTTAAAAATCAGTTTAAATAATCCGACATCATTAACAAAATCTTTGCTTTTTACAGTGTGGGCCCAAGAAATTTACGTTACACAGTGAAATCTCTCTTCCGAGTGTAAAAATTTCCGAAGGTAACTTGTCTTCCGAAGGCAATTCTTACTTCCGAAGCCAAAATTTGCTTCCGAAGGTTAGAGTTGCTTCGAATAGAGAATTTGTAAGTTCGGAAGTAGATCTGATATACAATCAATCGCTTCTTCCGAGACCAAAAATTCTTCCAGAAGAGAGTTATCCTTTGAGAAATTTTGCTTCGAAGATATGAGAATGTCTTTCGAAGGTTAATTTCTCTTCGAAGGAATTTACACTTAGAAAATTTCAGAGAGAATTTCTTGTAACAGGGCTTAAATTGTATTGACACAAGACTTACATATTAAAGGTTTTCAAAAGGTTTGACCTTAAACACAAAGGTTTCAAAGAGATCAGATTATCAATGTTTATCAACCCAATAGCTGTTATGAGATACTTAAACCTTTGTTCATCAAAAGCTTTGGTAAAACATCAGCATATTGTTCATATTGTTCATTTGAATCAACTTTGATTAACTTGATTAATTTTTTCTTATGAATATCTCTAATGAAATGATACCTGATGTCAATGTGCTTAGTCTTAGAGTGCTTCATCGGATTTTCAGTAATGGAGATAGCACGTTGTTGTCAATATGGATAGGAGTACTCATAAGTTGAATCCATAGTCTAACATCTGATTTTGAATCCATAGCAGTTGAGCACAACAGCTAGCAGCAGCAATGTATTCAGCTTCAGCAGTTGAGTAGAGACATAGGATTGCTTCTTGCATTGCCATGAGATGATCCTTCCACCAAGAAATTGACATCCTCCTGATGTTGATTTCTTGTCAATATTGCAGCCTTCATAGTCATTGTCAGAGTATTTATAAAGATTGAAATCCTGTTTTTCTAGGATACCAGAGACCTAGTTTAGGTGCTCCTTTGAGGTATCTGAGGATTCTCTTAACAACAGCTAGGTGAGACCCTTAGGAGCAGCCTGATATCTTGCACAAATGCAAGTAGCAAACATGATATCAGGTCTACTGGCTGTAAGATACATCAGAGAACCAATAATTTCCCTATACTGATGTTGATTAGTATCCTCCCTTGAGGTCAGGACAAAGATTATGGTTTCTGGGTATGTGTCTTGGCAGGCTTGCAATCCTTCATTTCAAATCTTTCTAAGATGTCAGAGACTATTTAGATTGATTAATGAAGAACCCTTCCTTCAGTTGCTTTACCTGAATTCCAAGGAAAAAGTCCATTTTTTCCATGGAGCTCATCTCAAACTTCTTCTTCATAATGCTCTCAAAGTCCTTGCACATTTGGTCATTTGAGGACCAAATATGATGTCATCAACATAGACTTGTACGAGCAAAATGTCCTTTCCAGACTTTCTGATGAAGAGAGTCTTTCAATGGTACCTCTAGTATAGCCATTCTTCAGAAGAAACTAAGACAGAGTCTCATACCACAACCTAGGTGCTTGGTGCAGCCCATATAGAGCTTTATCTAGTTTGCACACATAGTTGGGGTGTTATGGATCTTCAAATCCTGGAGGTTGGCATACATAGACTTCCCTATCTATATCTCCATATAGAAAAGCACACTTGACATCAAGTTGGTATACTGTAAAGTCCTTGGATGCAGCATAAGCAAGGAAGATCCTAACTGCCTCAAGTCTTGCAACTGGTGCAAAGACATTAGTATAATCGATTCCTTCCTCTTGAGTGTATCCTTGAACCACAAGTCTTGCCTTATTCTTGATGATCAAGCCTCTATTTTCTCTCTTTTGTTCTGAAAACCCATTTGGTGCCTATAGGTACTTGACCAGATGGTAGCGGACATAGGTTCCATACCTTCTGTCTCTTGAATTGAAGCAACTCCTCTGGCATCGATTCAATCCAGCTACTATCTTTCAACGCATCTTCTACCTTCTTGGGTTCAATCTGAGATAGAAAGCACGAGTACAAAACAATATCCCTTGATGATCTGTCCTCTTGTTTCTCACGCCCTTAGAGACATTCCCTATGTGTTTTCAGGTGGATGAGTGTTGTGAATCCTAAGATAGGAATCACTTCCAGTTGCAGAGATAGATCCAGGTTAGACATATTCTGCTCAGGAACTAGAACACTCTGTCCAGCTGTGTTTCAAAGTCATTCAATAAGGACTGATTGAATGAATGAGAAACATCGTCAATAGTTGGCTGTGAAGTAGTATTAACAGTTGCCTGTTCCTTCAAATACTACCTCCTTCTGCCTGGTGTTGGGTGGATCACCTGATGAGTTTTGAGGCTCAGTAGGTGACTCACTTGTTGAAGCTTCACTATTCCTTGATATAGTTAACTATCGGATCCGTGAATAGTGGAAGCTTGATGTATTGCAGCACTTGGAGAATTTGGTCTAGGCCTGGGAAGCTCAACAGTTGATCATTAGCAGCAGCATCCGCATCATTTTGAGCACCTATTCCAACTGAAACATTCTCACAAGAGGGTTTAGAATAGTTTGGAAACAATTCTAAATCAAAAGATGTGCGGGCCATTCCCCCTAACACAGGAGTGTGCTTATTAACAACTATATTGGATGACTCCTCAAATTGTTGATTCTTAATGTTGTATACTCTGTAAGCTTTGGAGCTAGAAGAGTATCCAATAATATAGCATCATCCGACTTTTCAGCAAATTTTGCTAATGTCCTTTGTGTTAAGTATGGTACACCTGCTGCCAAAGGACCTTAGAAAGCCCATGGACGGGGCCTCTTGTTCCATAGCTCATAAGGGTTTTTCCCATGGGGCTTAACTACAAGAACTCTGTTCTGCACATAGCATGCAGTGCTGACTGCCTCTGCCAGAATGTTAGAGGTAGTTTGAATCAGCTAACATAGTTCGAGCAGCCTCAATAGTGTCATGTTCCTCCTCTCAGCAACACCGTTTTGTTGAGGAGTTCTGGGAGCACTATATTGTCTGGCAATCCCTTTTGAGTTACAGAATGAGTCAAGAACAAAGTTCTTAACTCAGTCCCTTGATCACATCTAATTATTTAACCTTGTGATCAATTTGATTTTCTATTTTAAGAATAAAAGATTTCAATGTTTCTGCAGTTTCATCTTTAGTTCTTAGAAAGAATACCCATGTGAATCTTGTAAAATCATCAACTATCACAAGGCAATATGATTTCCTTCCAATGCTTATTATACTTGTGGGACCAAAAAGATCCATGTGCAATAAGTGCAATGGAGTAGTGATAGAGTTAACACATTTGGATTTATGAGACGTCCTGTGTTGTTTCCCTTTCAGGCATGCAACACAGTTGTCTTTGTAGAAAAACTCCTTTTTAGGCAAACCATGTACCAAGTTGTTTTTAGCCAATTTATTCATTGTCTTAAAATTTACATGACACATACTTTTATGCCACAGTGTTGACTCATCACTATCAGCTTTGCAAAGAAAGCATGATACTTCACCCATTGGGGAAGCATTGTTCATATCAAGCTTGTACATATCTCCTTTCCTGGGAGATCTAAGAAGCACCAATTCCGGAGGAATTGTCATCCCTGGTTTGAGGATAATGCACTCATGTTTTGTGAAAAGCATTTGGTTCTTTTGATCACAGAATTGAGAAACACTTAACAGGTTGTGTTCAAGCTGTTGACAAAGTTACCTTTGTCAACTGTTAACTTACCATTGGATATACTCCCTCTGCCAGAAATATATCCTCGGCCTCACCTCCAAACTGGACAGGACCTCCATCATAATGTTGAAATTGTTGAAGGAGAGATCTGTTCCCTGTCGTATGCCTGGAACATCCACTATCTACAATCCATACATTGTTGTTCTTGCCAAATGGATGTTCCTACACATAAGATGAGATTTCAGTTTTGTTTGGATACCCAAGCCTTGCTGGTCTTGGGTTCTTTCAAGGATAATGACATGAGTGAACCAAATGATATGCATGGGGGTTCAATAGAGGTCTTTGAAGAAGAGGTTTGGCTGCAGCATCTTCCTTGATCTTCCAGTCCACCATTTGGCTGATCTTGGAGGATGAGCTTGTAAAGCTTTTGCAGCATGGTTTTCTTCCAAAGCTTCTTTCTTTTCGGAAGAAGTCCTCACCACCTTTTCTTCCGAAGCAGTCTTCTTCTGGGATGGTTTCAAGGGAGCTTTCTTGTTCTTCCGAACCTCAGTAGCTTTTGCTTCCGAAGCCATTTTCCCTTCGGAAGAAGGAGTTTCTTCCGAAAGCAACTTGGCTTTGGAAACTAGCTTTCCCTTCTTCAACACTTGAACCGTATGGAAGGGTCCAAATGTGAAACCTTCCCTGACTCCTTCTTTTCTAACATTATTTGCATAATGTGTGCTTGTAGGATTGTAGTAACAATCTTTTGCCATGTGATTTTGCAGGCCACACATGATGCATGCAATGTTAGTCTTTTAGGAAAGTGAGGATTGCTATTTCTTGGTTTTCTTTTCTTCGTCAGCAACTTTTCCCTTTAACTTTTGATCATTTGGTAGGACAGGAATGCAGGTATTACATTCCTTTCCTGAATTAGAAGTACCTAACACTTGGAATCCAGCTGAGACAAAGACACCCTTCTGTTTGAAGTCAATTTTCAGTTTGGATTCAGCCACTTTCTTAGCAGTTCTCCTAGCAGCTTTAGCTCTGCTTCTTCTGGCTGGTTTGGTGGTTAGGATTTGATCATCACAGGAGGTGATGGGTATGTCTACCTGTTCCTTCCCTGTGGTGGCCACTATTGGTGCTCATCCTTTAACTGGAAAGAAAGGTCAACAGTTGGAACCTCTTGCTTTTCAGTACCACATCTAGGCTGTCTAATAGACTCATAGGAATGTGGTGGAGCAATTTCATTGGTTCCCAACCCTCCTTTGTTCTGATAATAGAGTTTGGAATGGGAGGATGATACAAGAATAGCTTGGAAGTTCTGCTCAGAGATAGCATGTTTCCTGGCCTGAGCCTCAGCAGTGACAAGTTGGCTTGAGCCTCAGACAATTTGGATATCAGATCCTTGATTTGAGTCTTGTAGTTGGTGTGTTCATGTTTCAAAAGAGATACAATTTTCTCTAACTCATCAATTTTCTTTTGATAGTCAGATTCAGCTCTTTTAAAATCAGATTTTAGAATTTTTAAAGACTCAATGTCAGATCTGATTTCCATATTGTAATCCTGATAGAGTTGAACTTTAGCTATACAGGCTGGAGTGCAGAGATGTTCATATACCTGGGCATCATTTGTTCCGCCATGAGAGCTTGAGCAGGAGTCATATCCTGTACCATGAAGCTCCAGTCAACTTCTTGAGCCATTGCGGCTGTTTCAGTTGACTTCTCAAGGGCTTTGAGGTTGAGGATGTGTGGAGGCCTGTGGGGTTCCCGGGTTGGTCTTGGGAGCCTTGCATTCCCTTGCAAAATGACCCAGGTGGTTACAGTTGTAACACTTTGCCTTGGTTTTGTCGAACCCAAACTTGCTGGTAGTTGGGTTTTGATGGAAATGCCTTCCAGTTCTCTTAAAGAACTTCTCTGCTCTATAAGTTAAGAGAGCCATTTGCTGGGCAATGTCCACATATTCTATGTCATCTGGGCTAGAACACTCAAGATCATCAAAGCAGTATTGAAAATCTCCTAAGTGTCCACCTCCTGAAACAAAGCCACAACTTTCCTGGAAAGGGATTGTGTTGAGCCTGTTGAGACCTTGGAGTCTCAGGATAGTGATGTAGGGAAGAAGAGCAGGATGGCTGCTGATAGTCAGGAAATGCTGAGGTTGAGGGGTTAATGAGCCTTCAGCAACCATTAAAGCGTTGCTAGCAGGAAGACTCATAGGTCTGCTTGTTTGGTGGCCCTTCTTACTCTCCATCTCTAGACGGTATCCATCAAGGATGCCATAGAGCTCAGTCATGGAAAGAGTGTTCAAGTTTTATTTTCTCTTTATAGAGACAGTAGAATGTCCACTCATTTGGAAGAGCACTCATGAACAGTCTGGTGAGATCTCTAAGTTCAGGAGTGATCTCATAGACTGAAGGGAAAAGATAAGATCTATGTACCTGAAGTACTGCTGGTTGAGGGTCTCTCCAACAATATTTGTGAAGTTCTCGAACTGCTGCTTCAGTGGGTCCTTCTTTGAGTCGTTGGAGCAAGAATACATCTGAGTAAGTGCATCAAACAGTTCTTTGGCAGTCTTGCAATGCTCGAACCCCACCATAATAGAGTTCGGTATTGCAGCAGTCATGAGAATAGTCATAGCATTGCTATCGATGTCCATCTTCTTCTGTCTTCATCAGAATAGTCCTCAACAGCTTTCTCTATCATGGCACCGTTTCCACCAGGTGAAGCCACCTTTGGCTTGTACGGTCCTTTGACAATAGAGTTCCACATTTTTCTGTCTTGGTATCTAATGAAGCCTTACATTCTTCTACTCCAAGACCTGAAGTTTTCAGGGGTGATGACGGGTGCTTTGGTCATCATCCCCATCTCTACTTCAGATTTGTTGAGGGCCACTGAGTGAGTGGGTGGTAGGGAGGAGTGAAAACAGGTTGATTTGGATGGTTAGATCACACAATCAAGAGCTGAGAAGCTCTGATACCAATTGCAGGATCGGTGTTTGTCACTTAAACACAAAGGTTTTCTCTCAAACTCACCTAGAATCACACTCGGGTAAGAATCAATAAGAGTTGATCATAATATGAAAAGTAACTAAGAACACAAAAAGATAATTTTCAAGATACTTTTATATATTGATTCTCAACTCAAGATACAAAGACTCTTACAAGCAGATGATAATCTTTTTTTATGAGTTACAAGGAGAACCTATATATAATACTATCTACAGCCGAATATACTTTGATACCAGCTGGGATCCTTTAGCTAAACCTATACTACAAGACTATAGTTAAGGTATCTCGGATAAAGTCTTATCTGAGATTTGGTAGTCAGGACATGTCCCTGACTTACCTTTTGTCACCAACTAAAGGTGGCAACTGTACTATCATGAAAAGGTAAACAATGGAATAAAGTATGGTCAACAACATGGTTCTTAGGAAGAAGCCATGTTGTATCAGAAGTCTGCAGCGGAGTGTCAGAGATCATACTTGTGTCTACTGGTATAGCAGTGTTTTCTGAAGGTTAAATGGCTTCGAAAGAGTAAGTACTTCCGAAGCCACTTTATACTTCGGAAGAGGCTGCTTCTTCCAAGGCTTGGAGACTTCTTCATTTCATCATACTTCCGAAGTGGTCTTTACTTTATTCTTCTAAGTCTTGAACTTCAGAAGCATGCATTTGTCTTCGGAAGTAGAATTCTGTCTTCGGAAGTTGAACTTTCCCTTTGTCTTCAGAAGAACTCTACAACCTTCTGAAGTTCCATGATAAGCTTCGAAAGCCTTTGCATGCAGCACCAAAATAACTTATGTGATCTAGTTTTGGTTGCATTAGCCTTCTTCTTGATCCAACATTACTATAGGTTGCTTATTGTATATGTATGCCCTGCATTATTCCCGGTTGCCATATAGTACTTTTGTTTTGGTTTGGTTGTTGCTGATTTTTACAACTATGCAAACTGAATACATGGGAGCCTACAACAGAGGCTGACATCACCAACCTTTTAAATATGTATTTGAAGCTAGCGATAGAGTTGTGGAGCAACTGGTGTTACAACAAGCACAATGATACATATTGGACCCAATGGGACAAAACTTCTCTCCTAAAGGCCCTCTTCTAATTGAGGATGTGGTATGTTTTTTTACATGCTCAACTTATTGTTTATTATTTGTTAAGCTTTTACTTATTTTCGGAAGTGGTTTAGATATTTTTGTAGGTGGTACTTGACCTTTAAGATTTAGCTATCTACTAATTAAAATTATGAGAGTTAAAGTTTTATAGATTGTACCAAAGGGGTTATAATTTTAATCATTTACCAATAAATGGGTTTTGTTAGGATCTGGTATTTGAACGAAATACCTACTGATTAACGTGTAAACCAAACCAAATAGTGCGGAATCCTATTTGATTGGCGATCCAATCACTGAGAACGCACGTAGACACAATTGTGTATTGAATCTAACGTCAAGAATCAATTAGGAATCGATCTACAGCGTTCTATGAACTTGGAGTACGAACTTAGAGGCTTCTGGATGGCTAGGGTACGTCTCCAATCGTAGTACCACTATTTGAAGTGTGGAGTGAAGTACTGTGGCATCTCCCGTAGTGGGATCTTTGACATTTTACGTGGTGGACTCCACTTCAACACTATTTTTGGTTTGCCAGTTATGGCGTCAACCTCAGATCGTTTAATGTACCTCGTTGGCTGTTGAGGTTTGAAGTTGACCCATCTGGTGTGGTACTCCCTCCTTAGAGCTGCTTCAAACCAGCCTGACATCTTACGAGGGTCAGCGAACTATGCTAACTGGTTAAGCTTAAAACTTGGAAGAGTCTTCAGATCATGTGGAATCTGAAGTACTCAATTCCTTTCTCGCGTTTAACTACGTAAACGTTGAGGTCTTTAAATATGCGCATGCTATAATCCTGCCTGCCACCTTTTGATGTTTATGACTTTATACAGCTTGGTGTAGACAGTTGACGTTGTAGCACTACGTTGGGCTCTTAGGTCGTCAAAGCAAGCAGCCCACTCAGCCATTCTCGTATTGACTTCAGCATCCGTGGCTTGGGCTGTATCTTCTTTCTTGTCTGACGCTTCTTCCATTTTATCCAGAGTCTCAAAGGTTTCACTGACAAGGTTGTCACCCAGATTGGGTACCAAATTACCGTCAATGTCAGTGTACTCTGGATAATGTTGATCTGTGACATCTTCTTTCTCGATCTCATCAATTTTATTGAGTTCGTCATCACTATCACCTTGGACTGTTGGAGCGTTTTTCATGATCTCATCGGCATTTAGTTTGAACATTTTGGCCAACTTCTCGTTAGTAAAGTCGTGAATTATCTCCCCCTCTTCTGGGGTGTAACTCATGGATCTCCTTACGATCCCTAGCAGATCAAGAATCATGGTTAATTGAGTCTTGACCTGCTGAAGGGGATCTACATCATTTTCATCCCTCTAAAAGTTTGGATCTGTTTGATTTACACATTCAACACAACAATCATTAGTTCACAATCATGTAACACCCGGTTATTTTAATAAGACAAGAAATGAAGAATAAAAGAAAGAAATGTAATAATGTCCAAGTGGAGGGACTAAAAGTGTCCAAAAGGACAAAACTTTGATAAAGTTGGTGTAAAGGTGGGCATGGCCGCCCACCCTCACTTCACATCACCACTACTTTCGTTTTTAGAGAGAGAGACAAGGGAAGAAGACCAGAACTTCGGGTTTTGAAGAAGAAGTGAACGAATTCAAGGTAAGAATTCGTGGTTTTTATGTGTTTATGACGGGTTTTATCCCGGTTATGTGTGTATGTGCTTATGTGTTGTGTATGTGCTCCGGTGCGTGTGTGTGGTGTTATTTTTAGGTGCTTGAACTCATTGCAAGCGGGTTAGAAAGGAAGAAACACCCAAGTTGTAGCAGGTGAGTTCTAGACCCCGGTTTTACTTGTTTTAAACTATCTTTGGGGCTGAAAATGTATTAAACGATTTTCAAAGCTTTTGTATGTTTACCCGTATGTAATGTGCATGATTGGATGTTGATCTTGAATGCTCATAGGTGTTCATGTTTAGAATAGCCACATTAAGCTTTGAACATATGGGGTCGATGATTGGGTTTGAAAACATACTGGAAACATGTTACACAGAAGGTCCATGCGCCTAGATAAGGTTCATGCACCTGAAATTTCCTTAGAAAGATTTAAGTGTAATCCATGCGTCTAAACAGTAGCCCATGCGCCTAAGATTACCTTAGAAATGTTTATGTATAGCTCATGCGCCTGGACAGTGGTCCATACGCCTAGAAATGTTAGCCGGACGACTAAGTGTAGGGCCATGCGCCCCAATAGTGCCCATGCGCCTAAGTATCCATGCGTCCGAATGGTTCATACGCCTAAGTGTTCATACGCACCAATAGTGCCCATGCACCTGAATAGTTCATGCGCCTAAAGTGATAAATGATTGTGTTGGCTGATGCGCCTGCATACTGATGAAATGCCCAAACAGGGCTCATGCGCCCAAATAGTGACCATGCGCCTAAGCACTTAGAAATTTTTACAGAATTTTTTGGGAGTCTGTGCTTTAGGGTTTTTGACCGAGGTTGACTATTGCTTATTTATGATGATGTTTCATGCATAATTATGATTTTTACTTATTATTGTTATTGCTACTATTATTATTACTTATAGTATGTGACTTTACGTGGTATGTTATTATCGTAACGTAAACTATATCGTAATAATAAAGTGAAAGAGCAATAAAGTAAAGAAGAGGAACATTAATGAAAATGTAAACTAGTCTTGCAAGCTTACAGGAGGTGCACGACCATGTTGTCGTTAGCTCAACTATGCTGCGGGTTAGCTACCCTGTTATGCACACAGGGCCAATCAATTGAGATTGGCCGGACCTTTGTAGCGTGTCCTGGGTGATTGGGTCGGCCTTGTACACAGTACATAGAACCCTTTCGAGGGATACTGTTGACCCTTTCGAGGGATATAGTTGACCCTTTCGAGGTATATAGATGGCCATCACCCGTTTTCCATCGCGCATACAGTTGGGGTATTGCTCACTGGTCCATACGGAAAGTGAAACATAAAGATAAAAGTTTACAGAACAGACAAGGCATACAGTGGAGAGAACGAACAATATTGTTCATATAGTTAATGCGTGCTCGCATATACAGTACAGAGTTGTATTTTACAGAAAAGAGTATTTTCGTATACAACATATAGATAGTATTTTATTACTTATAAAACTAGAGCTCACTCAGCAACACTGACTTCTATAACTTTTCAGTTGGCAGGTAATTATTGCTGAGGATGGTACGGGGGTGAAGCTACTCGGCAGGAAAAGAGTGACATCCATTCGTATTTTATGTTGTTGTTGTTTGTAATGCAGTAAAACAATACTTTCGTAAACCGTTAATGATGATGTATTGCTTAACAACAGTGTTTTAAATGAAATGAATGGTTTTTGATAAATCGTTTCCGCTGCTTAAGTTTGTAAATTATAATGTATAGTGTTTTAATGCTGTGATTGACCAACTGTGAGGTTTCCAGGAACGGGGCTTTACAAATCAAAACAGAAACATTGACATTAAATATAAACATTCATTACATTAGCTTGATACATGATTCAAATACATATGATTTAAATAACAAAAACAACTAAGTATTACTCTTGTCTTGGATTATATCCTCTTCTGCTGACGGGGTGGATGTGGAGGCACCTTGATCTTGTGCTCTCTTCGTCCTCCTTTCACTGGCAGGTGTGGCACCCGCAGCAGGTGTGTCGTCTTCATCATCATCAGCCTCATCATCTCCAGCATCACCACCAACATTAGTATCATCATCACCATCATCATCCTCATCATCACTGTCATCATCACTATCATCTCCATCTCCCTCCTTGATCCTTAGGGGCTCTTCCTTGGATCCCTTGAGCCGCAACATGATGGTCTTGTTGGTGGTCTCCAACTCCTCGATCTTCTTTGCTGATTGGGCATTCTGCTCCCGGAGTTGGGACATCTCTACACGCTGAGCATCCATTAGCTGGGCCTGCTGAGATATCTGCAGAGACTGGGCAGTAGTAAGGTCTACTAGCTGACGTATTTGAGCAGTCTTCACTTCATCTGTAGCTAATAGCCTCAGCACCATACGGTTGACTGCCGAGAGCTGTTCCTTTACCCCACTAGGAGGTAGAGGTGATCCTGATGTATATGAAGGGTATGATGAAGGACTGGCATGGTGGCTAGTGGTGGTGGTGGTGATAGTGGTGAAGATTGGGGGTGGTATAGGTATAACTGGTGGAGGTGTGGCGGTAGTAGTGGAGGGTGGAGGTGTGGTAATGAAGGTGGGTGGTATGGTAGTGGTGGTAGCTGTGGTGGTAGCTGTGGTGGTAGCTATGGTGGTAGCTGTGGTGGTAGCTGTGGTGGTAGCTGTGGTGGTAGCTGTGGTGGTAGCTGTAGTGGTGGTGGTGGTAGTGATGAAGGTGAGTCTTCTCTTCTTCTTCTTCATGCTGTGGGGCTAAGCCATCCTTTTCTTCCTCAATCCTGTCGAGGAGGATGCTCTCCCTAGAACACGGCTTGGTTGATCGGGAGCATATGTAGGATCAGTGTTAGTCTCTCCTGATCTGCCAAGGCGTTCACCAACCGCCCGGAGCCCCCGTTCTGTGGCAACTACTTTACTGCCAACAGTCCGAGTCAGAGGCTCCTCATTTGTATCCTCCTCCTCATCAGTTATGAAGTCCTGATGGAATCCTGTAGTCTCTGCTCCATCATGGGCAGATGCCGGAGATGCTGTATCGGCAGTGGGGGCCCTTGGTTGGGAGGGCCCTGCATTTCCACCATCACCACTTTTGTCGTCGTCGGAGTCGTTCTCCGAGAGATGTAACTGCTCTACATCAGAGTCACTGTCTACGTGATGCCACTTACGCCTCCCCGGCGCCATATAATCCACCTTGGCCAGATGGCCTATACGTCTCTTTACCAGGGGCTTGACCTGCTTTCCCTGGTAAACCCTCATACGACCCAGTGTCGTATCATCCATAATATCTAAAGCCACAGCGTTGTGGCTTTCTTTGGCAGCGAGGGCAACTTTTCATCAAAAATCATCTGTAAGAACTGAGGGTACATGCAGAAACGCTCCTTGCCCTTTGCCTCCAAGTTCTCTATAAGGTAAGAGAAGATCATGCTCGAAAAGCTGAAGGGGTGGTTCAGCACCAGTGCCACGTAGGTAGTTTGTATTTGGTCTGAGAGGTCGTCAAATCCACCCATTCGTGAAGCTATGCACTTCAGGATGACGTGTGCCAAGTACTTATACTGGGAGCACAGGTTGCTCTTGTTGAGCACACCTGAGTTTATGTCCCCAGAGTACTTAATCCTCATGAAACACCCTCTCACCATCAGTGGGTGAAGTCTGGTGGGGTGGCCAGCATCATCTCCCAACCCAAGTACATGCTGAATGTCTTCAGCCTGTAATCTCTATGTCCATACCAAAGATGGACCTCCGAATGTTGTATTGCTCTCATGATCTATCCACTGATTCATTCTCCTAGAAGGCCTGTTGTGTAGACCTGTAGGGAGTGCATGGTGTAGAAATGGCCTTGTGGATCCTTGATCGCTTAAGAAACACGATGATCCCTGCAAACTCGGCCCCATTCCAAGTTGTGTGGTCTAAGTGAGCACATATGTTGTGCTTGGGGTTGATAGACCATCTATCAGCCATAGATCTGTAACACAAGATACATAAACATTAGATACTCACATGACACAAATCAGTTCTAAGTAACTTGATAGAATTCATTCAGGTTCATTCATGCGAATGAACTATGCGACTGTGTTCAGTCGGTTGTCCTATCATGCGACTGGGCTCATTCGGGTGAATGAATAGGCGACTGAGTTCAATCGGTTTACTGAGCCTACGATTGGTTCAGCCGGCCACTGAGCTCATTCGTATGATACATTCGGCCGATTGAACTATTCAGCCAGTTCAATCATGCGATTGGAGTTCCTCCAGACGACCAGTGACATGATTCACTGTTCGGTCGACTGAGGTTCGAATCTTGACTAATCCATGAAGTTAAACGTTGTGCATTGGTTCTTTAGACTCGCAATCTCTTAACTAAAAACCTAATAACATTAGTTTTAACATTTTACTTAGTTTCAGTAGGTCATTAGTTCATTTAGTGGTTCGGTTCTTGTTTCAATCAAACATCACAAATTAGGGCACCATTTCTCCTGATTTCTGTGAGATTTCATCATGTTATACCTGTATAAAAGCACACACACGTCAGAAGATCAATAGGGATGTATAATCGTGGTCTGATGAAATTTGGACAGCGTAACGGTAGGCTATGTGATATGAGGGCGATTGGGGGTGATGAGTGAATGCGATCGACTGTGGCCCTATTTATACTGAATCTGAGTTTATTCGGCTGACTGGACCCATTCGGTCAGTTCACTTGGGCGAATGGACCGTGGTCGGGCGATTGGCTCAGTCGATCACTTTCAGTCGGTCGACTGGAGCTCAGTCGGTCGACTGACTCATTCGCACACTCTTATTCGGTCGAATGGGTCATTCTGATAAGCCATTCGGGTGAATGGTTCATACTCATGTCCATTCGGCTGTTTAATGCATGAGTATAGTCAATTCGTAAGAGTAGTCCATACTCATGGTCCATTCGTGCAAATGGGTCAGACTCATGAATTTGACTTTATGACCATTCCACATATTCTCAGTTTAACTTTAAATTAACGTTATGAGCATTTGATCATCTCAGACATGATCATTTTATCTTGAAAAACCTTTGATCACCTCAGACGTGATCCTTTTAAAACCATTTATCACCTCAGACGTGACCTATTTTTGTTTGAAAGCACGTATGGTCACCTCAGACGTGACCTTTTGGATGATAAGGTTCCTTATCAACTTCCATGACATAGTCCGATATTAAACACTCTGAACTTGACAAAATTTAAACAAAAATAAAAGAAATAACACCGAAACTTAAAACTAATACATGTTTTTGTGTTTTGTAAGGGTTAACTCCTAAGATGTAATTCTAAGGAATAATTTTTCTGAGAAAGCAGCTTCAATCATTTAGGCCGTACATGGACCAAATCAATTTGGAATCATACATGATACTCAAATCATTTAGGACAAGCTATTTAAAACTTTGATGCTCTATTATTGTTTTTCATCTGGAGTCATTTAGCAAATTTAGGAAATCATACTAGTACTCTTAGGTCCCCGCACTGATTTGAACTTTCAAGAATTGTAGCCAAATGATTGTCAGTATACTAGTCCTCTTAAATCCATACAAAGACCTCAACATAGATTGGTGATAGTTTAAGGTTTGTTTATTTCGACAAGCATTTGTGGATCCCACACTTATATGGTAATCAACATTCCTCGGGAGATTTTGAGTGGTCTCAGGGTAGTTTTCAAGAAGAAACTATTCATAGAACTTTCAAAGAGAAGCCAAGCCTCAGGTCAGTGCCATCGCACAGCAGAGAGGCGACAAACAAAAATGAATTCTAGAATATATAGGTTATGCTTATCCTCAGGTCAGTGCCACCGCACAGCAGAGAGGCCCATAACCTATCTTCTTGTTTGAGCAATTTCAGTCTTTTTGCACAGATCTCACCAACAACATAGGTTATCAGTTTGATTGCATTTGCATTTTTATGTGCTTTTGCTCATGTTTTGGTCTTACGCATATATTCGTTGTGTTTATTTTGCTCGTCACCCCTTATTGGAATCTTGTTGATTGTGTTAACCAGGGATAAGGTGTTACCCACAGCTAGTCAAACATTTAGTTCAATCTTGAGATCACCAAAAAGGTCTAGTCATCTATTGTGTTGAATCTACCGACATATCATCTGTGGTCTAGCAACCTCTAGGTCTACTTTCTTTGTGTTGTAGTAGCTTGTTTATCTATCATATTTCCTTTTATTTTGCTTGGACTACACAGACTTACACTTGAGCTTTGCATCATTTTCAGTTTTGTTTTTTTAAAGTCCCAAATGGTTTGTTCCTGTGTACTATCATATTCCAAGGATTGAATCGGTATCACACATATGATCTTATTATTATCAGCTTGCCTCTCCTCCTCCCTCGTTTTTTATATTACTGCCTAAACCTATTCTCCCCCTACAATTATAAAACCGCCACAGATTAGCGTTTTAGGATTTTAATAGGCAAGGAAATAGACCAATTGTAATTAAACTACTTAAAATAAGTAATTAAAATAAAATAAAAGAAATTGAAAAAATAAAAGAAACTTGAAAAGACGCATCGGACTATGCATGGTCATCTTCAGGAATGACCTCACGTTTTTTTAACATCATTGACCTCTAACAAGTATTATAAACGTGGTTTGTCAAATGCCTTTGTATAGAGGTCAGTGCGTTGAAAATCTATATTTATTTTTACCACATCGATTAAGTTCTTTTCAAAGCAATCACGTATAAAGTGATATTTAATTCCGATGTGTTTGGTCTTAGGATGTTGGACCGGGTTTTTAGTGACTGCAACTGCAGCAGAGTTATCAACAAAGATAGGAGTAGAAGAGAAATTCAAACCGTAATCCTGCATTTGCTGTTGAATCCATATGATTTCAGAACAACAACTTGCAGCAACAACGTATTCGGCTTCACAGGTTGACAATGCAACCGAGGTCTGCTTCTTACACTGCCAGGTTAGTAATCTTCTTCTAAAGAACTGACACCCTACTGATGTAGACTTGTAATTCATCTCCCAGCCGCCGTAATCCAAGTCACTATATGCTGTAAGCTCAAAGTCGTCATCATGAGGATACCATAACCCAAGTATGGGTGTGCCCTTCAGATAACAAAAAATCCTTTTGACCCCAATAAGATGGTTCACCTTAGGATTTGCCTGATATCGTGAGCATAAATATGTAGCATACATGATATCAGGTCGTGAGGTAGTGAGATACATGAGAGATCCAATCATCCCTCGGTACATAGTGGCATCTACCAGATCACCATTCTCGTCGGGTGCTACATCATGGTTTGTAGCAAGTGGAGTTCTAGCTGTAGTAGCATTCTCCATGTCAAACCGACCGAGAATATCACCTACATACTTGGTCTGATGTAAGAAAATCCCATTTGGTGTCTGATCCACCTGTAACCCAAGAAAGAACTTCATCTCTCCCATCGCACTCATCTCAAACTCTGCCTTCATTACTGCTTCAAACTCTTTACATAATTCTTCATTCTTGGAACCGAAGATTATGTCATTGAAATAGATTTGTACCAGCAGTAAATCTCCATCTTTTTCTTTGATAAACAATATACAGTCAATTACTCCCCTGCGAAAACCGTGTTTCACAAGATGAGTCGAGAGTTTCTCATACCAGGCCCTCGGAGCTTGATGAAACCCGTATAGTGCCTTGTTGAGTTTGTAAACTCTGTCCTGATGATATGAATCCTCAAATCCCTTGGGTTGACTGACATATACTGTCTCTCGAATCTCATCATGAAGGAACGCACTCTTCACATCTAGTTGATAAACTTTGATTTTCACATAAGATGCATAGGCAAGGAAGATGCGGATTACTTCCATCCTTGCCACGGGTGCAAACATTTCATTGTAGTCAATGCCCTCAACTTGTCGAAAACACTAAACAACAAGCCGAGCCTTGTTTATGATGATCACTCCTTGATCTCTTTCTTGCATTTCAAGACCCATTTGGTGCCAATGACCTTAGCACCTTTTGCTCTATCCACTAGAGTCCATACACCCAACTTCTTAAACTGAAGAAGTTCTTCTTGCATGGCACTCACCCAAGCCTCATCATTCAGTGCTTCACTAACATACTTTGGCTCAAACTGAGACACAAAGCAACGATAGGCACCATCGTGAAGGTATCCCTTTTCTATCATAGAGGCATAATCAACTGAGTACAACTGATTTCTAGTCTAAACTCCTGACCTCACATCTCCTATTATGTTATCCAAAGGATGATAAACGTTTAGACGTGAGCCAGGGTTATGGGAATCACTACCTCAGAATCAAGATTGTGACCATTTGGTTCTGGATCTGAGGTAATAGGAGTTTGAGGTTCCGAAGGCTCAAAAGCATCATTATGAGATGCTTGTGGACTTGTGGTAGGCGGAACCTGTACATCCTTGTTGTTCTGATCATTTTCCACATTTTCTTTATCAGAGAAAGAGTCACTCACATCAAGTGCTCCCCCTGAGTTGGTAGATGATTGACTTTGTGAACTGGATGGTGTTGATTCTTGAGACGGTGTGTTCAAGACATCATACATCATCTGTTAGCCAACTCGTCTTCTGAAGCAGAGAGAGATATGTTGAAGGACTTGAAGAATCCATCATAATCAAAAAAGTAGGCAGCCGCTTTTCCAACAGGTGGTATGATGTATCTCTGAATATCAACGTTACACCACACCTCTACTTGAACTGTTGAGTTGTTGTAAACTCTCTTGTTTGGTATGTTGTATCCTAGAAAGATCCCTTCATCAACCTTCTCACTGAATTTTCCCTCCTGAGTCTTCTTCAGCAGGGTGCACGGAGCGCCAAACGGCTCGAGATACTCTAAGTTAGGTTTACGTCAATGTAATAACTCGTAGCACGTTTTTCCATGGCGTTTAACTACCAGAACTCGATTAAGTGTATACATGCATTTGCCACTGCTTCATTCCAAAATTGAATGGGCAGTTTTGAGTCTGCCAGCATAGTCTGAGCTGTCTCTATCAAGCTACGATTCTTCCATTCAGCTACCCCGTTCATCTGAGGAGTGTAGGCAGAAGAAAATTGATGCATAATTCCCTTTTCCTTGTAGTAGGCCTCCATTCACTGATTCTTGAACTCGGTTCCGTTGTCTGAGCGCACTTGTCGTACCTTCAGCTTGTATAGGGATTCCAGTGTAGTTACCAGTTCTTTGAAGTATTCAAATGTTTCTGATTTGGATTTTAGAAACATTACCCAAGAGAATCTTGAGTAGTCATCAGTAACTACATAGCAATAGAAGTCGCCTACGATGCTTCTTGTACTGACTAGACCAAACAGATCCATGTGAAGGAGTTCAAGAGGAAGTTCTATAGAATGAACTTCCTTTTCCTTATGAGACTTCTTCGTCTGTTTGCCCTTTTTGCATGCAACACAGAAATCCGGGAGTTGGAAGTTTTTGACATTTACTCCTCTCACAAGATCATTCTGGATCAAGTGATTCATTTTCCTCAGATTTGTGTGTCCCATTCTCCTATGCCAGGAGATAGAGTCCTTCTCAGTAGCTTTGAACAAGAAGCATTGGACTTCACGATCCGTTGTGGAGGCCTTTGAGAGATACAAAACATAAAGATCATTATATCTTGAAGCTGACATTAGGACTTGGTCCT
The DNA here is from genome assembly GCA_025506515.1 of Flaveria trinervia. NCBI lineage: Eukaryota > Viridiplantae > Streptophyta > Magnoliopsida > Asterales > Asteraceae > Flaveria > Flaveria trinervia. The sequence goes on along the minus strand of CM046449.1, from coordinate 49,454,259 downwards.
CCGGTATCACGTAGTCCTTCTTCAGAATGTAGCACTTCTTGTTGTCAAAGACTACTTTGAAGCCTTTATCACATATTTGAGAACTGAAAGTAAGTTATTTTGTAATTGTTGGACGTAGTTTACCTTATCAAACTTAACTTTCTCATTTCCCACTTCCCCTTGGGCTGTGATGTACCTGCCTTTGTTTCCAGCAAATGAAACATGCCCTCCTTTGATTTGTCTCACGTTTGATAAGATAGCTCTATTCCATTTCATGTGCCTGGATGCTCCACTATCTACAATCCACGTGTTAGTCTCAACATTATAGCGAACACCCTGCACATTCAATGAAAACATTAGTTCATGTTAGGAACCCAAGCCTTCACTGGCTTGGGTTTCCCAAGGGCATCACACATCATAAACTCAACCCATTAACCATTTGAGGTTGAGGGAAGCCTAGATTTCTATTTGTTCTCATTTTCAGACACTAAGGGATATTTTTCTTTCCATAGGTCAGCTTTGTGTAGGGCCTGTTTGTGATAAACAGACGATTGGATTATGGGTTGAACTTTGGGTTCACTCTCTCTTTTAGGAGGCGTCACTGAGTTCCTCTTAAAAGAGCTAGGTGTTGATACAGGAAGTTCAACTTTCCTCCTCGGTGTCTGATAATAAGGACAATTAGATGCAATGTGATCGTACTCTCCATAATTGTAGCAAGATCTGCTTTCAACTTTATGGTTTATATGTTTTGGTGGAGATGTAGATGTCACACGGTCGACCTTATTATGTTTAGATTAAGACACTTTTTTGGTAGATGTATGATTTGGTTTTACAAACTTAATTGTTTTACCTGGTTTTACATCTTTTATTTCATGTTTACCTGGACTTTGACATGATACTCGTGATTGATTAGGTCTAATAGTCCTTTTGGGTTCTGATTTACTTTGTTTGACCCTGACTTTAAATTAAAATTTTCAAACTCTATATCCAGGTTAACACAAGGCATCTTTCCTTTTGCCTTTGAAGTGGCCTCCTTTTGTTTAGTGTCAGATTCATTGGATTTACTTATGGAATCTGGGTCACTAACAAGAGGAGTGAACACCACATGATCCTTGATGGGGTTATTGTTAATCGGTTTACTTTTGGAGTTCATCAAGGTCTCAGGTGGTGGTGGAACCACTTTGTATCCCAATCCCTCCCCATTGTTTCTCTCTCACCAAGTGTTGGACAATACGAGATGAGCTTGTCCAACTGTGTAGTTTTTGTTTTAAGGAGTTAACTTCTACTTCTAAAACTATTTTATGCTTCTTAGTGTCCTCAAGGGAGTTAAGATAGTACCTAATGTCTTTTGCTTGGTTAAAGGCAACTACTTCTGTTTCCCTAAGCTGTTTGTTTAATAGATTTATCTTTTCTTTGTAACTGTGCTCGTTTTGTTTTAATACTCTATTTGCCTCAGTGCACAGTTACAAATCCTTTACTAAGCTATCATTATGATCTAATAACCTAGAAAATTTCAAATCTATACTTTCTCTAAATTTATTGCAATCTAAACAAGCATGATTATTAAACAACTGATCAGTAGTACTTACCTGAGGTGTTGAAGACGAATCAGCCATGAGCGTAGAGTCTGTTGTCCCTGGTTCTGGTGATTCTGACATTGATGCAGATTTTTCTTCTTCAGGCAGGTGGTTGACCACATGTGTAGTGTCTTCAAAATTTGACATCGCGATCTCTACTGCTATATTTCCTTCACTTGCGGAATCGTCATCAATGTCCTCCATACTAGCTATGTTGGACTCTCCCGTGAGACGAACCGAAAGCTCCAGTCCTATCCTTCATCCTCATTAGCAGTCAAGGCTTTGGGATCCTTACTTGATGAAGTAGAACTGCTAGATGTGGCCTTGTCCTGACGATTAAAGGACGAGAAGGGATTGCCATTACCTGTCTTCTTTGGCTTCACACACTCCCGCTTGAAGTGCCCCTTCTCACCACAGTTGAAACAAGTTACCTTTGACTTGTCGAAGCCAAAGGTCGTGTCCTTGGTTACAACCAAGTTCTATCCAGTCTTTTTGACAAACGTTTTAGCTCGTCGGACAACACTTGCCAAGCCCACATTATGTCCATTTGTTCCAACTCCATCTCGTCCACCTGTTCATAATCCTCATCTGCCAGGTGACAATTTCTTATCTTTCCAGCAACTAGTCCATCATAGGAGTGGACTACAGCAGCTAAGAGGTCCATGTGTTCTTTGGCCACCTTAACAGTCACGTTACCGAAGTTATCGGTTTTCAATTTTGCTGCATTAGCTTCAGGTATGACATACTGGGTGCCAGAAAACCCTGACGTTCCGGACCCTGAAGTAGAAGTTTGTGCTGGAACTGCTGAGCTTGAGATGAAGGCAGTCTGCAGTGGTGCTCCAGATGTCTTTGCCTGAGGAGTCGCATTGTAGAGTGTAGGATTCTGGTTATAGTTGGCTTTTTGAGCTCTGTACTTCATCCTAAGCTCCTCTTCTCTCTGTACTTTAAAGCTTTGGCCTTAATGGCCTTGAGTGAGGCATTTCCGTCATACCTCTTCTCCAACGCATCCCATAATTTCTTTGCTTGGGTGTATTCCGAATACTGATGGAAGATATCCTTCGGAATAGACTGAGTGAGCAAAGCGTAGACTTTCTTCTCAGCGTTGTGTTTTACCTTTTGTGCATCAGACATGACACTTAGTGTAAGTTTGACTCCGTCAGCTCCTACTGGCATGTTGTACCCCGACTCTATTGCCTCCCACAAATTTGTATCTACTCCATTTAAGTAGATTTCGAAACGTTGCTTCCATTGTGAATAGTCGTCTAATGTGATAAGCTTTGGGGGTTTATTGTGAATTCCCACTTCGTTCTCCAACAACAGTAGATTCTGAATACAAGTATCTCTACTTGCTCTGTATGCTGAAAACTGGTCCTCCATTTCACTTAACTTTACTATTTAACAAACTGCTTAAGTGTGTGAATGAAGGTATGCGATTGGGCTTATTCGGGCGATTGAACTAGGCGAATGGTTCAATCTTGCGACTAAACAAATGCGGATGAGTTAGTCGTCCGAATGAACTAATGCGGTTGAACAGTCCGAATAAGATCCTCAGTCGTACGAATAAGGATACGAATGAGTCCAATCGTGCGTTTGAGGAATGCAGATGAACTCAGTTGTGTGATTGAGCCAATCGTGCGACTGAACCTGCTGAAGTTTGATGATTCGTAGGTTAAACGTGTTTTGGCCGTAAAAACTCGAATTTTCACAAACCCTAATCGCCGTATGCCGGAAAAACTAAACTTTATGGTTGGGAAACGTCTAAAACTCCGCTTGACACAAAAAGATTGCGTTTTAGTGAAAAAACACAACTTTTGTATAAAAAACGATTGAATCAACAGGTAATCAAGAGCCAAGGCTCTATACCACTTGCTAGGATCTGGTATTTGAACGAAATACTATTGATTAACGTGTAAACCAAACCAAATAGTGCGGAATCCTATTTGATTGGCGATCCAATCAGTGAGAACGCACGTAGACACAATTGTGTATTGAATCTAACGTCAAGAATCGATTAGGAATCGATCTACAACGTTCTATGAACTTGGAGTATGAACTTAGAGGCTTTTGGACGGCTAGGGTACGTCTGGAGTCGAAGTGTATTCAATTCTTAAGTTTTTCCATGAATTAGATGGTATTTATAGGTTAGGGTTGCTCATTCGTGCGATTGAGCCATGCGGTTGATCCATTCGCACGACTGAGTGTTCAGTTGTGCGACTGAGTCAGTCGCATGAAGTTGTTCAGGCGAATGGACTATTTAGGCGCATGGACACTCAGTCGCATGGCCATTCGGACGCATTACCACTGTTGGGGCGCATGGTCCAGTCGGATGCATAAGAACTTCACTTAACCAAGTTTGAATGTATTCATTATTATAAAATTATGTATATCAACTCAAACAATCACAAACCTATAATATAGTCAATATGCGTTACACAACTCATTAATGAAATATTAAACATTATAAATCACAACCAAACATTCTCATTTCATTAAGTACCAAATATTACATCAGTGTAAGACATTCAAGACATATTACATTAAGATCAGGATTTAGGTATATATGTATCATCAGGTTTAAAATAGGTTATGTTTAATCTTAAACAATCAAATAAAAGACTGCTAAAAGGGGAATGGTTAATATGGGTCAAATTGTTATGACTGGGTGAGAGTCACCGATAACATATACAATATCATGTATCTCTTTTTCAAAGGTTTATTCTATTATTGTAGTGATAGAATTGTTTTTATGCATAATTTGTGAGTATCTATTTTGAAAAACAAGCATGAATGTTTAAAGGTGCAAAATCTTATTATTCCATATGATAGTAATTTATGCTTGCACACTTAAAAACGTGTACAAGTCATTCTAGAGAGCAACAAAATTAAAGGAATGTACAAGAACTAATGATTGATTGAATTTTACTTGATTTCTCTTGAGAAATAAATTACCAATTGATCATTCCAGGTGATAAATTGACCGAGTCATTCGGTTTTTGTAATAGGTCAAGCATGTAACTTTATAATTGAGGCAAAATACAATTGACCGGAATTATTATCTTCTATAATTTTTTATATGAAGAGTAAGTGCTTGAAACATACTTAAACTCGTGTGTGTGACATTGTTATTCTTTACTTTCTAGAACACCTTCTAGATGTATCTCCAGGTAGTAGACTTTATTACTATAAATTTCATTTAGGTTACAATTGCAGATGTGTCATTCAATTGTTTTCTCATTCGGTAGACATTATTGTTTCCTTTGGGTTTTGCTTTATGATTTTTAAGAACAAGTTTTCTTTCTTTCTAGCATTAATGTTGAATCATATTATATTGGTTTGTATGGACACTTATTACCAAATAAATATGACTTCCATGTTGATTTTGACCTTTAGGACTTGTTGTCCATGTAGCAGACCAATCAGTAAAAGTACATTCTTTGACTCAAGTTGTATTGAAAGAAGTAGACGATGTGTTCGCAAAGTGGAGTCTAGCTTTTTATTGGTGTTTATAGGTCCTAGAAGCAGGCTTTTGTCTTCTTTCACAAGCAAGCAGTTTGGAACTTTTTACCTGAGAGCATTTATGGTAAGCAAATGTTGAAACCAATAGCATGCTACCGTGTACACTTCTATATGTTGTTTAAAAGGTTTATGCTATATCATTACTCATTAACGGCTTGCATGTATATGTCAGCAAACACATTTGACCATGTTACCGTAAACAATATACTTGCTTTTGCACGTACACAAATTATCCGTGGCAGTGTGTGGCTCCATCTTCTAGTTCTACATTATTATTATTTTTTTTTGAATTATGAACTTTATCAGGTGATCAATCTGGTGTCTAGTCCACATCACATTTCATAATATTACATGATAACATAATCATGAGCTCTATCTCACAACACTTAGCCTTAAGGTGCAAGGACTGATGAATCTTGTATGTGGTCTAGATGACTAGTAATAAAAGGTGAGTTTCGATCAAAAGATTGTTTATTCTAGTTTTATTTCATATAAATATTGTTTAGAAAGATTTTAGATTTTATCTTTCAAAAAAAAAAGAAAAAAAAATAGAGATGGAATATGTTCATAGGCGGTTCTTTAAAGACTTCTCTGACTTTTTTAATCTTACATTCTATATACATACATATAGGTTCCTCAATGAACCCTATTTGCTCTCCCCATTCCTAAGTCGTTGCCAAACCCGCAAGGCGATGAGAGCGTGCCAACTCAGCTTTTGAAAATTGTAATCACAACACCCTTAGAATTTGGTAACATATTGCTTTGTGAATTGTTTTCTATTTTTAAATAACAATTACAATAGATATAAGTAATTATTTAACTAAATATATGGATTATATATTTTTGGTAAATGACCATAAGACTTTCAAATTTTACGTTTAAACATATTTCTAATTGGGTAACCAACAAATGTCCAACCATTCATCAACATGGTTGGCGTATATAAAAGTTTGGTAAATTTTTGGTCTTCTACAGTTTACACTAATGATTCACAAGGCATTATAGGGCATATGTGTAAAATTATATACATATAATATTTGTCATCATGCGTTTCTATAAATGAAATATGACTAGCACTAAAACCCAACTTCTTTGCACAAATTTCTCACCAAATAGAAAATAATTTCTTTAATAGTTTCTCAAATCAAAATACTAATATATGATTCATTTAGTTTTTTTAAAGTGTTTAGAATCCGTTAAAATTATCTTATTTTAAAAAACAGAAATAGTTAAGAAACACTCTTTAAACATGTTACTTTGTAAATTCAAAAAATTCAATCAATGAAATATCGATGAAGCTTCCCAAAGCGGAATTTGAGGAGAAATTCATTGAAACATCAATTTTTGAATTGTGACCCGTTTGATAATGTTGTATGATATTGATGAATACATTGACAAGTAGTTGATTATATAGAATGCTATCATGTGTTTATAATTTGTTTTATATTCATTTGTTGAATGTGTAATGGTTAGGAACTAGGAAGGTTAAAAATGTGTTAAAACCATTCAAAATTCAATTTATGTTACATATTGATGCCAATATATCATACGTCTGGAAACATACCATATGCCATAAAGGGTATGCTACTTCTTTCGTAGAAAGAGTAGATGGTACAATGATACTAATTACAGAAAAATCAAGAATGCTTGATCTTAGCACTGGTGATCTTAAAAGAAAAACTCGTAAGATTCTTGGGTGCTAGATCAAAGAATTACATGGTCATGGTTACTATTTTGGTGAGGATGCTTGGGGATGAAAAACCAAAAAATCTAGAAGATATAGGGGAAACATTAGACATACAATAAGCTCTCATTATCCAAGAACAAGAACATATATAATGCTCGAGGTGTTGCTTGTCTGGATACCATGAATGAGTTGAAGCTTTTAAGACTTGCAAAGCGTAGCCTACAAGAGCTTGCAAGTCTTCCTTTGTATAATCCATTCAAAGATCCACTTAGGGAGTTAACAATTAAAATGGTCAAACAAATTGTCCTACATTTAAGTAAGTTTTGATAGCATTAATGTGTGTAATGATTTGTTAAGATATAAGAGTTTGAAGCTACTTAAAGCATGATCATCATTTTACTAAGTAATTTCTTGCTGAAGAAATAAAGCTTTTGAAGAAGTCAAACTACTAAACAGAAAGTCAATTGTTGATAGACTACGTGCTTTATAAAGACTAGTGGCTTCCGAAGCATGTTCTTCTTCTGAAATCTTTTGAGGCAATATACTTTTGAAGACTACTATAGATTCTAATACACTACAAGCTTTCAAAGTATTGTCTTGTGTTAGTTGCGATAAGTAGTGGAACAATTTTAACTCTATCATTATAGAAGATCTTTTGCTCATGTATAACCCAATTATTTCTTGTTGTTCACTTTATGTTATCCAATACTAATACACAATCATCATATGTCATATTGTGTATATTAATGGCAGATATGAAGCCATTGATCAGAACCGTAGTATAAACAGTGTGGATAGTTCTTCTTTTGTTTTTCAATTGGTTGTCTTGTGTAATCGGCTGTAGTTTTTAGTATAGACTTCTTAATGTAATAGTTGATGTTATGCTTTCCATACTTGTTTTTGTGCATTGTATTGTAACTTACAATATTGAGCGAAATATATAAAAAAACTTAAAATTATTTTTTTGCTAAAGTTCTATTGTTTGATTCACATTTTTAATCAACATCACTTAAAAAATCTTGTTATTAAGTATACTATTTTTGTTGGAGTTGAAGAGTGCATAAGGTTCATTTCATTGTAGGTGTTATATTCATAACAAAAGATATTATATTTCCTCAAGAGATTTACATCCTACATGTGATGTAGTTATCAAATCAATTAAATAGAAAAGGGTATGGTTCATTGGATATATTATAAAACAATGGGTAAATACCATAAAAACAAATATACTTTTAGTTTTTTCTCCCAAAAGTTTCTTTACAACTTTTTGCACGCAAAACCATACTTTATGTTTTATCTCAAAAAATTCCATTAATAATTTTCGCCTTAAAATACAAACACACTTTTGGTTTTTTCACATAAAAGTCACTCAATATAGTTACTACAGAACCGGTGAAAGTTAATATAATAGTTTCACAAAGTGAAGAGTGTAACACTTAACAGATCAAATGAGGAATCGGACAAATGAAACAAGAACAAAAGTAAATAACACACAAGAACAAATAAATTGTTTTTCAAGGATGATGTATATTGCTCTCAAGTGTTTTACAATTGTTACAAGGCTTAGTCTTAAGCACGGGTTAAATGAAATACTTTAAACTACATCCTACATCAGGCCATACATCAAAGGCCAGCTGGAAAACTAATCTAGCCAACAAGATCAATGTAAGTAAAAAACAGATTGTCTTTTAACTAGTGATTATGACATGTCATAACTTACATACTTATATATTACAAAAGAAAAGATAAACGTACAATAGTAAAAAGTTACAGAATCTATGATCATAATCTACAGTTGACAAAAGTATGTAGAAATCACCAACTTGTATAAGTTGGTGAGTTATCAAAGATGGTGGTAGAAAGTACTTCAGCTTTTGTCCAAAGCATGTTAGCAAACGCATGTATCCTCTGTTTTCGGAAGAAATAAGTCTTTCGGCTTTAGAAGACTTTGTATTTAAAGATTCCAAAGACTTTACTTTTGGCTTCAGAAGAATTTAGTCTTTGGATTCGAAAGATTTGACACTTAATGATTTTCTTTGTGCATTTTTCAAATCATCTTAAATAACTTTTTTATACTTCTAAATGCATGCTAAAAGCTCTTTGGTTAGCACCAGCCTCTAAGATAACTCTTACACTTACTTTCATAACTTAAACGATCCATAATTTAAATGAGTTAAGAGTTTTTTATGTGAACAAATAGAAAGTATGATAGTTTTCATGTGTAAATATTTGTTGCGTGATTTTTACGAGACAAAACAGAAAATATGTTGGATTTTTACATGTACAAATTTATAGAGTGACTTTTATGAGAAAAACTGGATTTTTACAATGTTCTCGATTTGAACGCGATCGTTAAGCTTGGATCTTAGTATTCAAATTGATAAGAACAAAATTTGATGATTAGATACTAAAATTTAATATAAATGAACCCAAAAGTGTTCAATGCTTGTTATTTATTGATTTGATGATGAATTCATCATCCATGAAGGATGATGATATGGTGTTAGTGATTGAATATGATTCCCACACTTGATGGTGAACCATCCAGCCTTACAGTGAAAGATAAATATGTTAGTTATCACCAAAATCATATGATATAAAGCGTTTTAAGTTAACCTCATGCGCCTAAACATCATGCGCTTCAACAGTTCTCATGTGGACCGAAGGTTCATCAATATTGACCAAGTGTAGATGTTTCTATCTAACCCATGTGCCTGAATAGTGCTCATGCTCCTGAATAGTTTTCATGCTCCTGAACAATTTTCACACTTGTACAGATTCAACAAGGTGTTGTTTGGCTGATTTGAGCTGCTGATGGCTGTTTGGGCTGTTGTGAGCTTCACAAGGGTTGTGTGTGTTGATTTTTGTATCAAATTGATTTGTAACTTGTTTTATATCAATTTAACACAAGATTTGATTCACAAACAGATCTAAATCTGAATTATGATTAGCATCTCATGAACACCAAAAACCTAAAAACTAATGTAATGATTAACTGTAAATTCACCTTTTATTGTTTGTTTGATTGTTGAATTGATGTAGTAACACCTCAAATCCGAATTGAAACTGAATGTTGATCCATTTCCATGCTCCAAATTTGAGAATTTGTTGAAAACACCAAGAACACAAACTAGTGTAAATGTTTGAATGCTACTGGAATCTACCATAGAAATGATTAGATAACATCAAATTCATGTTGATTTCATCAGATCCACCATTAAATTCATAGATCTAGTGAAGAACACCAAACTTTTTCTCCAAGTTTTCTTCGAATCTTCACTAATTTTAGCAATCTAACCATAAAATCTGATCAAAATCAATATGAATCCATCAATTCTAACTTTGATACCAATTGTGTGTTCTTGACTTGAACATGATCATTGAGGTTGGATCTTAGGATTCAAATTGATAAGAACAAAATTTGATGATTAGATACTAAAATTTAATATGATGAACACAAAAGTGTTTAATGTTTGTTGTATATTGATTTGATGATGAATTCATCATCCATGAAGGATGGTGATATGATGTTAGTGATGGAATATGATTCACCCACTTGGTGGTGAACCATCTAACCTTATATTGAAAGATAAATATGCTATTTATACTAGTCTAGAATTTATAATATTCACAATATAGACCCTAGACTAATACTTTGTTGATTTTTGCTCTTCCAATCTTCATCTTCAACATAAATTGGAAATCTTTAATTTCTTCAAAGGTGCTTGACCCAACAATACTCCCTCTATATTGTAGACTTCCAAAATTAAGATAAGTTTGATCTTGTTTTTATTGAATAGTTGACCAAAGCTGAGAGTTTTGTCATTGTTGCGGAAGCAAGGTCTTCAAAACATTGGTTCAACAAGTGTGTTGGGTGTTTTGTGAAGTTCATGTGTCACACCCTCAAAATCCATGTGCGGAGTTTAATCGCAAGGCGTGTGAACAAACCCGGATCATAGTCAATAGTTACTCAGAACGACTCTATATGCCACATTTAAAATAAAACCAACCAAAGTTTAATCATTTAAAACTATGCGGAAGCGTTTTGTAAATAAGACAACCCAAAGTAATAAAATACATAATATGGCAAAACACGCACCATCCTAATGTTCAAACACTCATAAATAAAAACCAATGTAAGGTCCCGTTCCCGGGACGCTCACAGCTGGTCAATCATTGCACATAAAACATACATTTATATTAACTTTAATAAAACATCGCAGCGGAAACATTAAAAAAAATTTCATTTCATTATATATGCTTTTGCAAATTAATACAACATTCGTTACAAAATATCATTTGTTCGCATTACAATACAAAAACATTATACAAAAGAATGCCATCTAAAAAGAGCCAAGTAGCCACCCCTTGCCATTCTCAGCAACCTTTAACTGCCAACTGGAAACACATAAAAGTCAGCATTGCTGAGTGAGTTCTAGTTTTATAAACTTTACATTACCTTTCATTCATTAGAACATTTTCTTTGCTATCTCACATGATCACATATCATACGTACATCAAGGTAATAATTATTATCTTCATTATCGTTCGTTGTGTACATTTTGCACGTTTCGCACATTTCGTACTTATCGCACATTTCGTACATTTATTATCTTTCACTTCCATCTAGGTCCTGTACTTAACCTCCCTCTAGAGCACCAAGCAATTTCATCTAGGGTTAAGCGACAAGGACCCCATATCACACGTATGGAGTGGCCACTAGGACAGACTCCCCCTGTGTGTGTGAACTCTTATGGGTTAGCCAAAATTGCATGCTGTAGAACACGCAGTAATTAGGAAATCGCACGTATTGGAGCAGTCACCGAGACTGAACTCTTACTGTGTGTATGAACCCTTATGAGTTAGCCAAAATCACACGCTGTAGAACACACAGTAATTAGGAAATCACACGTATTGGAGCAGTCACCAAGACTAAACTCTTACTGTGTGTATAAACCCTTATGAGTTAGCCAAAATCGCACGCTGTAGACACACACAGTTGAGCTAACAACTCTCAATGAGTTGTGAACCTTCTTTCATTTGTTTGCAAGCCTTTCATACTTTCATTCATTCATTAATGCATGCATTCATTATTTTGTTCCTCTTTTCATTATCTTCCACTTCACGTTACATCATACTTAATCATTTCTTTCATTAACATACAACGCAAAGCCATAAGAAGATAAACATACATAAGTAGGAACATCAACAAGATCATGCAAATCTCCATACATATCAGCATGCATACATAACATGCATCACACATACCATCATGCATAACATCATACATAACATCATTATCATCATCATCATCAAATCATATCATTCATGCCCATCACATCATCTTTGACCTCAAAAAGTCAACTTACATAGCCCTCGGGAACCTCCCAAGTCAAAGCCTACTTTTACATTTTCCCCAAAAATTCAGAAAATATTCTAAGTCTTTAGGCGCATGAGCACTATGCAGGCGCATGAGGAACACTTAGGCGCATGGGCAACTTTTAAGCGCATCAACACTATTGTGGCTCATGAGCAACACTTAGCCTATTCTAGGCAATTCTAGCCGCATGAGCACTATGCAGGCGCATGAGTGCTTAGGCGCATGAGATATCCTGGGCGCATGAACACTTAGTCAAATTTTGCCTATTTCTAGGCGCATGACCACCATATGGGTGCATGTGGTTTCGGGCGTATGGTAACACTTAGGCGGTTGTACATACTAGGCTCATGAACCCTATTTGGGTGCATGAGTAGCCTATTTCACACTTAAACATCATAATTCAGTCCCCAATCATGCTCAAACTTATTCTAAGCTTACACATACGGGTACAATACCCATTTTATAAAAATGTTCATACATGCATTTCCAGTCCCAAAATCAGTTAAAACATATAAAAGAGGGGTTCTAGAACTCACCTTTGCAACTTTCGGTTATGACTTCTTCAAAACTCGTTCGCAAGAGAGTTCAACTGCCTAAAAACCCACCAAAAACATACCTGAACACATACAAACACATATAAGCAGATAATTAAGCTAAGGCCAGTTAAGAACATCATAAACACGCGAATTCTTACCTTGAATTCAATCTTTTTCTTCATGTTCTTTAAAATATCCGAAGTTTCTGCCTTCTCTCTCTCTCTCTCTTCAAAAACCCGAGAGTTGATGGGTGAGGAGAGTGTGGGCGGCCATGCCACCTTTATCACCAACTTTTTAAAGATTTTGTCCTTTTGACACTTTTAACCCTTGAACTTGGGTTAAATGGCTTTTCTTTCTCTTTCTTCACTTTATTCTTCTTTACTAACTTTAAAAGAAATTATCGAGTGTTACAAGTCCACCCCCATTATATAGGTTTCGTCCCTAAAACCTATCATTCATCAAACAATCATGGGTAATGCTGTCTCATCTCTTCTTCAGTCTCCCACGTAGACTCGGAGCCCTTCCTATGCTTCGACTATACACGCACAAGAGGAACCACTTTATTCCTTAACCTCTTCTCCTTACGATCAATGATTTTGCTCCACATAATTGAGCCGTTCATCTACCTCGATATCTTCTAGTGGAACAATCATATCCTCATCTGTTAAACACTTTCTCAAATGAGATACATGGAATGTTAGATGAATTCTACTTAACTCATCTGGTAGCTCCAATCTATAGGCCACCTCTTATACTCTAGCAATGATTCGGAAAGGCCCTATGTATCTCGGGCTCAACTTGCCCCGCTTTCTGAACCGAATGATACCCTTCCAAGGTGAGACTTTCAACATAACTCTATCACCCACCTGGAACTCAATCAGTCTACGTCTCTTTTCGGCATACAACTTTTACCTATTTTTAGCTGCATTCATAAAGGCTTTGATCCTTTCCAGCTTCTCAGTCGTAGCCTCGACCACTTCGACGCTCCCTTACTCTTTATGACCAATATCACCCAAAAAACGGGTGTTTTGTATCTCTTGCCGTAGCATCTCATAAGGGAGCATACTAATGCTGACATGATAGCTATTGTTATATGAGAACTCAGCTAACGGTAAGTGGTCATCCCAACTTCCTCCAAAATCAATGAGGCATGCCCGGAGCATATCCTCCAGCGTCTGAATAGTCTTTTCTGACTGACCATCCATCTAAGGATGGTAAGCCATGCTAATATGTAACCTCGTCCTCATTGCATCGTGGAATTTCCTCCAAAATTTAGATGTAAACCGGGTGTCACAATCAGACACAATAGACACCGCCACTCCATGACGAGTTACAATCTCTTTAATGAACAGATCCGCCAACCTCTCAGATGAATATGTCTCGTGGATTGGTAGGAAGTGAGCACTCTTCTTCAAATGGTCAACTATCACCCATATGGCATCATAACCTTGCACAGTACGCGGTAGCTTTGTAATAAAATCCATGGTGATGTGCTCCCACTTCCACTCCAGTATATACAAAGGTTGGATCTTTCCATACAGCTTTTGGTGCTCGGCCTTCACTTGTAAACAAGTAAGGCATTTACTCACCTACTCCACCACATCACGCTTCATACCCGACCACCGATAATCATTCTTCATGTCTTGGTACATCTTCATAGCACCAGGATGAATGGAGTATCGGGTTTTGTGAGCTTCATCAATAATCCTCCCACATAGATCCCTAAAACAAGGAATCCACATCCGCCCGAATCGGGTCCTAACACCGAGTGTGTTTTCACCCGATTCCGCAGCCAGACCTCTTATCCTTTCAGATTTAAGGTGATCTTCTTTTAACGCCTCATCTTGAAACTCCTTGACTTGCTTCATCACATTAGAGATCATGATCAACTGGTAAGCTTTCACCCGAACTGGCTTGGGCCTCTCCTTTCGGCTAAGGGCATCTGCCACCACGTTGGCTTTGCCCAGATGGTAATGGATCTCGTAATCATAATCCTTTATGAGCTCTAACCATCTCCTTTGCCTCATGTTTAAGTCTTTCTGCTCGAAGAAATACTTCAAGCTCTTGTGGTCGGTGAATATGGTGCACTTCATCCCGTATAGGTAGTGCCTCCATATCTTTAACGCAAAGACCACGGCTGCTAGCTCCAAATCATGAGTAGGATAATTAATCTCATGAACTTTCAACTGTCGGGATGCATAGGCTATAACCTTTCCTCTTTGCATCAACACACATCCCAACCTCGAGTACGAAGCATCTGAATAGACCACCAAATCCTCGCTTCCATCGGGCAACGACAAGACAGGAGCTTGAGTCAAGCTTTTCTTTAACTCCTCGAACGCCTTCTCTTGAACTTGACCCCATACAAACTTTACATCCTTTCGGGTCAGCTTGGTCAGTGGAGAAGCGATCTTAGAGAAGTCTTGAATAAATCTCCTATAATAGCCCGCCAAACCCAAGAAGCTACGAATCTCGGAAGGCGTCTTTGGAGACTTCCATTGCATCATCGCCTCCACATTTGCCGGGTCTACCATAATCCCCTCGGGATTTACCACGTGACCCAAGAACTGAACCTCGCGCAACCAAAATGCGCACTTGGAGAACTTGGCGTACAACTTCTCTCTCCTCAACATCTCCAACACCTCCCGAATGTGATCGGCATGCTCATTCTCACTCTTTGAATAAATCAAGATATCATCAATAAACACAATCACTGATTTATCCAACATCGGCTGAAACACTTGATTCATCAAGTCCATAAAGTAGCCGGCGCGTTGGTCAAACCAAATGACATAACGAGAAACTCGTAGTGACCATAACGCGTGCGAAAACCTGTCTTAGGAATATCCTTCTCTTTTACTTTCAACTGATGGTAGCCAGATCAAAGGTCTATCCTTAAAAACCAACTAGCACCTTGGAACTGATCAAACAAATCATCAATTCTCGGTAAGGGGTACCGATTTTTCACCGTCAGCTTGTTCAGCTCACGGTAGTTATACACATTCTCATACTACCATCTTTCTTCTTCACAAATAAGACCGGAGCACCCCAAGGAGGGATACTCAGTCAAATGAACCCCTTTATCAAGCAACTCTTGTAGTTGCTCCATCAGTTCCTTCATCTCGGTCGGAGCCAACCGATACGGCGCCTTAGCATCAGGTTGGGCACCCAGTATTAAGTCAATCTGGAACTCGATTTGACGGTTAGGTGGCACTCCCGGTAAGTCTTCAGGAAACACATCTGGAAAGTCACAAACATTGGTACATCGAACAGTTGTGGTATTCTTACTACTAACAGACAATTTAGCATAAAAAGCAGCAAAAATAAAACTTTTACTAGCACCAAAATCAAATAACACAGAGGCTAAAGTTTGGTTTACTAGAAACGTACCTGACACAACATCGGGGTCCGTCCTAGCCTCCTCCTGTGTCATGGTGAACGCTCTAGCACTCGCCCTCTGCCCTTCTCCTCCAGCCTTCTTTGCTCCCGAACTTTTAGCCCTTGGCCTCTTGCAATCCCTGCTCAGATGGCCGTTTTCTCCACAGTTATAACACCGTATAACCCCACAATCTCTCGCCATATGACCAGGCTTCCCACACTTGAAGCATATGTTTGATCCCCATTCGCATTCCCCCAAATGCTCTTTCCCGCATTTACCACATCTCTTCAACCTTGCACCAGATGCGACCACACGTCACCCGTGCACGCTTATTGTTCGTCGGGACACCACCCCGTCCAATCCTCTTCCCATTCTAGTTCTGGTCTCCATCATTCTTCCTACTCACCTCAGCCACCACCACAGTCCTTTCATCATACAACCTCTCCGCCAAGTCAACTGCCGACCTAAACGTGCTCGGTCAAGCGGCGATCATGTGCCTACGGACATCCACCAGCAAGCCCTGAATGTACCTCTTAATCTTTCGTGACAGAGGTGTCACCTAATCAGGCATCAGCCATACCATCTCATTAAACTTTGTGGTGTATTGCTGAAGAGTCATTGTTCCCGCCTCCAGCTGCAGGAACTCTCTCTCCACTTTGTCCATCTCTCGGTGAGGACAAAACTCCTCAATCACCAGTCTCTTCAATTTTGCCCACTTTGTCCTCCCTATCGCCCAACTACCCTCAGCTTGGACGATATTTTCCCACCAACATAAAGCCGAGTCCATGAATGAATGGGCAGCAAACTTCACCTTTTGGTCCTCTCGACATTCACTGATATTCAATACAGCTTCCATCTCTCTCACCCATTGGTGAGCAGCAGCAGCAGTGCCATTACCATCGAAGGTTGGGGGCTAGCACCTTTGAAATGCCCCATAATTTGTAAGGCCCCGTTTCCAGAACGCTTACAGCTGGTAAATCATTGCACATAAAACATACATTCTCATTTCTCTTACATAAATATTGCAGCGGAACATTCAAAAATGACATCTCATTCTTTCATTATAAAGACTTTTGCAAAATAATACATCGTTAATAGTTGTAAAATACATTGTTGCATTATACAACAAAAGCATTAAATAAATAGATGCCATCCCAAAAGAGCTGAGTAGCCACCTCGTGCCATCCTCAGCAATCACTACCTGCCAACTGGAAATACATCAAAGTTAGCGTTGCTGAGTGAGTTCTAGTTTTATAAAATAAAACATACTTTTCTTTCGTTAAAACCGTTCTTTACTTTCATATGATCATACAACATACGCACACATAGATAATATCAATATTATCTTCTTTATTATTTCATGCTTTCAGTCTTTCATCATTACTTCTTTCTTTTCCTTCAACCCTAAACTTTACCCAGCTATTTCTTGGTACTGGACCTAGGTCTATCATAGACCAGCTATAACGATGCATCGCACCTTTGATCACCGTACCTAGGGTAGAGTTTAGGTGTACCACTGCTATATGCAATACCTAACTATTCCTGATACTGGACCTAGGTCTATCATAGACCAGCTATAATGGTGCATCACACCTCTGATCATAGTACCTAGGGTATGCAACAATGGGCTATACAAATGGTCAATCACAAAGAAAGACCCCGATGTGCATCCTCCAGGGGTAGCGAACCCACACACCGTTGGGCTAACACCTTTTAATGGCGTGTCCCGACATACTATGCTTGCAAGACTTTCTTTACTTTCATCTTTCATTAATGCATGCATTCTTACTTCATGTTCCTCTTTTCTTTATCTTTCACTTTACGTTACATACTACTTTCATTTCGTTCATTAACGTAACACGTAAAGCCACAGAAAAGATAAGCATACATCATAATAAGGAACATAACATACACAGTCATCAGCATCATACAGGGCAACATCATACATACATAACATACATCATGCATAAACATGCAACATCATCATGCCGAACATGCTCTCTAAGGCCTCAACAGTCATCTTACATGAACTTATGGAAACCTTTACATCAAAATCTTACATATGCACTTTCCCCCGAAAGTCAGAAGTTAAACTACACTTTTCCTCGGGTGCAATAGCCCTATTAGGGCGTATGGACAACCTTCAGTTGCATGGCCTCCATGCGATTGAGCATCATGCGAATGGACCAATGCGGATGAACATCTATGCGGATGAACACCCATTCGTGCGAATGAAACTAGTGCGGATGGACTCTCTGCGGATGAGTCCTATGCGAATGGACCTAATGCGGATGGAACTAATGCAGATGAGCACTTATGTGACTGGACCCCAGTCACATGACTCCCCATGTGACTAGCCCCAATCATGTGAATGAGCTCTCAATCGTGCGAATGAACCCCAATCGCACCGTATTCGGGCGTATGGCCTTCATTCAGTCACCTAGCCCTAACTGGTGCAAAATGCAGTTCATCCCGAACCCAATCTACCATTTTCGACCTCCAAGATCATCTAAACCCATTCTAAGCCTAAATCAACCATCCTAAACCTTAGGAATGCATACCACAACACCATTCAAGCACACACAAGCTCAAAAGCAAGACCCAAACAAATCATACACTAACACACACATACACAAATGGGTCAAACACATAGACACTCAAACACCCGATTTTTCACATGTGTTCCAACCCCAAATCATTCAAAACGTGTAAAAGAGGGGTCCTAGAACTCACACAAACAACCACAACGAGAAGAGCTTCGATTTGACCCGCTTCTCAACGATTTTGCTCACCCGAATCAACCCGAACCAACTTTTCTCCCTTTTTCTCTTCTTTCTCTCTTCTCTTCTATTGTTTGCTGAAAATGTGAGTGTGGGGAGAGGGTTATGGCTGCCCTCTCCCTACAAATATCACCACACGCCCAACTTTCTCTCGTTGGCGAGTTTGGTCCCTCGACTTAGGACTTTATTTCTTTTCTTCTTTCGTCGGCTTAAAAATAATAAATAACCGGGTGTTACATAATTACAGGCTTGTGCCGCCTCCGGCGCAGGCTCTTCTTCTTCCTCCTCTTCCTTATCGGAGAGAACCGTTTCAGGCTCCAGTTGCTCACGTTCTCCCGATGACCTGTTTCTCTCCTTTCTTTCTCCTTCCCTTACGGCCTTTTTCACTTCAGTCACCACAAACGGTAGGATCGTCCGCATGACTTGATGCACCTCTTCCACAACATCCTCCTTCACTGAGGCTCTCAAGTTAGCACTCTCATCTCTGCCCTCCGGATGAGGGGTCTCGGGTTCTTCATAAACCACCTTTTCAACTCTAGGCCTTCCTTTTTTGGGCTGCAGTTCAGCACCATGCACACCACGACCTACACCCCTCAAAGCTTTCGATGATCTACCACCGGCCATCCTTTAACACACACTATAAGATTCAAACACCAACACGATCATTCAAGGGGATAGCTTAGTTTATGTCAAGTACAGTAAGTCCCTAATTACAGTGGCTAATTATGATTAGCCACTTACTTTACTCTTCATACCCAAAGCATTACCTATCCTGACTACATCAATATCTAAATCTACAAACAACACATAAACCACATAACATGCGCACATAATGTCGGTTAACATTAAGAAAATACCTTATGGCACGCAGCTACTCGGACTGGCATCCCTTCCTTTTCGTTCCATTTTCAGTTTAAGTTTAGGTTTCTTTTGAAAATTTACCCGTTTCACTTAAACTTTGGCTCTAATACCAACTTGTAAGGCCTCGTTCCGGACGCTCACAGCCGGTCAATCATTATGAATAAAACCTACATTTATATTAACTTTAATAAAACATCGTAGCGGAAACATTAAAAAAAACATTTCATTTCATTATAAATGCTTTTGCAAATTAATACAACATTCATTACAACATATCGTTTGTTCGCATTACAATGCAAAAACATTGTACAAAAGAATGCCATCCAAAAAGAGCCAAGTAGCCACCCCGTGCCATGCTCAGCAACTTTTACCTGCCGACTGAAAACACATAAAAGTCAGCGTTGCTAAGTGAGTTCTAGTTTTATAAAACTTTACATTACCTTTCATTCATTAAAACATTTTCTTTGCTATCGCACGTGATCACACATCATACGTACATCAAGGTAATAATTATTATCTTCATCATCGTTCGTTGTGTACATTTCACACGTTTCGCATATTTCATACTTATCGCACATTTCGTACATTTACTATCTTTCACTTCCATATAGGTCCTGTACTTAACCCCCCTCTAGAGCACCAAGCAATTTCATCTAGGGTTAAGCGACAAAGACCCCATATCGCACGTATGGAGTGGTCACTAGGACAGACTCCCCCTATGTGTGTGAACTCTTATGGGTTAGCCAAATCGCACGCTGTAGAACACACAGTAATTAGGAAATCGCATGTATTGGAGCAGTCACCGAGACTAAACTCTTACTGTGGGTATGAACCCTTATGAGTTAGCCAAAATCTCATGTTGTAGACACACACAGTTGAGCTAACAACTCTTAATGAGTTGTGAACCTCCTTTCATTTGCTTGCAAGCCTTTCATACTTTCATTCATTCATTAATGCATGCATTCATTATTTCGTTCCTCTTTTCATGATCTTCCACTTCACGTTACATCATATTTAATCATTTCTTTCATTAACATACAACGCAAAGCCACGGGAAGATAAACATACATGAACAGGAACATCAACAAGATCATGCAAATCTCCATACATATCATCATGCATACATAACATACATCACACATACCATCATGCATAACATCATACATAACATCATCATCATCATCAAATCAAATCATTCATGCCCATCACATCATCTTTGACCTCAAAAAGTCAACTTACATACCCCCGAGAACCTCCCAAGTCAAAGCCTACTTTTACATTTTCCCCAAAAATTCAGAAAATATTCTAAGTCTTTAGGCGCATGAGCACTATGCAGGCGCATGAGCACTACGCAGGCACATGAGCACTACGCAGGCACATGAGCACTATGCAGGCGCATGAGGAACACTTAGGCGTATGGCAAACTTTTAGGCGCATCAGCACTATTGGGGCGGATGAGCAACACTTAGTCTATTCTGGGCAATTTTAGGCGCATGAGCACTATGCAAGCGCATGAGCTATCCTGGGCGCATGAACACTTAGTCAAATTTTGCTTATTTCTAGGTGCATAACCACTATATGGGCGCATGAGGTTTCGGGCGTATGGTAACACTTAGGTAGTTTTACATACTAGGCGTATGAACCCTATTTGGGCGCATGAGCAGCCTATTTCACACTTAAACATCATAATTCAGTCCCCAATCATGTTCAAACTTATTCTAGGCTTAAATCATGCGTTCTAAGCCTTAGAAACAAATTCATAACATCATCAAACATAAACATAGCTCAAATTCACACCCCACCTGAATCACACACATACACGTACACATACGGGTACAATACCCACTTTATAAAAACGTTCATACATGCATTTCCAGCCCCAAAATCAGTTAAAACATGTAAAAGAGGGGTTCTGGAACTCACCTTTGCAGCCTTCGGTTATGACTTCTTGAAAACTCGTTTGCCACAGAGTTCAACCGCCTAGAAACCCACCAAAAACATACCCGAACACATACAAACATATATAAGCATATAAATGAAGCTAAGGCCAGTTAAGAATATCATAAACACGTGAATTCTTACCTTGAATTCGATCTTTTTCTTCCTGTTCTTCAAATATCCGAAGTTTCTGCCTTCTCTCTCTCTTTCTCTTCAAAAACCCAAGAGTTGATGGGTGAGGAGAGTGTGGGCAGCCATGCCACCTTTATCATCAACTTTTTAATGATTTCGTCCTTTTGACACTTTTAACCCTTCAACTTGGGTTAAATGACTTTTCTTTCTCTTTCTTCACTTTATTCTTCTTTACTAACTTTAAAAGAAATAACTAGGTGTTACAACTAACAAAGATGTCTTTAAAATAGAGTCTTAGAATGCATGCTGGACCCATGTAGTGCTCCTATGGCAAGCAAAGCTAACGACCCGAGAATACCATACTAAAATGTTAACACAATGGTTGGTGAGTTCAAGAGTTTGCGTTTATTATAAATATTAACAATTTATAACATAAGAAGTGTATTGAAAAGATAGCTAGTCTATGTGTTCCCGATATGAACAGGAACAATGAGCTTGGATCTTAGGATTCATCTTGATGATAATAAAACTTGAATGATTAGATGCCAAAATATAATAATGATGAACATGATGAAGAATATAATGATGAACACGATGAAGAACACCAATGTGTTTAATGTTTGATGTTTATTGATATATTATTGAAATCATCATCCTTGAAGGATGATGATATATTGTTGTTGATGATGAACTTAATTCACCCTAACAAGTGGTGAATTAGTCACACTCTACAATTGAGAATATGTTCTAATATATATACTAGTCTAGCAATACAAATAATTACAATATAAACTCTAGACTAATATTTTTGTTGATTTCGTGCTTCAAGTCTTCAACTTCAATAATATTGAAATCTTCAATTTCTTCCAAGGTAGAATAACCAACAATACTCCCCCTAAATTGTAGATTTCCAATGTAAATTGAAACTTGATGTTGATTTTGTTGAATTGTTGTTCAAAGCTAAGAACTTTGTTATTGATGCGGAAGCGAGGTCTTCAAAACTTTGGAACAACCGTTTTTTTGATGTTGGCGGCCCAAACAATTAAGTCCAAGGCCACCTTTTCTTTTTGTTTTAATGATGGAGCCCAAGAAACAAACCCAATTGTGTTCTCGAGCCCATTTGCAACCCTAGGTTGCAAACCCTAATTTTGCAACCCTAATGTGGCCGCAAACGAACTTTGGTTCGGCAACCCTAATTAGGGTGTCCCTAATGTCGCATGAGGCTCTACATGGCAACCATGTTCGGCCGCATCACCCTAATGTGGGCATCCCCATTCGGCAACCCTAATATGGGCATCTCCATCTCCATTCGGCCGCCCTAAATTTGCAAGGGCTGCCTTCGACAGCCTCTATTTGGCTTGATTTCAAAGCACCCCTAATCCGTAGCCACAACCATTATTGTATGATACTTGAGGCAGCCGCAAACCCTAATTTTTGATGCCGCCAACCCTAATTTTTGATGCCGCAAACCCTAATTTTTGATGCTTGATACAGCTGTAGACATGAGTGTTGACATGATTGTTGAATTGTTTTCTTCAGATCTTCAATAATTCAGCAATCTTATCATGAAATCTCATCAAAATCAATATGAATCCATCAACTCCGGCTCTGATACCAATTGTGTGTTCCCGATATGAACGGGAACATGAGCTTCGATCTTAGGATTCATATTGATGATAATAAAACTTGAATGATTAGATGCCAAAATATAATAATGATGAACATGATGAAGAATATAATGATGAACACGATGAAGAACACCAACATGTTTAATGTTTGATGTTTATTGATATATTGTTGAAATCATCATCCTTGAAGGATAATGATATATTGTTGTTGATGATGAACTTAATTCACCCTAACAAGTGGTGAATTAGTCACACTTTACAATTGAGAATATGTCCTAATATATATACTAGTCTAGCAATACAAATAATTACAACATAAACCCTAGACTAATATTTTTGTTGATTTCGTGCTTCAAGTCTTCAACTTCAATAATATTGAAATATTCAATTTCTTCCAAGGTAGAATACCCAACATAGTCTATATTCACAAGTAATAACCATGGTGATTTTGCGATCGAAGCTGTAACACCCTGATTTTTTATTTAAACGAAAGGAAAGAAAAGTAATAGAAAGAATAGATAATGGGCACAAGTGGAGGGGGATAAAGTGTACAATGTACAAAATCTGATATTTTATATTATAAATGGGTATGGCCGCCCATATTAAAAGCAGAAAACTGCTTTTACTTTCAGAGGAAGAAGAAGAAGAAGAAAGCCCTCGGTTCTAGAGAGAGAAAGAGGAAGAAGCAGCTGCAAAGGTGAGTTTTCTCTTGAAAGAAAGCCCTCGGTTTCAGCTGGGTTTTGAGTTCTTAACCGAAGTTCTTGGTGTTTAGTGTTTGTTTTTGGGATTTAAGAGCTGAATTGAGGGTGGATCTCGAACTAGAAGTTTGTTGCTCAAATGCTGCTCAAGCTGAGTTTCTAGAAACCCTCTTTATTGATTTTCAATGTTATTGGGGCTATTATGCATACTAAGTAAACATTTTGAAAGTAACCGTGGGTCTACAGTCTTATGTTCGAAATGATGTATGTACGTATGTTTTAGAGTTGGTTTATGAGTTAGTGTTGATGTTTAGCATGCTTAGGTGCCCTTAGTATTTAGATTTGTGCTTGGGTATTATTAGAGTGATAATCGGGTGATGTTAGTAGCATATAAAACATTTCAGAATGTTCTGATGCGCATGAACAGTTGCCCATGCGCCCAGCATGTTGGCCATGCACCTAAGTGTTGGCCATGAGCCCAAGAGTGGGCCATGCGCCTAAACAGTGTTCCCATGCGCCCAACGGCCAACTGCCTAAGTATGCCCAAGCGCCCAAACCCCATGCGCCTAAGTGTTAATAATCTAAGTGTAAGCTCAGACGCCCAAGTAGTGGCAAAGTGCCTGAATAGGGCAGAAACACCCAAATAGTGCCCATGCGCCCAAGTTGCCAAAATGGCTAAGTGTCGATGTGCCTGCATAGTGGCAAAGCGCCTGAACAGGGCAGAAACGCCCAAATAGTGCCCATGCGCCCAGACTGTTTTACACTTACAATTTTTATGCTCAAGCGCCTAAAATGTCCCATGCGCCCATTCTGGACTTAGGATTTTCTAAGTGGTTTTAAGGGGTAAAATCGGGAGATAGGCATGGTTATGATGTGATGACTTATGCTTGATGTGTGCTTGGTGTTGTGATGAAATTATGATGTGTATATGTGTGAGTGATGTGTTATCTTTCTTCGTCAAAGAGTTTTCAAAACGTACGTATTATGTTTTATAATACATTATGTATGACTTTACGTGGTGTGATGTATGAACGACTAAATTAACGAACGTAAAGTATTATGTAACTAAGTGAAAGATAACGATAAAGTACGAAACTAACAATTACGATAGAGTACGAAATGAACACATGAGATAACAAATGGTGAACATGAAAGTGACGGATGATGAGATCCGTGTCGCGTACCCCGGTACTGTGTCAGTCTTCGGACATGAGTCGGGGGTTTGTTTATTAGGCCCCGACACAGTATCAATCTTTGGACATGAGTTGGGGGTATTGCATGAGACAAAATCTGATGATGAGATCTGAGTCGCGTACCCTGGTACTGTGTCAGTCTTTGGACATGAGTCGGGTGTTTGTTTATCAGGCCCCGACACAGTATCAGTCTTCAGACATGAGTCAGGGGTATTGCATGAGACAAAATCGGATGATGAGATCCGAGTCCTGTACCCTGGTACTATGTCAGTCTTCGGACATGAGTCGGGGGTTGTTTATCAGGCCTCGACACAATATCATTCTTTGGACATGAGTTAGGGGAATTGCATGAGACAAAATCGGATGATGAGATCCGAGTCGCATACCCCGGTATTGTGTCAGTCTTTGGACATGAGTCGAGGGTTTTTTTTATCAGGCCCCGACACAGTATCAGTCTTCGGACATGAGTCGGGGGTATTGCATGAGACGAGGTATCCCGGTGCTGTGCCAGTCTTCAGACATGAGTTGGGGTTTGTGTACAGGCCCCGGCACAACATCAGCCTTCGAGCATGAGTCAGGGATATTGCATGAGACAAGATTCGAGTAATGAAGAGTAATGAGCGAATAAATGAATGAATGAACGAATGATGATGAAGATAATAATAATAATTATTATCAATATGAATATATGATGTATGACAACTGATGGATGTAAAATACGAAAAGGAAGTAAGAGAAAAGAAAGTAAAAGATAATAAGAAGTATGAACGATAACATGAATAAGAAAGTAAACAAAAGAAAGAAACAATGAAAGTATGAAAGAACGAAACGAATAGAGAACATAGATTGAGTGTACATATGTTGTATGACCACAAATGAATGTAAAGACAGTTTTTAAAGGAAATGAAGTATTTTATTATAAAAACTAGAACTCACTCAGCATCCCTGACTTTTGTATGCATGATAGTTGACTGGTATTTTGTGGATGCTGATGAGTTGCAGGCATGGATGCATAAGCTACTAGAAGTGTTTTGAGGCTGGCATCCATATTTTGACATGTCATTGTATTTTGAGATGAAAACGAATGTTGTAAATGCATGAAATGCCATGTTTTTAGTTATTAATGAAAGTTTTAAATTCTACTGCAAAATAAATGTACGTTTTAAAATGTTTTATGTGCGATGAATGACCAACTGTGAGGTGCCCGAGAATGGGGCCTTATAGAAGCCGACTATGTTTTGTTTGTTGCCTCCCGTCACGACTTACCAGGTCGTGATGATGTTTGTGTTTAGGACAAATTTGCACACGTTTGACCTCGAGTCGCATAGTGGGGCTCGTCAGGCCTAGTAGTACTACCCAAGATTTCTCATTAGTTACCATTATTAACGATCCGAAAGTGTAAGGACTTTTCAAGGTATTAAGCACTATGTTAAAACATACATAACTTATAATACTAAAACAACGTTTGAGTACAAGTATGATACCTCCCCAAGAAGAAGGTTTATAGAAATAGAGGGGCAAGAACTCACCTGGTGTATAATGATAATGACTTAAAAGACTTGTGATAGGTGCAAAGACAACCCTTCAAAGGTTACCTAGATCATACAAGTACATAAGTACGTGTACACAGAAAACTTAACAACCCTAGGTTAACCTAGTTGACCCGTTTGACCCATTGGTGACATATTAGATGGAATATTGTTTAATCATGCAAATCAACTCATCATACACGAATATCATGTAAGTTATCCACGTGCTTCACATCATCAACCCAAGTTCTACCTAGGTCATCATACCACATTAGATCATCATATCATGCAAATCTCAAATAATCATCATGCTCAATCAATATGAATACATCACATCAAACAATTCATATGTGAAGTCTAATCATGCACTATATGCCATGTGAGGCCACCCACAACCTCACATCCTAAACCCTGCCAATCCTACTAAGTAGGGGCCTCAGATTCTCATGCGTGTATGACAATCATAATCACATTACTAGCATACATAGTGACAACCAAATTCAAACCAATCATGATTTCCTAAACACTAACTACTATTCATCACCATGTATGATCATCAAGCCTAAATTTCTTACATGATCAACCAAGCATCCATATAATTCAATATCCATATTCCATCACATTAAACATCATCAACAATCATTCTAACATGATCCTAACATCATAGGCATGCCCAATTCATCATATCCAATGTTCCATAAATATAAAGTTTCCCTTTTGGGAAAGTAATACCCAAAGTGATCTAGCATTCAATTCAACCATAATTTCAACAATTATATACCTAATCGAGTTCATAGCATTCATTCTAACATGCTAATCACCTCCAAATCATCCAAATTCCTAACATCATACACAAAAGTTTCTACTTTTAGTAAGTCATGATCACATCACAATTTCATGGATTTTCTTGCACAAAACAATTAAACTAACATCTAAGCATTACATCTAACATCTTAGCATCATCAACTCATGAATTCCAGGAACAAAAATTTTCCTCTTATGGCAATGTATGAACTAGATGATCAAACTATAGATTTCTTGCACAATCAACATAATCTAGCATTCATACAATCTAACTAACATCATATTATCATCTAACAATCATCAATTCCATATTATCATCAAAATTCGTGGATTAGGGTTCATCAAGAACAACCAACATGACAAACTAATCAAAACTAACCTTTAGATGTGTAGAAATCAACAATTGGACTTGTAAAACACCTTGTAATGCTTGAACTAGATCAAAATCGATTTGTTCTTGTTGTTTCTTGATCAAAATCGCAAAAGAGAGAGTGGGGAGAGGGGTTTTGGCCGAAGGGGGGGGGGGTTGGGGGCTAGGGTTTTGTTAATTTTGCTAATATTTAGTTTTAGAATATTTACCAAATAACCCCTTTAATTTATTTTATAAAAACTATCTTTCTAATAACTTTTTGAATAGTTTTTAACTACAAAACACAAGTATTATTAACCAATAATAATAATCATATCCATTTACAATAAGTCATACAACACACGAAATATATCTACTACACGTTATCGCGTAAAACTTATAAAACAAACATTTAAAATTCTATAAAATCATGAACCACATAATCACAACTAATAATCAACATTATTAATTAGATCATTATTGTTTATCATAGATTATTATTATTATGTCACCAACGTTCAACGACAACTAGTGTATGCTCACGACACGTGTATGCAAGATTTAACGGAACTAACGTTTGATAACGGAAAATTACCGGATGTCACATCATGCGCCTAAACAGTTGTCTTGCGCCTGAACAGTTGCCATGTTGCTGAAAATGTTCAAGT
The DNA here is from genome assembly GCA_025506515.1 of Flaveria trinervia. Classification (NCBI taxonomy): domain Eukaryota; kingdom Viridiplantae; phylum Streptophyta; class Magnoliopsida; order Asterales; family Asteraceae; genus Flaveria; species Flaveria trinervia. The sequence continues at coordinate 49,425,625 of CM046449.1, read as the reverse complement.
ATTGGGCGTTTCAAGTCAACCTCATGCCCCTGAACAGTTCTCATTCGCCTGAATAATTTTGATGCGCCTAAACAGTTCATGTGTACTAAAAGTTTATGAAAACTGACCTATTGGATCAAGAAGAAGGCTAATGCAACCAAAACTAAGTTACTTAGATATTTTGGTACTGAATGTAAAGGCTTCCAAAGCTTAGCATGGAACTTCCAAAGGTTGTCGAGTTCTTCCGAAGACAAAGTGAAAGATCAACTTCCGAAGACAGAACTCTACTTCCGAAGTCAAGTATATACTTCCAAAGTTCAAGCCTTAGAAGAATGAACTCAAGACCACTTCCGAAGTATGATGAAAAGAAGAAGTCTCCAAGCCTCGGAAGAAGCAGCCTCTTCCGAAGTATAAATGGCTTCGGAAGTACTTACTCTTCCGAATCCATTTAACCTTCGGAAGACACTGCTATGACCAGTGGACACAAGTATGGTCTCTGACACTCCGCTGTAGACCTCTGATACTGTTTGGCTTCTTCCTAAAGAGCCATGTAGTTGACCATACTTTATTCCACTGTTCACCTTTTCATGATAGTACATGTTACCAACTTTAGTTGGTGACAACAGGTAAGTCAAGGACATGTCCTGACTACCAAATCTCAGATAAGACTTTATCCGAGATACCTTAAACTTTAGTCTTGTAGAATATACTTTAGCTATAGGATCCCAACTGGTATCAAAGTATATCCGGCTGTAGATAGTATTATATATAGGTTCTCTTTGTAACTCATAAAAAAAAGAAGATCAACTACTGCTTGTAAGAGTCTTGTATTTTGAGTTGAGAAGCAATATATAAAAGTATTGAAAAGTACTTCCTATGTTCTTTATTACTTTCTATATTGTGATCAACTCTTACTGATTCTATCTTAACCCGAGTGTTGTTCTAGGTGAGTTTAAGAGAAAAACATAAGTGTTTAGTGACAAACATCGATCCTGCAATTGGTATCAGAGCTCCTCAGGCTCTTGATTGCGTGATCTCACCATCCAAATCAACCTGTTTTTCACTCCTCCCTACAACCCATTCACTCTAATGGCCTAACAAGTCCGAGGTAGAGATGGGAACCATGACAAAGGCCCCATCATTACTTCTGAAAATTTCAGGTCTTGGAGCAGGAGAAGGAAGGCTTCATCAGATATCAAGACAGCAGGATGTGGAACTCCATTGTCAATGGTCCGTATAAGCCTAAGGTAGCATCACCTGGTGGAAATGATGTCATGATAGAAAAAGCTGTAGAGGATTACTCTGATGAAGATAGAAAGAAGATGGACATGGACAACAATTGTTGGACTGAAAGAACCAATGAGCCGGATTAGAAAAACCTTAAGTCCCACAGACGTCACAAACAACTGCTGAAGTCCACACAGCTGAAGACAAAGTCTGAAGACAAAGTCTGAAGACACAAGTGCTGAAGACAAAGTCTGAAGACAAGTGCTGAAGACAAAGTCTGAAGACACAAGTGCTGAAGACAAAGTCTGAAGACAAGTGCTGAAGACAAAGTCTGAAGACACAAGTGCTGAAGACAAAGTCTGAAGACAAGTGCTGAAGACCAAGTATCAGTCGTTGTCACAAGAGCTGAAGAGGTCTTCTTTAGTAGTTGTGATGGTTTTCTTTCAGTAGTTTTATGTTTTTCCTTTCAGTAGTTTTGTAAAGACGGAAGAGCTGTTCTTCAGTCGTTGTAGTTTCAATAGTTTCGTATCAGTAGTTTTATGTTTTATACTTAGCACTCTGATAGTTCTCAGTAGTTTGTGAACATTTCAGTAGTTTTTTAAGTTTAGTTATTTTTGTAATAAATCTGCCAGATGTCACTATCCGTGATATCAGCAGTGATTGCACTCTATATAAGGAGTTTCAACCTAATTGTAATCTGTGAATGATTGTGCAGAAACATTTGATATTATTGAAACATTCCTTTCACAGAAATATATTCTCTCTTTACAACCGCATTTGTTCTTAATGCATACGAATATCAAATTCTTGCTATAATTTGTCTAATTCTTGTTCTTATTCCGCTGCGTTACACTCTAATCCATCAAACTTGAGATCACTGATCCTGTCAAATGGTATCAGAGCTTGTTCATCATTGATCGATCTAATAATTGATCATTGAAACTGCTATCCAAGATCCAAGTTTGATTGAATTAGCATTTTTGCAAGAAATGGTTATAGAGATTGAATTTTCTGTGTTTTTGGTCATTCATCCTGAGATTTATTCTTGGTTTTCATTGAGTCTGTTGTGGTCTGTGTAAAATCTTTTAAAAGCTTGAATTAAATTGTATTTGGACCTAAAATGACTACTCCTTCCAATGATCCTCATAATATTGGTTCCTCAACCAAGCCTCCGATGCTGGTTAGGAATGAGTACAACATATGGCAATGACAAATGCTCTATCACCTGTCTGTTAACAGCTCAGGTTGTTGGACATCAGTGGTACATGGTCCACACAAGCCTATGGTGAATAATCCGGAAACCAATCAAATGGTTCCGAAGAGGAGGGAGCAATACTCAGATGAGGATAAGAAATTGTTTGATATTGATGCAAAAGCCCATGGAATTCTGGCCATGGCACTGCCCAATGAAATCTATTCTGGGCTAATGCATTATGAAACTGCCCATGACCTCTGGAATGCCTTGAAAGAACAATTTGGAGGAACAGATGAGGTCTTGGAAAATAATAGAGAAATCCTTGCCCAACAATATGAGACATTCTCTCATAGGAAGGGTGAGACACTGACTCAACAGTTTGAGCGGTTCTCTTGTTTGATCTCTGAATTAAAAATGGTCAAACATGAGTACACAAACAGCAAGATGAATAACAGATTTCTCAGATCACTGCCTGAGAGATGGGACACATATACTATTGTCCTACGCTCCAGTGCAAATTTGGACAAACTATCTCTCACCCAACTCCATGGGAAATTGCTCACATTTGAGAGAGAGATAGAACAGAAACGAAAACTGTCATTATCTGGAAAGCTCACTGATGATTTTGTACCAGGAAACACTGCCTTGGTAAGTCATGAGTCAGTATGCAGGATCAGAATGCCAATATGATGAGCATATTGATTTCACCTCAAACAATTCTAATCATGCCTTTGTGAGTGTTGATTGTCCTTCTGGTAATAATAGTGACAATCTATGCTTTATCATGGATGATTTGAAGGGCATTGCTGATGATGATTTAGAAGAGATGGATATTTTGAGCCAAACAATATCAGATCTTAGAAATTCTACAAGAGAACTGGCAGGAAATTTCCTGGACTTTCTGACAAAACCAAAGTCGGTTTTGACAAGAGCAAGTTGAAGTGTCACAAATGCCACAGGCTTGGACACTTTGCAAGAGAGTGTAGATCAACTGGATCTAACACTTCTGCACCCTTTTTGACTTTTCCAATAACAATTCACAATTGAAAGGGCAACATTCTGTTGGTTCTAGTCATTCATCACACCCTCAATCTCCTGCATATTTTGTTCCTCAGGGTCAAATGCCATATCCTTATCCCTGCTATTATATGCCACAGTCAAATGAAGCTCAAGCTCCTATAGTACCACAATCTCATGCACTACCAGAACCTCAACCATCTCCATCTCAATCACAACCTCATCACAGCTTTTTCACACCTGGAGTCGTTGACTGGAGTAGCTTACCTGATAACTTGTCTGGTCACACTAAGCAATACTATGCTGGTGCTAGTCAACATGGTGGTGAACACCCTTTTGGAAATTTGCTCTCATGGCCCTGGAGTCTACTGAGGGTTCCTGTTCAAATGCATCATCTTCACAGATAACTCAGGTATCTTCAGAGGCTAAAGCCAAGTTATGTTCTGAATCATGCATAGCTGCCTTTGTCTCTATTAGAGAGGCAAATGTAGCATTAATAAATCAAAAACTTGAGCTTGAGAAAACCATTTTCAAAAGAAAAGCTGAGTATGAGTCTGCTCTTAACAGTAAAAGTGATGAGATTTATAAGCTTAAATGCCAATAAATGATGAAAAGGCCAAGCTAGAGGTTATTCTGGAAGACCACAGGAGTCTCAAAGAAAAACTTGCAGTGACCCAAGTTGAGTGTGAACGCTGGGTCTCATCATGCAAGGGATTTGAAATGCTTCTTAGCAAGCAAACTGCTTCAAATGTGAAGTTTGGCATTGGTTACAACCATACTGCTCCACCAACAGACTTTACTCCTAACTCCATAGTTAAGTCTGAAAGTGAAAGCAATTTCCAAACAACATTATCGTGTGAGTCATTCTCCAATGATAATCTAAGATCAGAGAATGAAACCAGTGTTAAGTTCTCACAAATAAATTGACTGATGGTCTAACTACTGAGACTCATATGAAGCTGAGTACTTCAGATGTTGTTCCTCAGTGTACCTCAAGTACTGAAAGAGACCCAACATCTGAAAAGCATTTCAAATCAGTTGAAATACAAGGACTAACAACTGCTGAGGAATCCATCAAACAGTCTATTAGGACGGATGGAAAATAGTTGAATTACCGGTCTTCAGCTGTTACAAATCCTTTAGTACCTAGTACTGATAGGAGGAAAGTACTGAAGATCACACCTTCAGTAGTTTCTCTTCAGCAGTAAAGATGTCCAAGATGAAGAATAAACCATGTGAATTTGTGGTAAATTCAATCATCTATCTGATGAATGTTGGTACAAAAAGGGTTTAAAGCTCCAAAGGGATGAGCTCATTAAACTAGAAATAAATAAAATGAAAACTGAGTTTGAGACCAAGTTTGTACCACAATCATCTCAACCTGATAAACCCAAGGCCTTACCCAAATCCACTAAGAAGGATACGGTTTATCAGAAGACATCTAATATTGTTCCTTATGATAAACATAAGACTAAGTCTGTGAAGTCTAAGAAGGAGGAAATGGTGGGTCACATGAACTCATCAAAAACAAGCTCTGGAGTGTCAAATGAACTGAAAGCTCGAGCTTCAAATCAGACACGCTTGTTATGATGGTTCAGCATCTGTTGGGGAGAGTTAACCAACTTGAAGCCCATGTGATCAAACCACTGGAGAGGAATTCCAGGTCCAAATCAGCTGTTAATCATGAGAAACCAGCTATGGTTAAATCTGTTGATAAAGTCAGTCCCAAAACCAAAAAGGTTTGGGTCTCCAAAGCTAACTAGTTTCTTATGATTGTGCAGGGTTCTTCAGCATGCCAAAGAAGCATCTCGTATGTGGACAGTGGAGGATCATGCACATGACTGGGAGCACTCTCTCTTCATGATTACTCTCAGGGAAAGAAGGGATTTGTCTTATTTGGAAATGATGCTAAAGGTTACATCATTGGAAGGGATTTGTGTCTAATGGAGATATTAGATTAGTTATGATGTCAACCATGTGGAGAATCTCAAATACAATCTGTTGAGTGTCAGTCAGATGTGTGACAAAGGACATGTCGCTCTTTTCACAAGCCAGAACTGTAGGATTCTGTCTTCCAAGGTTTTGAGCCTGATTGACAAAGTACTGGATGATAATACTCTCCTGAAGGCTAACAGGATAGGAAGAGTATATGCCTTGGATCTGTCAAAGAAAATTGAGTTAAGAGGCCATCCATGCTTGTTCTCCAAGGCATCTCTCCAAGAATCTAAACTGTGGCATAGAAGGCTGGGTCATCTTAATCTCAAAAACATGAATCAGCTGATCCACAAGAGTTTAGTGAGAGGTTTTCCAATAAAGGAGTTCAATTGTGATGAAATCTGCACTGCATGCTTAAAAGGGAAACAACATAAAGTTTCATTCCCAACCATAGAAGAGTCCAAGTCTAATGCCTGCTTACAACTACTGCACATGGATCTTTTTGGTCCTGTGAAGGTAATGAGTATGACAAAGAAGAAATACTGTCTGGTAATTGTGGATGATTACTCTAGATATGTATGGACCTTCTTCTTGCATTCAAAGGATGAGGCTGCTCAGTCCATTATGAACTTTGTGTTACACGTTGAGAAGCAGTATTCCCTACCAGTTAAGTGTGTGAGGAGTGACAATGGTATGAATTCAGAAACCACACTCTTAATGAGTTTTACTTGTCAAAGGGAATCAAGAGGCAGTATAGCATCCCAAGGACTCCAGAGCAAAATGGAGTAGTGGAGAGAAGAACAGGACCCTCATTGAAGCTGCAAGGTCCCTGTTGGCTGATTCTGGTCTGCCACTGACCTTTTGGGCTGAAGCTGTCAATACAGCCTGCTATGTACAGAACATAGAGCCTTAGTAAATCAGAGGTTGATGAAAACTCCTTATGAAGTTTTACATCATTTAGCCCCTTTGATTTCATTCTTTAGAGCATTTGGGTGTCCCTGTTACATTCTCAACACAAAGGATCAACTCCAAAAGTTTGATTCTAAGGTGGATGCGGGGTATTTTGTTGGGTATTCATCCACTTGCAAGGCTTATAGAGTATTCAACTGTCGGAAAAAGATAGTTGAAGAAACTTGCATGTGAAGTTCAATGAATCCCCTAAGGATACAATTCCACAAAACCCTGTGGAGTTGTTTGATCTGGACATTCTGCAATATATTCCTTATCAACCACCTGCTGTTGCAGATCATATGAATCCATCATTTTCTGTAGTAGCATCCATCTGGTGTTACTGATGATGATGATGATATCAGTAATCACCTTTTCAAGTTTAGTGATCAACTGCTGATTCAGCTAGACCTGATGTTCCTGTAGCTTCAGTAGCACAATCCACAACAAATGCTAAGAGATTTCTACAACTTCAACTTCCTTTGAATTACCATCTACTGATTGGTTTCAAGGAAATGCTCACCATCACCATCTGTTGCTGCTGAGCCTGCTACAAACACTTGCACAGATCTTATTGTGTACCAAGATCTGAAGAATCACCCTATGTCTCAAATCATTGGTGATATCAATGCTGGCGTTTCAACAAGAAGTCAATTGTCAAATTTCTGCTTCTATGCTCTCTTCATTAGTCAGCAAGAGCCAAAGAACTATCATTGCTTTAAGGGACAATGGATGGGTTAAAGCCATGCAGCTTGAGCTTCTTCAGTTCAAGAAACAGCAAGTGTGGGAACTGGTTCCTCTACCTCCAGGTAAGTGTGCAATAGGCACTAAATGGGTGTTTAGGAACAAAACTGATGAAAATGGGCTTATTGTTAAGAACAAGGCCAGACTGGTTGTACAGGGGTTTTCACAAGAGGAAGGTATTGATTATAATGAAACCTTTGCCCCTGTAGCCAGACTGGAATTGTTTTTAGCTTATGCTGCTTATCACAACCTTAAAGTTTTTCAAATGGATGTCAAAAGTGCATTTTTGTATGGGAAAATTAAAGAAGAGGTTTATGTATGTCAACCACCAGGTTTTGAGGACAATAAACATCCTAATTGGGTGTATAAGCTTGATAAGGCTCTCTATGGGTTGAAACAAGCTCCTAGAGCCTGGTATGAACATTATCAAACTTTCTTCTGGAAAATAATTCACTAGAGGCTCCATAGATAAGACTTTATTCATTAAGAAAGCTGGGCAGCATAATCTACTTGTTCAAATTTATGTAGATGATATTATTTTTGCATCCTCTGATCCACAGTTGTGTGATGCCTTTACAAAGTTGATGAAACAGAAGTTTGAAATGAGTGCCATGGGCTTTCTGGGTTTGCAAATCAAACAAAAGGCTGATGGAATTTTCATTCATCAGTCCAAATACACAAAAGATCTTTAGAAAAGTTTGATTTACAAAAGTGTAAGCCCTGTTCTACTCCCATGTGCAACACCACACAACTGGATACAGATCAAAAAGGTAAAGTGGTTGATGAAACACTTTACAGATGTATGATTGGGTCCTTGATTTACTTAACAGCTTCTAGACCAGATATTATGTTTGCTACATGTGTTTGTGCTAGATTTCAGGCTGCACCTAAGGAGTCTCATTTGATTGCAGTCAAGAGGATCTTTAGATATTTGCAAGGCACTCCATCTCTAGGTTTATGGTATTCTTCTAGACATTCTGGTAAATTAGTTGCTTTTTCTGACAGTGACTATGCAGGGTGTAAGTTGACAAGAAAGTCCACTTCTGGAGGATGCCAATTCTTAGGCAACTGCTTGATTTCTTGGCAGAGTAAGAAGCAGATCTCAGTTGCTACATCAACTACTGAAGCAGAGTACATTGCTGCTGCAAGCTGTACATCTCAGGTACTCTGGCTTCAAAACCAATTATTGGATTATGGCATAACAGAGACTAAGACCCCATTGTTAATGGACACTCTTCAGCTCTTTGTATTGTCAAGAATCCTGTCCAGCACTCTAGGACTAAACATATTGAAATCAGACACCATTTTATTAGAGTGTTTTGAAAAAGGTCTGATTGATCCAAAATTTGTTCCTAGTGCTGATGAGCTTGCAGACTTTCACTAAGCCCTTGGATAGCACAACTTTCCAAAACCTAGTGTAAGGCTTGGTATGCTGCAGCTAGAATAAGTGACAACTACTGATGATCTCAGCTCACAAGTACTGATGATCATTAGTTTATTATTGTCATATATATAAGTACTGAAGTTATTTCCCACCGGAAGTTTTCTTTAAACTACTAGAGCTTAACTTCTCAGTACTCAAGTACTTTATTTGTTAAAACAATTGATGTAGTTACGACAGCTGATGTAGCTACAACTACTGTTGTCAGAAATACAAATACGTACTAATGTCCTATGAAACATCTGAAAACAGATGAAAACGTCTGATGAGTACGTGTTGAGGACAGTATGAAACAGCTGAAAAGCAATGAATTGACGACAACTACTGATGAGCTTTTTGTCTTCAGTAGTTTCCCAACTGCTGTTTCTTTCTAAACAACTGAAGCAAAACCATGTCTTCAGTAGTTTCACAACTACTGATGACTAACACCAAGTCTTCAGTTGTTTACAACAACTGATGGTAAAACCAAAGTCTTTGTAGTTTCCCAACTACTGATGACTAATACCAAGTCCTCAGTTGTTTCATCACCTGAAGTCAAAACTATCTTCAGTAGTTTTATAACTACTGATGACTAATCTTCAGTAGTTTTTAACTATGATGACTAAATTTCAGTAGTTATAACTACTGATGACTAAATCAGAGACTTCAGCTGTTTCAACGTCTGACGGTCAAAACCAAGTCTTCAGTTGTTTTATAACAACTGCTGATCACACCAATACGGTCAGTCATTCCAAACCTCTGAAAGTTAATACCACGTCATCAGTAGTTTCAACAACTGATGACTAACACCAAAACCTTCAGTCGTTTTCTAACCCTACCCTTTAAATACCTTATCCTACCTTCAGAGTTTTTACTTTCTTCTCTTCTCAAACCTAACGTTCAAAAACTCTGTAACCTCTCTTCATCAATGGCGACCATGCAACTAAAACCCCGACACAACTGTGTCGCACATCTCACAAAATCGCCATACTGGACCAAGTTTCACAACGCCATTGATTAATGGTTCAGTCACCTTACAAAACGGCTTTTCTGTTAAATCCCACCATATATGCCGAATCTCTTAACCAATTCTGGACAAACGTCACTCTTGTCTTTGAGGAGAATGACACAGTCTCTTCAATCGTTTGTCCATCATCAAAAAGTGGTCATTACTCCAGACATTCTTCGCCAAACCTCAATCTGGATGATGCCACTTTCCCAACTGGTTATCCAAAGGGCAATCGATCAATCATTGCCCAGCATGGATACCAGGGTAACCTGAGTGCATCTACCATATTGAAGAACATTTCCAGGATGCCGAACGTCTCATCTTTCACCTGGTAAATGTCTGCCTTGCCCCCAAGACTTCATCATGGGATCAAATGTCCACAAGGTGGCAACAGGTAATGTACTCCATCCTTGAGCAAAACTTTAAATTTTTCTGAAATACTATTTCTAGAGCTCAAGGATATGGCCCAAAAACAACTTGCTAACCGTTGGATATTATATCCTCGGTTCATAATGGCCATAATTGAAAACCAGCTTCAAGCTGAGGGACTTGTTGGCTTGGGAGTCCCTGCTACGGCTGTATTGCCTGAAGTATACTCCCGGCACAACTCTGACCAATCACTAAAAATGGCTGCCAAGCTGCGCAAACCCACGCAGCTGGAACCCACAGCCACCACCTCCAAATCCAAAGTCCCCACCAAACCCACTAAAAAGAAGACAAAAAAGGCTACTCAGGGAAATGAGTCCCCTGAGGATGCCCCTGCAACACAAACGCAGGCTATATCCACTGGTTATAGCCCCCTAGTGGATACAAGGACTTCACCAGCCACAGCCGCTCAAGATTCCTCTCAAAAGGAGCCTACAACAACCAAAGAAGGGGTACCCACTAATCTGGGATCTTCCTCATTTGAGGAGATTTCCATTGAAGAGCACCATTCTCCCCAGGTGCATACTGCTTTTACCCCATCTCCCACTGCAACCGCCCCACAAAGTCCTACTCTCATTATTGCAAACGTGCTGACTTAGCTGCATGCCTCTCCTCCTCCCCAACAAACACCAACAAAGGGGAAAACCACAGCAATTGAGGAAGAGGATCAACATGCTTCTGACAGCCACAGCACGAGGGTTTAACTGTTCTATCTCCTGGTGTGGATATGGAGACCAGAACATCTGGTGAGGCTGCCACCTCTTCTGAATCAGCACATGATCAGACTGAGGCTGGTAACATAGCTAAGACCTCACCAGAGGCAACAGCTGATGAAGGACATCATCCTGAGGCTGGAAGTCCCCAGTTCAAGAAAAAGGGGCACATGCTAAAACTGGTCTACACCCAGTGCATGTACATCCTGCTACAAGCAGGAGGTCAGGTGATTCAGCATCTGCTGATGATGACCTAGGCTTCTTTTATGCTGTTCTGGCCTAGAACACAATTCTTGAGGAAGAAGTCAGTAGACTACAAAGACTACTTGACCAATCTCTCAACAAGCAAGTCCATCTTCCACCAACATAAAACCACAGATGGCACCTTACCTGAAGGTCTCCCACACACTCAGCCACTCAAAACTTCCGAGCCACCAGCTTCTATTCTGGCATGCTTCTCAGGGACAGAACCCCTCTGAGCAAACAGCTGCTATCTTTCAGCAATCCCTACCTTCTCACCCCAATGATCACAGACATTGTGATCAAAACCATGGATAAGAGTCTTCCCTCAATCATACAACCCCTGGGGGAGGAGATTGTGAGCACAAGGCTTTGCTACTCAAACCCTTGCAACCAATGCAACCACCAAAAAGGGGGAGAGTCAGTCAGTGAAAGCAAAGAGGAAGAGCATAGAGGGGAAGAAAGAAACGGAGAATGAGAAGAAGAGGAGTTTGTGAAGGGAGTTGACATTGATCAAGTGGGTGAAAGTCACAAAGACTTTCATGTCACATATAAGAAGAGGAAAGTTGAAGGAAAAGAAAAAGAACTCGAACTCGATGAGATGATTAAAATGGCGGATGCTACACACAGTAAATCAATGGACTCCATTATTGATCAACTGTATAGACAGGGGTTCGACACTGCACAGCTTGACTCAGAGATTAAGAGACTGAAGTTGAAGGAAATTAACTCAAGATGGGCAAGTTATGATGCATTAGAAAGAGAAAGACTAGAGATCATGATTAGATTCATTGCAAAGTACCTTGGGAGATCATTGATCGAGATTAAGTCATGGACCAGGGATACTATCTTGGCAATAACCACCAAGATCTGTTCGTCTGAAGCATACACTAGGGATTGGTGATTGAAGCACTAAATGAGGCAGGTGCTGGGAACAGAAAGGAACTAGCAAAACACTCAAAAGCCTCACTCACTACAAGAATGCTAGAACAACCTGCAAAACCTCCCACTTCAAAATCACCACTACCACAACCCTCTAAACCAACTCCTTACCCTCAAAACCAACAGCCGATGATGCACCCAAGTAGAAGAAGAGAAGGGTGTTGAGGCTAGAAGAAGAAGAAGAAGAGGATGATGAGGAAGAAGATAGGCTGCCTCTTTCTGCAGTCCTAACTTTACCTAAAGCCAAACCTATGCCCATCACTCCCACCTCACAGATGGAAGCGTGAGAGTAAAGATAGAAGAAGAACAGCAGCAAAAGCTTCATGATGATGAGATGCTGAAAAGCATAGACAAAACTTATGCTGCTTCTTCATCAATAATCAGTATGAAGAAGGAAGCTCTAAGATTGTACACCCTTGCTAACACATTTCAATATCAAAAAGAAAAGGTGAGAATATGGCCTGATCCTAGGGTGGCTCACAGACAGGTGAAGAAAGACATTCCTTCGAGATACAAGGGCCAAGTAAAAAGGATCGTAGATGAAGAGATCACAATGGTCCTTGTAGTATCACCTGGGAAATTGTAGAAGATTTCAATAAGGCCTATGAAACTAAATAGCCACCCCAAAAGATGTTAGAGAACAGAGTAATTAAAAGGGGGTTAGTCTACAAGAGGCTTGAGAACTTCAAACAAAATGAGCTCAGTCTGTTACTGAAGGGACTCACCCAGATGAGTTTGCATACAGACAGATCACAACAGTTGAGCTCAAAAATGGCAAACAGGCTAAGTACATTTCAGAGCTGTATGGGCGTGAAGGATTGTTTGATGGTGGAGCTGAAAATCTTACCATGGAAGAACAAATTATGTTTCTCAGAGCATACACCAGAGAATCCTACAGGCTTATACATGGGAAGTAGATTTCATGGATAGGACCACAGCCCTGTGTCCAGTTCCCCAAAGTCAGGGCTCCTATCCATACTATGCCAACCAAATTTTAGAAATCTATTCCCAGGCCAGTGCTTAATGGGTCATCTTCTTAGCTGATCAAGAAGGAAAAAGACCAATCTTATTGCCAACATAAGTGGGACCTCAATAAAGTTAAGGTTTTGGCTGCATTGGTTCAGGGGGAGTTGTGGACCGAAAGAAAACCAATGAGCCGGATCAGAAAACCTTAAGTCCCACAGACGTCACAACAACTGCTGAAGCCACAACAGCTGAAGACAAAGTCTGAAGACACAGTGCTGAAGACAAAGTCTAAAGACAAGTGCTGAAGACAAAGTCTGAAGACACAGTGCTGAAGACAAAATCTGAAGACAAGTGCTGAAGACAAAGTCTGAAGACACAAGTGCTGAAGACAAAGTCTGAAGACAAGTGCTGAAGACCAAGTATCAGTCGTTGTCACAACAGCTGAAGAGGTTTTCAGTAGTTGTGACGGTTTTCTTTCAGTAGTTTATTTTTTCTTTCAGTAGTTTGTTAAACGACTGAAGAGCTTGTTCTTCAGTCGTTGTAGTTTCAGTAGTTTCGTATCAGTAGTTTTATGTTTTATACTTAGCACTTGATATGTTCTCAGTAGTTGTGAACATTTCAGTAGTTTTTAAGTTTAGTTATTTTTGTAATAAATCTGCCAGATGTCACTATCCCGTGATATCAGCAGTGATTGCACTCTATATAAGAGTGTCAACCTAATTGTAATCTGTGAATGATGTGCAGAAACATTGATATTATTGAAACATTCCTTTTCACAGAAATATATTCTCTCTTTACAACCGTATTTGTTCTTAATGCATACGAATATCAATCTTGCTATAATTTGTCTAATTCTTGTTCTTATTCCGCTGCGTTACACTCTAATCCATCAAACTTGAGATCACTGATCCTGTCAGCAATGCTATGACCATTCTCATGACTGCAATACCGAACTTATTATGGTGGGATTCGAGCATTGCACGACTGCTAAAGAATTGTTTGATGCACTTTCTCAGATGTACTCAAGCTCCTATGACTCAAAGAAGGACTCACTGAAGTAGCAGTTCGAGAACTTCACTCATATTGCTGGAGAGACCCTAGCCAGCAGTACTTCAGGTACATGGATCTTATCTTTCTCTTCAGTCTGTGAAGATCACTCCCGAACTTAGAGATCTTACTAGAAGTTCATGAGTGCTCTTCCAAACGAGTGGACATTTTACTGTGTCTCTATCAAGAGGACAGAGAACTTGAACACTCTCACCATGACTGAACTCTACGGCATCCTTGATGGATATCGCCTAGAATAAAAAGTAAGAAGGGCCACCAAACAAGCAGACCCATGAGTCTTCCTGCTAGCAACGCTTTAATGGTTGCTGAAGGCTCATTATCCCCTCAACCTTAGAATTTCCTGATTTATCAGCAGCCATCCTGCTCTTCTAGACCTTACATCATTTTTTCCTGAGACTCCAAGCTCTCAACAGGCTCAACATAACTCCTTTCAGGAAAGTTGTGCCTTTGTCTCAGAAAGTGGACACTCTGGTGATTTTTAATACTTCTTTGATGATCTTGAGTGTTTCAGTCTGGATGACGTAGAGTACATGGACATTGTCCAGCAGATGGCTCTCTTAACTTATAGAGCAAAGAAGTTCTTTAAGAGAACTGGAAGGCATTTCTCTCAAAACCCAACTACCAGCAAGTTCGGGTTTGACAAGACCAAGGCAAAGTGTTACAACTGTAACCAACTGGGTCACTTTGCAAGGGAATGCAAGGCTCCCAAGACAAATCTGGGAACCCCACAGACTCCACACATCCCTCAACCTCAAAGCCCGCTGAGAAGTCAATTGAAACAACTGCAATGGCTCAACAAGTTGACTGGAGCTTCATGGTATAGGATGTGACTCCTGCTCAAGCTCTCATGGCCGGAACAGATGATGCCCAGGTATATGAACATCTCTACACTCCGCCTGTATAGCTGAAGTTAAACTCTATCAGGATTACAATATGGAAATTAGATCTGATATTGAGTCTTTAAATATCTTAAAATCTGATTTTAAAAGAGCTGAATCTGACTATCAAAAGAAAATTGAGGAGTTGGAGAAAACTGTGTCTCTTTTAAAACATGAACACACCAACTACAAGACTCAAATCAAAGATCTGATATCCAAATTGTCTGAGGCTCAAGCCCAGCTTGTCACTGCTGAGGCTCAGGCCAGGAAGCATGCTATCTCTAAGCAAAACTTCCAAGCTATTCTTGCATCATCCTCCCACTCCGAACTCTGCTATCAGAACAAAGGAGGTTGGGAACCAATGAAATTGCTCCACACACTTCTATGAGTCTATCAGACAGCCTAGTTGGTACTGAAGAGCAAGAGGTTCCAACTGTTGACCCTTCCTCACCTGAGTTGAAGGATGAAGCAACAATAATGGTCACCACAGGGAAGGAACAGGTAGATGTACCCATCTCTTCTTGTGAAGAACAAATCCTAACCACTAAGACCAGAAGAAGCAGAGCTAAAGCTACTAGGAGAACTGCTAAGAAGGTGGCTGAGTCCAAGCTGAAGATTGACCCCAAGCAAAAGGTGTCTTTATCTTAGCTGGATTCCAAGTGGTAGGTACTTCTGATTTAGAAAAGGAGTGTAATACCAGCACTTCTGTCCTGCCAAAGGATTAGAAGTTGAAGGGAAAAGTTGCTGATGAAGAAAAGAAGCCCAAGAAATAGCAACCCTCACATTCCCAAAGAGCTAACATTGCATGCATAATGTGTGGTCTGCAAAACCACATGGCAAAAGATTGTTACTACAATCCTGCAAGCACACATTATGCAAATAATGTTAGGAAAGAAGGAGTCAAGGAAGGTTTCACATTTGGACCTTTTAAAATGGTTCAAGTAATGAAAAAGGGAAAGCTATTCTCGGAAGCCAGGTTGCTTTTAGAAGAAACTACTTCTTCAAAGGGAAAATGGCTTCGGAAGCAAAAGCTACTAAGGTTGGAAGAACAAGAAAGTTCCCTTGAAACCTCCCTAGAGAAGAAGACCTTCGGAAGAAAAGTGGTGAAGACTTCTTCCAAAAGAAAGAAGCTTCGGAAGATAGCCATGCTGCTAAAGCTTTAACAAGCTCATCCTCCAAGATCAACCAAAGGATGGACTGGAAGATCAAGGAAGATGCTGCAGCCCAAACCTCTTCTTCAAAGACCTCTATTGAACCCCCATGCATAACATTTGGTTCAATTATGTCATTATCTTTGGAAGAAACCAAGACCAGCAAGGCTTGGGCTTCCAAACAAAACTAACAATCTCATCTTATGTGCAGGGACATCCATATGACAAGAACAACAATATATGGATTATAGATAGTGGATGCTCCAGGCACATGACAGGGAACAAATCTCTCCTTCAACAGTTTCAAAACTATGATGGAGGTCCTGTCCAATTTGGAGGTGAGACCGAAGGATATATTTCTGGTAGAGGGAGTATATCCATGGTAAATTAAAGGTTGACAAAGTCACTTTGTCAAACAGCTTGAACACAATCTATAAGTATTTCTCAATTCTGTGATCAAAAGCACCAATGCTTTTCACAGAACATGAGTGCATTATCCTCAAACCTGGGATGACAATTCTTCCAAAATGGTGCTTCTTAGATCTCCCAGAAAAGGGGATATGTACAAGCTTGATATGAACAATGCTCCCCAATGGTGAAGTATCATGCTTTCTTTCCAAAGCTGATGGTGATGAATCAACACTGTGGCATAAACGTATGTGTCATGTAAATTTTAAACAATGAATAAATTGGCTAAAAATAACTTGGTACATGGTTTGCCTAAAAAGGAGTTTTTCTGCAAAGAAACTGTGTTGCTTGCCTGAAAGGGAAACACACAGGATATCTCATAAATCCAAATGTGTTAACTCTATCACTACTCCATTACACTTATTGCACATGGATCTTTTCGGTCCCACAAGTATAATGAGCATTGGAAGGAAATAATATTGGGGTGTGATAGTTGATGATTTTACAAGATTCACATGGGTATTCTTTTTAAGAACTAAAGATGAAACTACTGAAACACTAAAATCTTTTATTCTTAAAATAGAAAATCAAATTGATCACAAGGTTAAAATCATTAGAAGTGATCAAGGGATTGAGTTTAAGAACTTCGTTCTTGACTTATTCTGTAACTCAAAAGGGATTGCCAGACAATATAGTGCTCTCAGAACTCCTCAACAAAATGGTGTTGCTGAGAGGAGGAACATGACACTTATTGAGGCTGCTCGAACTATGTTAGCTGATTCAAAACTACCTCTAACATTCTGGGCAGAGGCAGTCAGCTGCATGCTATGTACAGAACAGTGTTCTTGTAGTTAAGCCCCATGGAAAAACCCCTTATGAGCTATGGAACAAGAGGCCACCGTTGATTGGCTTTCTAAGGTCCTTTGGCAGCAGGTGTACCATACTTAACACAAAAGACAATTTAGCAAAGTTTGCTGAAAAGTCGGATGATGCTATCGTTGTTGGATACTCTTCTAGCTCCAAAGCTTACAGAGTATACAACATTAAGAATCAACAATTTGAGGAGTCATCCAATATAGTTGTTAATGAGCACAGTCCTTGTGTTAGGGGGAATGACCTTGATCATATCTTTGATTTAGAATTGTTTCCAAACTATTCTAAACCATCTTGTGAGAATGTTTCAGTTGGAACAGGTGCTCAAAATGATGCTAATGTTGCTGCTGACAATCAGGTTTGAGCTTCCCAAACCTAGTCCAAATTCTCCAAGAGCTGCAACAAACGAAGTCTCCACCATTCACAGATCTGATGCTTGACCATATCAAGAAATTGTGAAGCTTCTTCAAGTGAATCACTCACTGAGCCTCAAAACTCATCAGGTGATCCACCACAACACTAGGCAGAAGGAAGTAGTGTTTTGAAGGGACAAGAAACTGTTAACACCACTTCATAGCCAACCATTGATGATGTTTCTCCTCATTCAATCAGTCCTCATTGAATGATTTTGAAACAACAACAGGACAAAGTGTTCCAGTTCCTGAGCAGAATATGTCCAACTTGGATCTATCTCTGTAACTAGAAGTGATTCCTCACCTTAGGATTCATAACACTCATCCTACTGAGAACATCATAGGGGATGTCACTGAGGGTGTGAGAACAAAAGGACAAACTCATCATGGGAATATTTGCTTGTACTCATGCTTTCTATCCCAGATGGAACCCAAGAAGGTAGAAGATGCCTTAAAAGATAGTAGCTGGCTTGAATCGATGCAAGAGGAGTTGCTTCAATTCAAGAGACAGAAGGTATGGAACCTATGTCCGTTACCATCCGGTCAAGTACCAATAGGCACTAAATGGTTTTCAGAAACAAGAGAGATGATAGAGGCTTGATTATCAAGAATAAAGCAAGACTTGTAGTTCAAGGATACACACAAGAGGAAGGAATTGATTATACTGATGTCTTTGCACCAGTTGCAAGACTTGAGGCAGTTAGGATCTTCCTTGCTTATGCTGCATCCAAGGACTTCACTGTCTATCAACTTGATGTCAAGTGTGCATTTCTATATGGGGATATAGATAAGGAAGTCTATGTATGCCAACCTCCAGGATTTGAAGACCCACAACACCCCAACTATGTGTGCAAATTGGATAAAGCTCTATATGGGCTGCACCAAGCACCTAGGCTGTGGTATGAGACATTGTCTCAGTTTTCTGAAGAATGGCTACACTAGAGGTACCATTGACAAGACTCTCTTCATCAGAAAGTCTGGAAAGGACATCTTGCTCGTTCAAGTCTATGTTGATGACATCATATTTGGTTCTTCAAATGACCAGATGTGTAAGGACTTTGAGAGCATATGAAAAAGAAGTTTGAGATGAGTTCCATGGGAAAAATGGACTTTTTCCTTGGAATTCAAGTAAAGCAAATGAAGGAAGGGTTCTTCATTAATCAATCTAAGTATGTGTCTGACATCTTAGAAAGATTTGAAATGAAGGATTGCAAGCCTGCCAAGACACCCATACCTAGAAACCATAATCTTTGTCCTGACCTTGAAGGGAAGGATACTGATCAGCATCAGTATAGGGCAATTATTGGTTCTCTGATGTATCTTACTGTTAGTGGACCTGATATCATGTTTGCTACTTGCATTTGTGCAAGATATCAGGCTGCCCCGAAGGTGTCTCACTTAGCTGCTGTTAAGAGAATTCTCAAATACCTCAAAGGAGCACCTAAACTAGGTCTCTAGTATCCCAAAAACAAGGATTTTAATCTTTATGGATACTCTGACAGTGACTATGGTGGCTACAATATTGACAAGAAATCAACATCAGGGGGATGTCAATTTCTTGGTGGAAGGACCATCTTATGGCAATGCAAGAAACAATCCTGTGTATCTACATCAACTGTGAAGCTGAATACATTGCTGCTGCTAGCTGCTGTGCTCAACTGCTATGGATTCAGAATCAGGTTAGACTATGGATTCAACTTAATGAGTACTCCTATCCATATTGAAAACAACAGTGCTATCTCCATTACTAAAAATCCAGTGAAGCACTCCAAGACAAAACATATTGACATCAGGTATCATTTCATTAGAGATATTCATGAGAAAAATCTAATTAAACTAATCAAAGTTGATACAAATGAACAATATGCTGATTTATTCACCAAAGCTTTTGATGAGCAAAGATTTAAATATCTCATAACAGCTATTGGGATGATAAACATTGATTAGTTCACCTCTTTTGAAACCTTTTAATGTGTAATGTCTTCTATCAATACAATTTAAGCCCTATTACAAAAGATCTTTCTGAAAATTTTCTAAGTGTAAATTTCTTCCGAATAGAAATTAACCCTCGGAAGTTATTTTTATATCTTCCGAAGCAAAATTTCTCAAAGGATAATTTTTCTTCTCGGAAAAACTTTTGGACTCGAAAGAAGAAGCGATGATTACATATCAGATCTACTTCCGAGGTTTAAAAATTCTCCATTCGGAAAGCAAATCTAACCTTCGGAAGCAAATTTTTTGCTTCGGAAGTAAGAATTGCCTTCGGAAATGATTTACATTCGGAAGAAAGATTCTACTGTGTAACGTAAATCTCTTGGGCCCCACACTGTAAAAAGTAAAGATTTTGTTAATGATGTCGGATTATTTAACTGATTTTAACCTTACCGCCACTGTCATTTCATCCACTAAACCATCACATCACCTTATCCTAACCCCCATTACCGCCTTCCCACCCTCTTTTAAATAATCTCGACTGTTCAATTCATCTTCTTATTTGCAATTTTTACAGCCCTAGAAAATTCTCTCCTCTGTAACTTTACCCAAGCTCAAATTCATCCACATTCACCTTTCTACAAATGGCTCTTAACCCTCAGCGCAACCAGGTCGCACTCTTGATACTTCAAGGGATGCCGACTTCTCTGAAATCATCTCCTTCTCACCCAATCAACCTTCTACACAACACTTACCGTTAACCCCACTATTTACTCCATCACATGGCCGAATTTTGGGGAAATGGTCGAGACGAAACCGTAAATGGGATTCGAGTACTGAGGTTCAGCATTTGTGGACAGGAGTTGATTATTACTGAACAACTTATCAGGGAGCATCTAGAGCTTCATGATGAAGGGCTCCTACTGAGTTCCCGAAGGCAGACTTGGACAGCACACTACATCCTTATGGGATATGGTGGCGACATCAGCAGGTCAATGGTATACAAATTCAACTTTTCTTACAATTGGAAGTTTCTCCTGCATGTTGTTCTCCACTGCTTGTCCAACAAGTCCGGCGGATGGGATCAAATCCCATATGAACTAGGATGCTTAGTTCATGGATTGGTGAGAGGCTTGCGCTTCAACCACTCACGATTTTTGTTCACCAATCTAATTAGGAATCTACAAAGGGAGACATTCTATATGTATCCTAGATTCATACAACACATCATCAACTATGAGTTGGACCATAGCAGGCTTGTTTATGCAGCTGCTCTGACTGTCCCCACATGCGGCCTACCATCTTCAAGACATTATAGAAGGTATCCACTAACTTCCTTGGAAGGTATACCACTCTGCTTCCAGGTATGATTAAGCGTATAGCTCCTGGTGACATCCCTGTTCACTCCACAGGTGATGAACCCACCATCAACCACCACCACAACCACAATGCCACTCTCTCCCCCACACCCATCATCATATCAAAGACGCCCTAAACGAACCCTTGTTCAATATACTCTTATTAAACAAGCCCCTCCTGTTCAATCCAAAAAGACTAGAGTGAAAACATGGGCTCCCACTCAGTCTGAGGTCTCTCCATCCTTCTATTTTGACCTCAATATGGGTTTTGAGTCTCCTCAGTCTTAAACTCAGGAGCCCGACACCAAACAACAGCCCTCAGAATGAGTATTTACACTCTTCTGAGTTGCCAACAAGGGACAGCCCACCAGAGGCTCAATGCTTGTAGACATTGACCAAGGTCCCTGGTCAGTAGGCTTAACCTCCCTATCTTTTACTGACCTTCTATTCAAAACTGATGAAGAGATAACATCTCTCCATGGCAATGAAGTTGATCTACAATACCTCTTCAAGATCAACAGAGCCGGAGAAATCCCTTATCTCTAGCCCCCATCAGCAACCAATTACTGAGGTGAGTCCTACTGATGTGGAGGGGACTCATGCAGATTCAGCTGCCACTACAGAAGGTGCCTCAATGGACCTTGGGGACAGTGGTAACATCTCTTAGACTGAATCTGCGGCAACCGAGCACTTTGATGACTTGGAAAGAGACATTATGAGTACGGGAAAGTAGGGTGCCAAGAAACCACATCTGGTGGTGAGGCTGAACATACCAGGTACGTTACCTCATCTCCCCGTGATTCTTCAAAAGAAGATGAGGGAAGCATGAAACTCCTCATTCATGACCTTCTATCTAAAGTCTCAAACCTTGAATCTTTGGTTAGGACTTTAGAAGCAAGGTCTGCCACTTAGCAACTTGAGATTAACAATCTCAAGGCCAAACTAGCTGAGAAACAGACAGAGAGGTCTGTCAGGCATGTACCTATTCAGGTCTTATTGAGTCCTTCCTCTAGCTCATCTAGCTCTCAAGATGATGCTACCAAAAAAAGGGGAGAATGTTCAGAGACAAACACTTAAGGACCCCCAACAGAGCCACATTTCAACTCCAACTTCAACTTCATATACTCCTATCATCACTGTGTCTGAGCCATCTCAAGTCATTCTGCAGATTGACTCAAAGATGCCCAGTGATCTTTACAGACTCTTCACCAAGTTTCTGATGAGATCCTCCACAGATCAGCCAAGCCCAGATGCTGCAATGCTCTACTTTGGAGCTGAAGAGCTTCAGAGGTTGACTGCACCTTCTACCACTGTGGAAGAAGTTGGTCAACCTAAGGTCCACATGGAACCTAAGATTCATTTCGAAGGGGAAATGGGGACTGATGGCCCAGCAACTGAAACAGTTGGGGCATAATCTGCATCTCCTCTAACTTTCAAAGCTGAAGTTAAGGCCTCAAAAGAACAAGCTGAATCTTCCAAAGCTGAAATGGAAGCTGCGGAGGGACTGTTTAAAATGTCCGAGGAACTGATCATCATAGATGCAATCCTTGAAATGGCATCTGAGGTGAACAGTGAGGACTTTTTGAAACTTCCTCCATCACAGACACCATCTTTACCTCTCTCACAGTCAAAACCCTCTCTCCAAGAACCACCACAGTCAAGCACTTCAAAAGACAAAGGCAAAAAAAATTGAATGCGGAAGAGCTTTAGGAAGAGGAGAAGATTGAGAAACTTAAGAAGAAAGGACGACTTCCAACTGAGAAGTTGCTAGCTGCTAGTACAAAAGCAGTTGCAACCAATCAGGAGGCGGTCAACATGTAAGGCCCCGTTCCTCGGATGCTTACAGCTGGTGATTCATCGCACATAAAACATATACTTTGCATTTATTCATCAAAACATTGTAGTGGAAACATAAAACAAATGTCATTTCATTTCATCATAAAAACTTTTGCAAAATAATGCATCGTTTGTCGGTTACAAAATTACATTGTTGTATTACATCACAAAAGCCTTAAATAAATGGATGCCATCCAAAAGAGCTGAGTAGCCACCTCGTGCCATCCTCAGCAACGTTTACCTGCCAACTGAAAACGTATAAAAGTCAGCGTTGCTGAGTGAGCTCTAGTTTTACAATTAAACATACATAAAATCGTTATTTATTTCCTTTCAGAGTCTATACTATACGTTTCATTCATTCGTGATCATACATCATACGTACATACAGATAATATCATTATTATCTTCCATTACGTTTGTTAACCTTCATTCATTCATTACATCTAGTGACATGTACATTACCCCGAACATTATGCACAAAGCTGGTTACTGGGCCTGAGGTCTTTCATAGACCCCGAACATTGTGCACGAAGCTGACTCTAGTACCTGGGGCAAGTACATTCACCATTTATCTTTCCTCTTTCATTCCGGATCAATGCCATATGCTATACCCCGAACATTGTGCACGAAGCTGGTTACTGGGCCTGAGGTCTTTCATAGACCCCGAACATTGTGCACGAAGCTGACTCCAGTACCTGGGGCAAGCGGCAAGGATCCCATACATATGGTCAATCACAAGGATTGGACCCCAGTGTGCATCCTTCTGGGTTAGCTAACCCGCGCACATTTGAGCTAATACCCTTTATTGGGTGTGGACCTCCATACATTTGCTTGCAAGACTTTTTACGTTCATTCATTCGTTAATGCATGCATTCATTCATCATGATCCTCTTTCATTATCTTTCACTTTACGTTACATAATACTTTCGGTTCATTCATTGACATAACACATAAAGCCATGGAAAGATAAACATTCATCATCATAGGAACATAACATATCATTCATACATCATCATATCGGGCATCATACATACATAACATACATCATGCATATTCATGCAACATCATCATCATCATTATCATCATAAGCATCATCACAATGCATAACATGCCCCTCATACCATCTATGACCCCAAAAGTCAACTTATATAGTCCCCCGGGAATTTCCCAAGTCAAAGCCTACTTTACACATTTTCCCCAAAATCAGAAATATTCTAAGTCCTAGGCGCATGGGCACTATGCGGGCGCATGGGCACTATGCGGGCGCATGGACACTATTCAGGCGCATGGGGAACACTTAGGCGCATGGGCCACTTTCAGGCGCATGAGCATTATGCAGGCGCATGGGGAAACACTTAGTCAAATCCAACCCAGTTTCTAGGCGCATGGGTACTATTCAGGCGCATGAGCCACTTCGGCGCATGGGCCACTTGAGCGCATGAGCACTCTTGGGGCGCATGACCCTACACTTAGTCATCCGACTAACATTTTCAGGCGCATGGACCATTGTTCAGGCGCATGGGCTATACATAGACTTTTCTAAGGCAAAATTTGGGCGCATGGCTCACACTTAATTCTTTCTAAGGCAACTTCAGGCATATGAACACTTAGCTAGGGCATGAGCATTCTATAAAACATGTTTCTAGGATGTTTTCAATCCTAATCATCAAACCCATCTGTTCTAAGCATAATGTGGCTATTCTAAACATGAGTAGCCTATAAACCATCAAGAACCAACATCCAACATACACAATACATACGGGTATTCACACATAAACTTGTAAAAATCATTTTAATATGTTTTCAACCCCAAAGGTAGTTTAAAACATGTAAAAACCAGGGTCTAGAACTCACCTGGTGCAACTTGGGTGTTATTCCTTTTAACCCGCTTGCAAAGAGTTCAAAACACCTAGAAACAACATCCAAAAACACACACACCCGAGCACAAACACAACCCATAAGCTTACAAACACATAACCGGGATAAAACCCAACATAAAAACATAAAAATCTTGAATTCTTACCTTGAATTCACTTTTCTTCTTCCTCTTCTTCTTCAATCCGAGAGTATTCTCTACTCTCTCTCTCTAAAACCGAGAAAAATGGTGAAGTGAGGTGAGGGTGGGCGGCCATACTCACCTTTACACCAACTTTTGAAAGTTTTGTCCTTTTTGGACACTTTTAGTCCCTCCACTTGGACTTTATTGCCTTTCTTGGTTTTATTCTTTTTATCTTGACTTTTGAAATAACGGGTGTTACACAACAACAAAAGAAAAGAAGAGATCATGACCAACTTATCCAAATGGGAGCTGCCAATGAAGAGACACTCCTGCTACCACTAGAGGAGTTGGTGGATCTGGAGAAGGCAACTCGGCTGAAACTTGAAGAAGAAGTCAGGTTGGCCTTGGAGAAAGAAGAAGAAAAATAGAAGGAGGCTGAGCTGCAGCTAAGGAGAGACATGATAAACTTCCTACTCTCCAAAGGCTTTAATCTTCAAGAAATTTCTCCACACAATGATGATACGATCCTCTGGCTCTACAACAAAGAGCAGGATCAAATGGAGAAAGAAAGGAGAAGGCTGCAAGAGAAAAAGCAAAGGAAAAGAAGAAGAAGAAAGAAAAGGTTAGGGACACTGCAACCAAGAAGCTTACTGAGAAGGCTTGGATGAAAGACTATCTTCGGGCCCATGGCTTCTCTGGCAGGCAGGTGGGTCCCATATCTGAAAAGACACTTCAACGGAGTGTCAGTGAAATCAAGGTTGACATCCGGATGGGGAAGAGAAAAGAGATGTACAAAAGGGTGCATCACTGCAACCACTCCACCTCAACCTGGACCCTCACCCTCACCCTTCACCATAAAACCGAACCTTTCACCCCTGAACCCATACCATTACCCACAACTTCTCCCTCACCACAACCACCCAATCTTCCAATCCTTCAACCCAAAATACTAGCCAGAACCTCTGAACCTCAACCTACCCAACTACCATCCAAACCATCCCTTCAGCCTTCTCAATATCTCTCTCTGAGGATTTAAGGTAATCAAGACCAAGCTCATCAACTGCACTACTCTGAGCAAAGTCTCATGTGATGAAGATTCTGTCAACATTACCTATGTTGATGGATCCTCTTGTTTCCTCACAAGAGATCATTTCTTGATTTACCTAGAGGAACACTGGACCAGGCAGCTAGACTTCTAGGCCTTAACTCAGATTCACTAAATGATGAAGAGAAGAAACTTAGAAGGAAACTGGTGACTCTGCTAGACACTAAGAAAGAGGACAAGATTCCCAGTCAGTCTGTTGTGTCTAGAAAGAAAATAGTCAAATGGAGGTTCGATGAAGCTTCTCATAACTTTGTTGCGGAAAGGGACAATGGAGAAGTCAATAGACTTAATGCAACCTCTCTGCTACACTCCAGCAGATTTGATATTGCTGAGTTAACAGAGAAGCCATTCTCCAACCCCTCCAACTCTAAAGCTCCTGCTCTCATCAGAAATCATCTTAGCAGTCTTCATCTAGCCGAGTTAACTGCAAAGGCCAAGATTGAAGAAGATTTAAGATTGAGAAGACAGGAAGACAAGGAAAGACCTCCCACCAAAGACACTACCTTTCTACAGATGGTGGAGGGTCCAAAATTGGAACCTATAGTCAGATGGGAGTATGATTACAGCTCCCATCAACTAACTCTTTTTAGAGGGCAACAGCAGAGGGTACACGTTATCCAAGGTGACAGACTGGATTTCCTGTCCACCAAGGATCTATACAAACTTCTCAGCACCACATCAGGGAAGAACAAGGAGACAGACAAATATTTACTCTCCTTGGTGTTGAAAGTTTTGAGAAGCAGAAACAAGTGAAGTTTTGGTAGCATCAGCCTAGGGGGAGTTTGTTGGATCAAGAAGAAGGCTAATGCAACCAAAACTAAGTCACTTAGATAATTTTGGTACGGAATGCAAGGCTTCCGAAGCTTAGCATGGAACTTCCGAAGGTTCTAGAGTTCTTCCGAAGACAAAGTGAAAGATCAACTTCCGAAGACAGAACTCTACTTCCGAAGTCAAGTGTATACTTCCGAAGTTCAAGCCTTAGAAGAATGAACTGCAGACCACTTCCGAAGTATGATGAAAAGAAGAAGTCTCCAAGCCTCGGAAGAAGCAGCCTCTTCCAAAGTATAAATGGCTTCGGAAGTACTTACTCTTCCGAAGCCATTTAACCTTCAGAAGACACTGCTATGACCAGTGGACACAAGTATGGTCTCTGACACTCCGCTGCAGACCTCTGATACTATTTGGCTTCTTCCTAAAGAGCCATGCAGTTGATCATACTTTATTCCACTGTTCACCTTTTCATGATAGTACATGTTACCAACTTTAGTTGGTGACAAAAGGTAAGTCAGGGACATGTCCTGACTACCAAATCTCATATAAGACTTTATCCGAGATACCTTAAACTTTAGTCTTGTAGTATAAACTTTAGCTATAGGATCCCAACTGACATCAAAGTATATTTGGCTGTAGGTAGTATTATATATAGGTTCTCTTTGTAACTCATAAAAAAAGAAGATCAACTAATGCTTGTAAAAGTCTTGTATTTTGAGTTGAGAAGCAATATATAAAAGTACCTTGAAAATTACTTCCTATGTTCTTTATTACTTTCTATATTGTGATCAACTCTTACTGATTCTATCTTAACCTGAGTGTTGTTCTAGGTGAGTTTGAGAGAAAAACATAAGTGTTTAGTGACAAACATCGATCCAGCAATGCTCAAGTTGTTCTAGGTGAGTTTGTGATCAACTCTGACCAAGTGTAGACGTTTCTGTCTAACCCATGTGCCTAAACAGTGCTCAAGCTCCTGAATAGTGCTCATGCTCCTGAATAGTTTTCATGCTCCTAAACAGGTTTCACACTTGTACATATTCAACAAGGTGTTGCTCAGCTGATTTGAGCTGTTGATGGCTGTTTGGGCTATGTAGGTTCTTCACAAGGGTTGTTTGTATTGACTTTTGTATCAAATTGATTTGTAAATTGTTTGTATATGGTTTTAACACAAAATTTGATTCATAATAGGATCTAAATCTGAATTACGATTAGCATCTCTTGAACACCAAAAACCCAAAAACTAATGCAATGATTAACTGCGAATTCACCTTGTATTGTTAGTTTGATTGTTGAATTGATGTAGTAACACCTCAAATCTGAATTGAAACTAATTTTTGATCCAATTCCATGCTCCAGATTTGAGAATATGTGAAAACACTAAGAACACAAACACTAGTGTGTGTAAATGTTCGAATGTTACTGGAAACCCAAATTCAAATCAAATTGCCTCCAAAATTGATTGATTTTCCTTTCAATTGATGAATCTATCATAGAAATGATTAGGTAACATCAAATGCATGTTGATTTCATCATATCCACCATCAAATTCATAGATCTAGTAAAGAACAACAAAAACTTATTCTCCAAGTTTTCTTCAAATCTTCACTAATTTTAGCAATCTAACCGTGAAATTTAATCAAAATCAATATGAATCCATCAACTCCAGCTCTGATACCAATTGTGTGTTCCTGATTTGAATAGGATCATTGAGCTTGGATCTTAGGATTCAAATTGTTAAGAACAAATTTGATGACTAAATGCTAAAATTTAATAATGATGAACACAAAAGTGTTTAATGTTTGTTGTTTATTGATTTGATGATAAATTCATCATCCATGAAGGATGATGATATGATGTTGGTGATGGAATATGATTCCCACACTTGGTGGTGAACTATCCACCCTTACAATAAAAGATAAATATGCTATTTATACTAGTTTAGATTTTATAATATTCACAATGTAGACCCTAGATTAATACTTTATTGATTCTTGCTCTTCAAATCTTCATCTTCAACATAAACGGAAATCTTCAATTTCTTCAAAGGTGCTTGACCCAACACTTAACTATAAATTTTAACAAAGGTTAGTGTCAACGACAATATGTGTGTAATTTTTATATAAAAAGAACACATGGTGTAATTATTGAAAATAAAGGACATACGGTGTATTTTCATGTATTAATAAAGAACACAATTTTGTAATTTACTCTATCTTCTATATATTTAATAATAACATCTAATAAAACAAGGTCTTTTTGCCACTTGTCCTTCGATTAAACCATGTTTTGCCACTTGTTCTTTTTCTAAACATCTCTACATCAATTTTCCTTCGAAATGGGTATTATAGTTATATAAATACTCATACAAATTTCTCTATCTTATTAAAAAAATTATTAATTGCTATATTTCTCTCTTTTATCTTTTTTTAAAATCAAACTATCTTTTTTAAAATAGATTTTATGAAGAAATTAAAATTACATCTTTAATTAAAATCTAAATAACAATTAAATAATGTCTTATATAATATGAATTTTTCTAAAATACTAGACGTTTTTAAATAAAATTATTTTAAATCATTTTGTTTTAAAAAGAATTATAAACATGCGAAATATTTTAAAACAGACTTATTAAAATAACTAAAATAATTATAAAATAAATTTTTTAAAAATACGATTTTTATAAAAAATATTTTGTTATAAAAAATCAAAACGAATGTTTAAAATGAAACTATTTACATAAAATGGTATAACTGTTTTATTTCTTGAACTATTACGTAAAATATAATTTTAATTATATTTTATATTAAAATATTATGCTGTAACTATTAATGTTTATTTTACATATATAGTGTACATTAAAATTTAATCCATTTATTTAATGAGTTTTTAATCTTATCTATCTATAAAAAACTAAAATAAGCGTGAAACAATTGTAAACCTTATATACTTACTCTCTCATTTCTTTATAATATTAACAATAATATCATATATAATAATGCTACTTATACCATTTTTAAATTGAAAAATATAATTAATAAATAAAAAACTATTTTTTAAACAAACTTTTTAAAAACAAAAATGTTATAAAATATAGAATACAACTAAAATTTTAAAATCATTTTCTTAAAATAATATATTTAAAATCTATAACATCTAATAAAACAAGGTTTTTATGTCACTTGTCTTTCTCTAAAACTATGTTTTTGTCACTTGTTATTTTTCTAGACATCTACACATCAATTTTCCCTACAAAAAGTATTATAGTAATTTAAATACTCATAAAAAATTCTCTCTTATTAAAAATAATTTTATTAATTGCAATGTTTCTCTTTCTTATCTAATTTTTTTATAATCAATCTATCTTTTTTTAAATAGTTTTTACGAAGAAAATTAGAAATTACATCTTAATTAAAATCTAAATAACAAAAAACTAAAGTTTTATATAATATGAAATTTTTTAAAACACTAAACATTTTTAAACAAGTATTTTAAATCGTTTTGTCTGAAAAAATTATAAACAGGTGAACTATTTAAAAACAGTCTTATTAAAATAACTATAATAATTATAAATTTTTTAAAAAACAATATTTTATAAAAAACATTTTTTATAAAAAATCTTAAAACGAATGTTTAAAAATGAAACTATTTATATAAAATGGTATAATTGTTTTATTTCTTGAACTATTACATATATATAGTTTTAATTATATTTTATATTAAAATATACTACTCAAGTTGCTTTATATACCCTAGATGGCAGCTAGCCGAGAACCTGGATGAATCACCTGCGCCTCTATCATTTGGCTATCAGGCTTGTGGCATAATATGAGAGGATAGGAGGGCTCTCTAGCTATGTGTCATTGGCAAAATGTAAGTCTGTCACCCAGGTAGAAGATACCTAAGTTTTCTACTACTTACGTAACCCTTAATTCGCTACTTTTATTCTGCGTGTTCCCTATGATCGAGTGTTTCGTTCATGAGTTGCTATCGCTTTAGTTGTGATAACTGTATTGTAACTATTCATATTTATTTTACACATATATTTTACATTAAAATTTAATCCTTTTATTTAATGAGTTTTTAGCCTTATCTATTTATAAAAAAACTAAAATAAGCGTCAAACAATTGTAAATCTTATTATACTCACTTTCTTATTTCTCTATATTATTAACAATAATATCAAATACTAATAATATTACTCATACCATTTTCAATTGAAAAATATATAATTTAATAAATTAAAAATCTGTTATTTTAAACGAACTTTTTAAAAACAAAAATCTTATAAAATATAGAATACAATGAATTTAAAAAAATCATTTTAAGACAATATATTTAAAATCTATAACATCTAACAAAACAAGGTTGTTTATGCCACTTGTCTTTATCTTAAACTATGTTTTTGCCACTTGTTATTTTTTAGATATCTACACATCAACTTTTTTTGCAAATCTCTCTCTTAGTAAAAATAATTTTTATTAATTGCTATGTTTCTCTCTCTTATTTATTTTTTATGAAGGAAATTAGCAATCACATCTTTAATTAAAATCTGAATAACAAAAAACTAAATCTTTATACAATATGAAATTTTCTAAAACACTAAACATTTTAAACAAAATATTATAAATAATTTTGCTTCAAAAAGATTTTATAAACAGGTGAAATATTTAAAAAAATCTTATTAGAATAACCAAAATAATTACAAAATAGACTTTTTTAAAAACAGGAGTTTTAAATAAAAAAATATTTTTTTATAAAAAATGGTTAAAACGAATGTTTGAAAATGAAACTATTTACATAAAATGGTATAATTGTTTTATTTCTTGACCTACTACGTATATATAACTTTAATTATATTTTATATTAAAATATTATATTGTAACTATTCATGTTTATTTTACATACATATTTTATATTAAAACTTAATTTGTTTATTTTAATGAGTTTTTATCCTATCTATCTATCCATCTATAAAAAACTAAAATAAGTGTGAAATAATTGTAAACCTCATTATACTTATTTTCTCATTTATTTATATTAACAATAATACTATTACTCGTACTATTTTCAAATTAAAAAATGTATAATTTAATAAATTAAAAACCAATTTTTATAACAAAATTTTTAAAAACAAAAATTTTATAAATTATAAAATACAACAAAATAAAAAAAAAACATTTCTCTTAAAACAATATATTTTAAAATCCCATTTTTTTATAAAACACAAGTTTATTGTTGTTTATTACTTAAATTAGCTATTTATACTTAATTATAATCATATTTCATCTTCAAGCATGATTTTATAATACATAAATTTTTATTAATAATTATTTAATATTTTATTTATTTAATTCATGTATTACATGGGGACTAACCTAGTCTATATATAATAGATGAAAATGTTTAGTCATATGCTTTAATTTTAAGCAATAAGTTGTCATATGACATATTATTAGAGCATTCACAACTCATTCTTTATTTTTATCCATATAATTATACCAAAATTCACTATTTTTTTCTCTTTCATCCAATAACAATCACTTAAAATATTTTATAAATAATATAGGGTTTTGAATAGTGTTTCCTAAAAATACAGATTGAATAGTAAATTTATTTTATCATTTACTCACAACCACTTATAACTATACCATATACTATAGAGAATATAATCATATAAATTTAAAAAAAGAGTTATGAATGCTCTTAGCAAACAATTGTTACTTGTCGCTTTCTTAGCAATTGTATTCATAAAAAATTTGCATGTCGTTTTCAATTATGTCACACCCTCAAAATCCACGTGCGGAGTTTGTAACACCCGGTTATTTATTTATTTTGAAGCCAACGAAGGAAGAAAATGAAATAAAGTCCAAAGTCGAGGGACCAAACTCGCAAACGAGAGAAAGTTGGGTAAGTGGGGTATATAAAGGGAGAGGGAAGCCATTACCCTCTCCCCACACCCATATTTTTAGCCAAAGAAATAGGAGAAGAGAGAAAGAAGAGAAAACGGGAGAAAAGTTGGTTCGGGTTGGTTCGAGTGAGCCAAAATCATTGAGAAGCGGGTCAAATCGAAGCTCTCCTTGTTGTGGTCATTTGTGTGAGTTCTAGGACCCCTATTTTACATGTTTTTGAAGGATTTTGGGGCTGGAACACATCTGAAATCGGGTTTTTGAGTGTGTGCATGTTTGACCCGTTTGTGTATGTGTATGTGTGTGTATAATGCGTTTGAGCCTTGTTTGGAAGCTTGTGTGTGCTTGAATGGTGTTTTGGTATGCATTCCTAAGGTTTAGGATGGTTGATTTAGGCTTAAAATTAGTTTGGATGAGCTTGGAGGTCGAAAATGGTAGATTAGGTTCGGATGAACTACATTCTGCACCAGCTAGGGCTAGGCGACCGAATGAAGGCCATACGGCCGAATGAGGTGCGATTAGGGTCCATTCGCACGATTGAGAGTCCATTTGCACGATTGGGTCCAGTCTCATGGGGAGTCATGAGATTGAGGGTCCAGTCGCATAAGTGCTCATCCGCATTAGTTCCATTCGCATGAGGTCCATCCGCATTAAGTCCATTCGTACGATTGGGTGTTCATTCGCATGAGTGTTCATCCGCATTGGTTCATTCGCATGATGTTCAGTCGCATGGAGGCCATGTGACTGAAGGGTGTCCATACGCCCGAATAGGGCTGTTGCACCCAAGGAGAAGTGTAGTTTAACTTCTGACTTTCGGGGGAAAGTGCAGATGTAAGTTTTGATGTAAACGTTCCCGTAAGTTCATGTAAGATGATTGTTGAGGCCTTAGAGAGCATGTTAGGCATGATGATGATGTTGTTGCATGATTATGCATGTTATGTATGTATGATGTTGCCCTGTATGATGATGATGACTGTGTATGACATGTTCCTTATTATGATGTATGTTTATCTTTCCTATGGCTTTACGTTGAATGTTAATGAATGAAATGAAGTATTATGTAACGTAAAGTGAAAGATAATGAAAGAGGAACATGAAGTAAGAATGCATGCATTAATGAACGATGAAGTTATGATAGTCTTGCATGCACTGTATGTCGGGACACGCCATTAAGGTGTTAACCCAACGGTGTGCGGGTTCGCTACCCCGGGAGGATGCACATCGGGGTCTTTCTTTGTGATTGACCATACGAATGAACCATTGTGGCGTGCCTTAGGTACTGTGACCATTTGGTGCCGAGCACCACCAATGAAGGTCTTTTATAGGCTTAGGTCCAGCACCATGAGAATGAAGGGCATAGCATATGACAATGGTATACCTGTCCTTTACCTTAGGTACTATGACCATTTGGTGCCGAGCACCACCGATGAAGGTCTTTTATAGGCTTAGGTCCAGTACCACGAGAATGAAGGGTAAAGTTCATGGTGATGACGCAAGGAAAATATGTAATGATGAACGAACGAATGAAAAAAGGAATGAATGAATGAACAGAAGTTAACGAACGATGAAGATAACAATTATTATCTATGTGTACGTATGATGTATGATCGCAAGAAAGAAAAGAACGGTTTTAATGAAAGAAAAGTATGTTTTATTTTATAAAACTAGAACTCACTCAGCAACGCTCACTTTGATGTGTTTCCAGTTGGCAGGTAATGATTGCTGAGGATGGCACGAGGTGGCTACTCAGCTCTTTTGGGATGGCATCCATTTATATAACGCTTTTGTGATGTAATGTAACAATGCATTTTGTAACTGATTAACGATGTATTATTTTGCAAAAGCTACTATATTGAAATGAAATGTCATTTTTAAATGTTTCTGTTGTGACGCTTTATGAAATACAATGTAATTATATGTTTTACGTGCGATGAGGATCCAGTTGTAAGCGTCCCGGGAACGGGCCTTACAAGTTCGTTTCAAAGCCAAAGTTTAAGTGAAATGGGTAAATTTTCAAAATAAACCTTTACTTGAACTGAGAATGGGACGGAAAGGGAAGGGATGCCAATCTGAGTAGCAGCGTGCCATCAGATATTCTCGTAAGTTAACCGGTATTATGTGCGCATGTGCTGTGTATGTGTTGTTTGTGGATTTAAATACTGATGTAGTCAGGATAGGTAATGATTAGGGTATGAAGAGTAAAGTAAGTGGCTAATCAAAACTAGCCACTGTAATTAGGGACTTACTATACTTGACATAAACTGAGATGTTCCCTTGAATGATCGTGTTGGTGTTTAAATCTTTCAGTGTGCGTGTGAATGGTTGGTGGTACATCTTCGAAAGCCTTTTGTGGTAGAGGTCACGCTGCTGAACCGCGACCCAAGAGAGGGAGACCTAGAATGGAAAAGGTGGTTCCTCAAGAACCAGAGACCCCTCATCCGGAGGGTGGCGACGAGAGCGCCAATCTGAGAGCCTCAGTAAAGGAGGCTGTTGTGGAAGAAGTTCATCAGGTCATGCAGACAATCTTACCGTCTGTGGTGACCACAGTGATTAAGGCGGTACGAGAAGGGGAAAGAAAGGAGCGGAACAGGTCCTCGGGAGGACGAGAGCAACCGAAGCCTGAAACGGTTCTCTCGGATGATGAAAAAGAGGAGGAAGAAGAAGAGCCTGTGCAGGAGGCGGCAAGAGGCTGTAACTACGAGGCGTTTATGAGATGCAAGCCCCGAACTTTTGATGGAAACAGCACTGCTGCTGCTGCTCACCGGTGGGTGAGGAAACTGGAGGCTGTTCTTGATATCAGCGAGTGCCGGGAGGACCAGAAGGTGAAGTTCGCTACCTATTCATTTGTAGACTCGGCTCTGTGCTGGTGGGATAATATAGTCCAAGCCGAGGGTGGCAGGGCCATTGGGAGAATGAGATGGTCTGAACTGAAGATGTTGGTGATTGAGGAGTTTTGTCGTCACAGACAAATGGATAAGGTTGAGAGAGAGTTCCTGCAGCTGGAGGCGGGAAACGATGACGCACCAACAGTATACCACCAAATTCAACGAGATGGCACGTCTGGTGCCGGATCAGGTGACACCTCTGTCTCGAAAGATCAAGAGGTATATTCAAGGTTTGCTGGCGGACATTCGCAGACATATGATCGCCGCCCGATCGAGCACGTTTAGGTCGGTGGTGGATTTGGCGGGGATACTGTATGATGAGATAACGGTGGTGGTGATTGCAGGTGGCAAGAAGAGCGGTAGTGATCGAAACTGGCAGGGGAAGAGGTTTGGTCGGGGTGATGCCTCGACGGGTAATAAGAATGCACGAGTGGATGACCGCCGTGTGGTCACATCAAGTGCGGGGTCGAAGAGGTGTGGCAAGTGTGGAAGGGAGCAAAGTGGGGAGTGCAGGTTTGGGTCGAACTTGTGCTTCAAATGTTGGAAGGCGGGGCATATGGCAAAGGACTGTCGTATGGTCCGGTGCTATAACTGTGGTGAAGAGGGTAACATGAGCAGGGATTGTAAGAAGCCGAGGGCTGAGAGTTCCGGGGCGAAGAAGACGGGATGTGAAGGGCCGAGGGCGAGCACCAGGGCATTCACTATGACACAGGAGGAAGCTAGGATGGACCCTGATGTCATGTCCGGTAGGTTTCAAGTGAACCAAACTTTAGCTTCTGTGTTATTTTATTCGGGTGCCAGTAAAAGTTTTATTTCTGCTGCTTTCTGTGCAAAGCTGCCTGTTAGTAGCAGACGTGTTGATGCACCATTCGATGTAGAAACTGCCATAGGTAAGTCTACCAGGATTTCGGAGATGATAGATAACTGTGATGTGGAACTTGAGGGTCATAAGTTTCCTGTTAGACTGTTCGTGATGACCTTAGGTGGTTTCGATTTGGTTCTTGGGATGGATTGGTTGGCGGACTCCGAGGCAAACATTATGTGTCACAGAAGATGATTCGTTTGACAACGCCTGACGGTAGTTCAGTGACGGTTTATGGTGATCGGGTTACTACGATTCCGAAGGTGATATCGATGGCGGTGGCAGGAAAGTGTATGAGGCGTGGATGTAGTGCCTACTTGGCCTATGTAAAGGATGTAGATATGCCAACACCACAACTACCTGATGTACCTTTTATGTGTGACTTTCCGGACGTGTTCCCACAATATTTATCAGGAGTGCCACCCGACCGAGAGATCGAGTTTCATATTGATCTGATACCGGGTGCCCAACTTGTTGCCAAGGCACTGTATCGGTTGGCTCTGACGGAGATGAAAAAGTTGATGGAGTAGTTGCAAGAGCTGCTTGATAAGGGGTTCATTCGACCGAGTATCTCTCCTTCGGGTGCTTCGGTCTTATTTGTGAAGAAGAAAGATGGTAGTATGAGGATGTGCATTGACTACCACGAGCTGAACAAGTTGACAGTGAAGAACCGATACCCCTTACTGAGAATAGATGATTTATTCGATTAGCTTCAAGGCACCAGTTGGTTTTCAAGGATCGACCTTCGATCTGGCTATCATCAGCTAAAGGTGAAAGAGCAGGATGTTCCTAAAACAGCTTTTCGCACGCGCTATGGTCACTACGAGTTTCTTGTCATGTCTTTTGGTTTGACCAATGCGCCAGCTGCTTTTATAGATCTGATGAACCGTGTGTGTCAGCCGCTGCTAGATAAATCAGTGATTGTGTTTATTGATGATATCCTGATTTATTCAAAGAGCGAGATAGAACACGCTGGTCACATTCGGGAGGTTCTGGAGACGTTGAGAAAGGAGAAGTTGTATACCAAGTTCTCCAAGTGTGCATTTTGGTTACGCGAAGTTCAGTTCTTGGGTCATGCAGTGAATCCTTATGGGATTATGGTGGACCCGGCTAAGGTGGAGGCAGTGATGCAATGAAAGTCACCTAAGACGCCATCCGAGATTTGTAGCTTCTTTGGTTTGGCGGGCTACTATAGAATGTTTATCCAAGATTTCTCTAAGATTGCTTCTCCACTGACTAAGTTGACCTGGAAGGATGTGAAGTTTGTATGGGATCATGCTCAAGAGAAGGCGTTCGAAGAATTAAAGGTAAGATGACTCAAGCTCCTATTCTGTCATTACCCGTTGGAAGTGAAGATCTGGTGGTTTATTCATATGCTTCCTACTCGGGGTTGGGGTGCATGTTAATGCAGAGAGGGAAGGTTATAGCCTGTGCATCCTGACAGTTGAATTTTCATGAGGTGAATTATCCTACTCATGACTTGGAGCTAGTAGCCGTGGTCTTTGCGTTAAAGATTTGGAGGCACTATCTCTACGGGACGAAGTGCACCATATTCACTGACCAAAAAAGCTTGAGATACTTCTTTGAGCAAAAGGACTTGAACATGAGATAGAGAAGATGGTTGGAGCTCATAAAAGACTATGATTGCGAGATCCACTACCATCCGGGCAAAGCCAATGTGGTGGCAGACGCCCTTAGCCGAAAAGAGAGACCCGAGCCGATTCGGGTGAAGCCTATCAGTTGATCATGACCTCTGATGTGATGAAGCAATTTAAAAAGTTCCAAGATGAGGCATTAAAGGAAGATCATCTTAACTCAGAATGAATGAGAGGCCTAGTTGTGGAATTGGGTGTAAACACACTTGGTGTTAAAACCTGATTTGGAAGAGTGTGGATTCCTCGTTTTGGGGATCTACGAATGAGGATAATGGATGAAGCTCACTAGACTCGATACCCCATTCATCCAGGTGCCATAAATATGTATCAAGACATGAAGAAGGATTACTGGTGGCAGGGTATGAAGCGCGACGTAGTGGAGTATGTGAGTAAATGCCTTACTTGTCTACAGATGAAGGCCGAGCATCAGAAGCCGTATGGAAAGATTCAACCTTTGGATATACCGGAATGGAAGTGGGAGCACATCACCATGGATTTCATTACGAAGTTTCCGTGTACTCCGAAAGGGTATGATGCTATATGGGTGATTGTCGACCGTTTGACGAAAAGTGCTCACTTCATACCGATCCGCGAGACATATTCATCCGAGAGGTTGGCTGATCTATTTATTAAGGAAATTTTAACTCGTCATGGTGTGTCGGTGTCTATTGTGTCTCATCGTGACACCCAGTTTACATCCAAATTTTGGAAGAAATTCCACGACGCGATGGGGACGAGGTTACATATCAGTACGACTTATCATCCCCAGACTGATGGTCAATTAGAAAGGACCATCCAGACATTGGAAGACATGCTTTGGGCATGTGTGATATATTTTGAGGGAAGTTGGGATGACCACCTACCGTTATCCGAATTCTCATACAACAACAGCTTTCACGCCAGCATTGGTATGCCACCATATGAGATGCTATACGGTTGGAGATGCAGAACACCCGTTTGTTGGGGTGATATTTGTCAGAAGGAATTGGGGAGCGTTGAGGTAATCGAGGCTACGACTAAGAAGCTAGAGAAAATCAAAGCCTTCATGAAGGCAGCCAAAGATAGATAGAAGTCGTATGCCGATAAATGACGCAGACTGATTGAGTTCTAGTTGGGTGACCGAGTTATGTTGAAGGTCTCACCTTGGAAGTTTTTTTATAGGCCTAGGTCCAGCACCACAAGAATGAAGGGCATAGCATATGACAATGGTATACCTGACCTTTACCTTAGGTACTGTAACCATTTGGTGCTAAGCACCACCGGTGAAGGTCTTTTATAGGCTTAGGTCCAGTACCACGAGAATAAGGGTAAAGTTCATGGTGATGACGAAAGGAAAAGATGTAATGATAAACGAACGAATGAAAGAAGGAACGAATGAATGAAAGAAAGTTAACGAACGATGAAGATAACAATTATTATCTATGTGTACGTATGATGTATGATCGCATGAATGAAAAGAACGGTTTTAATGAAAGAAAGGATGTTTTATTTTATAAAACTAGAACTGACTTAGCAACGCTCACTTTGATGTGTTTCTAGTTGGGGGGTAATGATTGCTGAGGATGGCACGAGGTGGCTACTCAGCTCTTTTGGATGGCATCCATTTATATAATGCTTTTGTGATGTAATGTAACAATGCATTTGTAACTGATTAACGATGTATTATTTTGTAAAAGCTACTATATTGAAATGAAATGTCATTTTTAAATGTTTCCGTTGCGATGCTTTATGAAATACAATGTAATTATATGTTTTACGTGCGATGAGGATCCAGCTGTAAGCGTCCCGGGAACGGGGCCTTACAAGTTCGTTTTAGAGTCAAAGTTTAAGTGAAATGGGTAAATTTTCAAAATAAACCTTTACTTGAACTGAGAATGGACGGAAAGAGAAGGGATGCCAATCTGAGTAGCAGCGTGCCATCAGGTATTTTCGTAAATTTAACCAGTATTATGTACGCATGTGATGTGTTATGTGTTGTTTGTGGATTTAAATACTAATGTAGTCAGGATAGGTAATGCTTGGGGTATGAAGAGTAAAGTAAGTGGTTAATCACAACTAGCCACTGTAATTAGGGACTTACTATCATTGACATAAACTGAGATGTTCCCTTGAATGACCATGTCAGTGTTTGAATCTTTCAGTGTGTGTGTTAATGGCCGGTGATAGATCTTCGAAAGCCTCTCGTGGGGGAGGTCACGCTACTGAACCGCGACCCAAGAGACGGAGACCCAGAATGGAAAAGGTGGTTCCTGAAGAACCAGATACCCCTCATCCGGAGGGTGGCGATGAGAGCGCCAATCTGAGAGCCTCAGTAAAGGAGGCTGTTGTGGAAGAAGTTCATAAGGTCATGCAGACAATCTTACCGTCTGTGGTGACCAAAGTGATTAAGGCGGTACGAGAAGGGGAAAGAAAGAAGAGGAACAGGTCCTCGGGAGGACGAGAGCAACCGAAGCCTGAAACGGTTCTCTCGGATGATGAAGAAGAGGAGGAAGAAGAATAGCCTGTGCAGGAGGCGTCAAGAGGCTGTAACTACGAGGTGTTTATGAGATGCAAGCCCCAAACTTTTGATGGAAACAGCACTGCTGCTGCTGCTCACCGGTGGGTGAGGAAAATGGAGGTTGTTCTTGATATCAGCGAGTGCCGGGAGGACCAGAAGGTGAAGTTCGCTACCTATTCATTTGTAGACTCGACTCTGTGCTGGTGGGACAATATAGTCCAAGCCGAGGGTGGCAGGGCCATTGGGAGAATGAGATGGTCTGAACTAAAGATGTTGGTGATTGAGGAGTTCTGTCCTCACAGAGAAATGGATAAGGGGGAGAGAGAGTTCCTGCAGCTGGAGGCGGGAACGATGACGAACCAATAGTATACCACCAAATTCAACGAGATGGCACGTCTGGTGCCGGATCAGGTGACCCTCTGTCTCGAAAGATCAAGAGGTATATTCAGGGTTTGCCGGCGGACATTCGTAGACATATGATCGCCGCCCGATCGAGCAAGTTTAGGTCGGTGGTGGATTTTTTGGGGATACTGTATGATGAGAGAATGGTGGTGGTGATTGAAGGTGGCAAGAAGAGCGGTAGTGATCGAAACTGGCAGGGTAAGAGTTTTGGTTGAGGTGATGCCTCAACGGGTAATAAGAAGGCACGAGTGGATGACCGCCGTGTGGTCACATCAAGTGCGGGGTCGAAGAGGTGTGGCAAGTGCGGAAGGGAGCATAGTAGGGAGTGCAGGTTTGGGTCGAACTTGTGCTTCAAATGTGGGAAGGCAGGGCATATGGCAAAGGACTGTCGTATGGTCCGGTGCTATAACTGTGGTGAAGAGGGTAACATGAGCAGGGATTGTAAGAAGCCGAGGGCTGAGAGTTCCGGGGCGAAGAAGATAGGAGGTGAAGGGCCGAGGGCGAGCGCCAGGGCATTCACTATGACACAGGAGGAAGCTAGGACGGACCCTGATGTCATGTCCAGTACATTTCAAGTGAAC
This sequence comes from Flaveria trinervia, assembly GCA_025506515.1. Taxonomy (NCBI): domain Eukaryota; kingdom Viridiplantae; phylum Streptophyta; class Magnoliopsida; order Asterales; family Asteraceae; genus Flaveria; species Flaveria trinervia. The sequence goes on along the minus strand of CM046449.1, from coordinate 49,384,284 downwards.
CAAACTTTAGCTTCTGTGTTATTTTATTCGGGTGCCGGTAAAAGTTTTATTTCTGCTGCTTTCTGTGCTAAGCTGCCTGTTAGTAGCAGACGTGTTGATGCACCATTCGATGTAAGAACTGCCATAGGCAAGTCTACCAGGATTTCGGAGATGATAGATAACTGTGATATGGAACTTGAGGGTTATAAGTTTCCTTTTAGACCGTTCGTGATGACCTTAGGCGGTTTCGATTTGGTTCTTGGGATGGATTGGTTGGCGGACTCCGAGGCAAACATTATGTGTCACAGAAGATGATTCGTTTGACAACGCCTGATGGTAGTTCAGTGATGGTTTATAGTGATTGGGTTACTACGATTCCGAAGGTGATATCGATGGCGGTGGCGGGAAAGTGTATGAGGCGTGGATGTAGTGCCTACTTGGCCTATGTAAAGGATGTAGATATGCCAACACCACAACTACCTGATGTACCGGTTATGTGTGACTTTCCGGACGTGTTCCCACAATATTTACCAGGAGTGCCACCCGACCGAGAGATCGAGTTTCAGATTGATCTGATACCGGGTGCCCAACCTGTTGCCAAGGCACCGTATCGGTTGGCTCTGACGGAGATGAAAGAGTTGATGGAGTAGTTGCAAGAGCTACTTGATAAGGGGTTCATTCGACCGAGTATCTCTCCTTAGGGTGCTCCGGTCTTATTTGTGAAGAAGAAAGATGGTAGTATGAGGATGTGCATTGACTACCGCGAGCTGAACAAGTTGATGGTGAAGAACCGATACCCCTTACCAAGAATAGATGATTAGTTCGATTAGCTTCAAGGTGCAAGTTGGTTTTCTAGGATCGACCTTCGATCTGGCTATCATCAGCGGAAGGTGAAAGACCAGGATGTTCCTAAAACAGCTTTTCACACGCGCTACGGTCACTACGAGTTTCTTTTCATGTCTTTTGGTTTGACCAATGCGCCAGCTGCTTTTATAGATCTAATGAACCGTGTGTGTTAGCCGCTGCTGGATAAATCAGTGATTGTGTTTATTGATGATATCCTGATTTATTCGAAGAGCGAGATAGAACACGCCGGTCACATTCGGGAGGTTCTAGAGACGTTGAGAAAGGAGAAGTTGTACGCCAAGTTCTCCAAGTGTGCATTTTGGTTACGCGAAGTTCAGTTCTTGGGTCATGTGGTGAATCCTGATAGGATTATGGTGGACCCGGCTAAGGTGGAGGCAGTGATGCAATGGAAGTCTCCTAAGACGCCATTCGAGATTCATAGCTTCTTGGGTTTGGCGGGCTACGATAGAATGTTTATCCAAGATTTCTCTAAGATTGCTTCTCCACTGACTAAGTTGACCCAGAAGGATGTGAAGTTTGTATGGGGTCAAGCTCAAGAGAAGGCGTTCGAAGAATTGAAGGCAAGATGACTCAAGCTGCTATTCTATCATTACCCATTGGAAGTGAAGATCTGGTGGTTTATTCGGATGCTTCCTACTTGGGGTTGGGGTGCATGTTAATGCAGAGAGGGAAGATTATAGCCTGTGCATCCTGAAAGTTGAAGGTTCATGAAGTGAATTATCCTACTCATGACTTGGAGCTAGCAGCTGTGGTCTTTGCGTTAAAGATTTGGAGGCACTATCTCTACGGGATGAAGTGCACCATATTCACTACCACAAAAGCTTAAGATACTTCTTTGAGCAGAAGGACTTGAACATGAGATAGAGAAGATGGTTGGAGCTCATAAAAGACTATGATTGCGAGATCAACTACCATCCGGGCAAAGCCAATGTGGTGGTAGACGCGCTTAGCCGAAAAGAGAGACCCGAGCCGATTCGGGTGAAGCCTATCAGTTGATCATGACCTCTGACGTGATCAAGCAAGTTAAAGAGTTCCAAGACGAGGCATTGAAGGAAGATCATCTTAACTCGAAAAGACTGAGAGGCCTGGTTGTGGAATTGGGTGAAAACACACTTGGTGTTAAAACCCGATTTGGAAGAGTGTGGATTCCTCGTTTTGGGGATCTACGCATGAGGATAATGGATGAAGCTCACAAGACTCGATACCCCATTCATCTAGGTGCCATAAATATGTAGCAAGACATGAAGAAGGATTACTGGTGGCCGGGTATGAAGCGTGACGTAGTGGAGTATGTGAGTAAATGCCTTGCTTGTCTACAGATGAAGGCCGGGCATCAGAAGCCATATGGGAGATTCAACCTTTGGATATACCGGAATGGAAATGGGATCACATCACCATGGATTTCATTACGAAGTTGCCGTGTACTCCGAAAGGGTATGATGCTATATGGGTGATTGTCGACCATTTGACGAAAAGTGCTCACTTCCTACCGATCCGCGAGACATATTCATCCGAGAGGTTGGCTGATCTGTTTATTAAGGAAATTGTAACTCGTCATGGTGTGCCGGTGTCTATTGTGTCTGATCGTGACACCGGTTTACAACCAAATTTTGGAAGTAATTCCATGACGCGATGGGGACGAGGTTACACATCAGTACGACTTATCATCCCCAGACTCATGATTAGTCCGAAAGGACCATCCAGACATTGGAAGACATGCTTTGGGCATGTGTGATTGATTTGGGGAAGTTGGGATGACCACCTACCGTTAGCCGAATTCTTATACAACAACACCTTTCACGCCAGCATTGGTATGCCACCATATGAGATGCTACACGGTTGGAGATGCAGAACACCCGTTTGTTAGGGTGATATTGGTTAGAAGGAATTGGGGAGCGTTAAGGTAATCGAGGCTACGATTAAGAAGCTTGAGAAAATCAAAGCCTTCATGAAGGCAGCCAAAGATAGATAGAAGTCGTATGCCGATAAATGACGCAAACTGATTGAGTTCCAGTTGGGTGACCGGATTATGTTGAGGGTCTCACCTTGGAAGGGTATCATTCGTTTCCAAAAGCGGGGCAAGTTGAGCCCGAGATACATAGGCCATTTCCGAATCATTGCTTGAGTTGGAGAGGTGGCCTATAGACTGGAGTTTCAAGATGAGTTAAGTGGAATTCACCTAACATTCCACGTATCTCATCTAAGGAAGTGCTTGGCTTATGAAGACATGATTGTTCTACCGGAGGATATCGATGTAGATGAAAGGCTCAATTACGTGGAGAAACCTGTGGCAATTATCGATCGAAAGGAAAAGAGGCTGAGAAATAAAGTGGTTCCTCTTGTGCGTGTACAGTGGAAGCACAGGAAGGGATCTGAGTCAACGTGGGAGACTGAAGAAGAAATGAGATAGCATTACTCATGATTGTTTGAGGAATAACATGTTTCAGGGACGAAACCTATTTAAGGGGGTTGGACTTGTAACACCCGGTTATTTATTTATTTTGAAGCCAACGAAGGAAGAAAAAGAAATAAAGTCAAAAGTCGAGGGACCAAACTCGCCAACGATAGAAAGTTGGATAAGTGGGGGTATATAAAGGGAGAGGGCAGCCATTACCCTCTCCCCACACCCACATTTTCAGCCAAAGAAAGAGGAGAAGAGAGAAAGAAGAGAAAAAGGGAGAAAAGTTGGTTCGGGTTGGTTCGAGTGAGCCAAAATCATTGAGAAGCAGGTCAAATCGAAGCTCTCCTTGTTGTGGTCATTGTGTGAGTTCTAGGACCCCTCTTTTACATGTTTTTGAAGGATTTTAGGGCTGGAACACATCTGAAATCGGGTTTTTGAGTGTGTGCATGTTTGACCGTTTGTGTATGTGTATGTGTGTGTATAATGCGTTTGAGTCTTGTTTGTGAGCTTGTGTGTGCTTGAATGGTGTTGTGGTATGCATTCCTAAGGTTAGGATGGTTGATTTGGGCTTAGAATGAGTTTGGATGAGCTTGGAGGTCGAAAATGGCAGATTAGGTTCGGGATGAACTGCATTCTGCACCAGCTAGGGCTATGCGACCGAACGAAGGCCATACGGCCGAATGAGGTGTGATTAGGGTCCATTCACACGATCGAGAGTTCATTCGCATGATTGGGGCCAGTCGCATGGGGAGTCATGCGATTGAGGGTCCAGTCCCAGAAGTGCTCATCCGCATTAGTTCCATTCGCATGAGGTCCATCCGCATTAAGTCCATTCGTACGATTGGGTGTTCATTCGCATGAGTGTTCATCCGCATTGGTTCGTTTGCATGATGTTCAGTCGCATGGAGGCCATGCGACTGAACTGTAACACCTGATTATTTATTTATGTTGAAGCCGGCAAATGAAGAAAGAGAAATAAGTCCAAAGTCGAGGGACCAAACTCGCCAAATGAGGGAAAGTGAAAATGTGGTGATATGTGTAGGGAGAGGGCAGCCATACTCTCCCCACACACTCACATTTCCGCCAAGAATAGAATGGAGAAGAGAGAAAGGAAGAAAAGAGGAAGAAGTGTTGGTTCGGGTTGGTTCGAGTGGCCAAAATCGTTGAGAAGCAAGTCAAATCGAAGCTCTTCTCGTTGTGGTCATTTGTGTGAGTTCTAGGACCCCTCCTTTAAACGTTTTTGAATGATTTGAGGCTGGAAAACATCTAAAAAATCGGGTTTTTTACTGTGTGCATGTTTGACTTGTTTGTGTATGTGTATGTGTGTGTATGATACCTTTGAGCCTTTATTATGAGCTTGTGTGTGCTTGAATGGTGTTGTGGTATGCATCCCTAAGGTTTAGGATGGTTGATTTGGGCATAGAATGAGTTTGGATGAGTTTGGAGGTCGAAAATGGCAGATTAGGTTCGGGATGAACTGCATTCTGCACCAGCTAGGGCTAGGCGACCGACTGGAGGCCATACGGTCGAATGAGGAGCAATTGGGATCCATTCGCACGAATGGGAGTTCATTCGCATGATTGGGGCCAGTCGCATGGGGAGTCATGCAACTGAGGGTCCAGTCGCATAAGTGCTCATCCGCATTAGTTCCAATCGCATGAGGTCCATCCGCATTAGTTCATTCACACGATTGGGTGTCCATTCGCATGAGTGTTCATCTGCATTGGTTCATTCGCATGATGTTCAGTCGCATGGAGGCCATGCGACTGAAGGGTGTCCATATGCCCGAATAGGGCTGTTGCACCCGAAGAAAGTGTAGTTTGACTTCTGACTTTCGGTGGAAAGTGCAAATGTAAGTTTTGACATAAAGATTCCCGTAAGTTCATGTAAGATGATGATTGAGGCCTTAGAGAGCATGTTGGGTATGATGATGATAATGATGCTCATTTATGCATGTTATGTATGTATGATGTGCCCTGTATGATATTGATGATGTGTATGTGGATGTTCCTTATTATGATGTATGTTTTTCTTTCCGTGGCTTTATGTGTTATGTTAATGAATGAACCGATAGTATTCTGTAACGTAAAGTGAAAGATAATGAAAGAGGAACATGATGAATGAATGCATGCATTAATGAACGAATTAATGTAAGAAGGCTTGCAAGAAAATGTATGGTGGTGCACACCCAATGAAGGTGTTAGCTCAACGGTGTGCGGGTTAGCTACCCCGAAGGATTCACACTAGGGTCCAATCTTTGTGATCGACCATATGAATGGGATCCTTGCCACTTGCCCTAGGTGCTAGAGTCAGCTTCGTGCCTAATGTTCGAGGTCTATGAAAGACCTCGCTTAATTACCCGCTTCGTGCACAATGTTCGGGGTATAACATATGACATTGATCCAGAATGAAAGAGAAAAGATAAATGGTGAATGTACTTGCCCTAGGTACTGGAGCAGCTCCGTGCCCAATGTTCGAGGTCTATGAAAGACCTCAGGCCTAGTTACCCGCTTCGTGCACAATGTTCGGGGTAATGTACATGTCACTGGAAGTAATGAATGAACGAATGAAAGCAAGAATGTATGAAAGAATTAAAGTTAATGTATGAATGATAAAATAATGATGTTATATGTATATGTATGATGTATGATCACATGAACATAAAGTATGGTTTTAACATGAGAAAAGTATGTTTTATTTATAAAACTAGAACTCACTCAACAACGCTGACTTTGATGTGTTTCTAGTTGGCAGGTAATTGTTGCTGGGGATGGCACGAGGTGACTACTCAGCTCTTTTAGAATGGCATCCATATTTATAATACTTTTGTGATGTAATGCAACTGGGGTTGTGTAATTGAGTTATGATGTATTATTTTGCAAATGTTTTTATAATGAAACAAGACGTCATTTTTGAATGTTTCCGTTGCGATATTTGTGTAAAAGAAAAAAGTAATTATATGTTTTATGTGCGATGAGGATCCAGCTGTAAGCTTCCCGCGAACGGGGCCTTACAAGTTGGTATCAGAGCCAAAGTTTAAGTGAAATAGGTAAATTTTCAAAATAAACCTTAACTTAAACTGAGAATGGGACAGAAAGGGAAGGGATGCCAATCTGAGTAGCTGTGTGCCATCAGGTATTTTCGTAAAGTTAACCGGTATTATGTGCGCATGTTATGTGTTATGTGTTGTTTGTGGATTTAAATATTGATGTAGTCAGGATAGGAATGCTCGGTGTGTGAAGAGTAAAGTAAGTGGCTAATCACAACTGGCCACTATAATTAGAGACTTACTATACTTGACATAAACTGAGCTGTTCTCTTGAATGACCTTGTTGGTGTTTGAATCTTTCAGTGTGCGTGTGATGGCCGGTGGTAGATATTCGAAAGGCTCTCGTGGAGGTGGTCGTGATGGGCTTGGTGCTGAGCCGTGACCCAAGAGGGGAAGACCCAGAGTGAGAAGGTGGTTCATGAAGAACCAGACACCCCTCATCCAGAGGGTGGCGACGAGAGCACCAATCTGAGAGCCTCAGCAAAGGAGGCTGTTGTAGAAGAAGTTCATCAGGTCATGCAGGCGATCTTACCGTCTGTAGTGACTAAAGTTATCAATGCGGTACGGGAAGGAGAGAGGGAGGAAAGAAGTAGACCTACGGGCGAAAGGAGACAGCCCGAGACTGAGATGGTTTTGTCTGACGACGAAGAAGAAGAGGAGGAAGAGAGCCTGCGCTGGAGGCGGCACGAGGCTGTAACTATGGGGCATTTATGAGATGCAAGCGCCCTACTTTTGACGGTAACGGCACTGCTGCTGCCACTCACCGGTGGGTGAGGGAATGGAGGTTGTACGTGATATCAGCGAGTGCCGAGAGGACCAGAAGGTGAAGTTTGCTACCCACTCTTTTGTGGACTCAACTCTATGTTGGTGGGACAACATTGTCCAAGCAGAGGGCAGTAGGGCCATTAGAAGAATGAGATGGTCCGAACTGAAAAACTTGGTGATTAAGGAATTTTGTCCTCACTAGGAAATGGACAAAGTTGAGAGGGAGTTTTTGAAATTAGAGGCGGGAACGATGACACACCAAGAGTACACCACAAGGTTCAATGAAATGGCATGTCTGGTGTCGCATCAAGTGATGCCTCTGTCACGGAAGATTAAAAGATACATCCAGGGTTTGCCAGCGGACATTCACAAGCACATGATCGCCGCCCGGCGAGCACGTTTAGGTCAGCGGTGGATTTAGCAGGGAGATTGTATAATGAGAGGACTGTGGTGGTGGTGGCTGAATGTAGTCGGAAGGGTGGAGGTGATAGAAACTGGAATGGGTAGAGGTTTGGTCGGGGTGATGCCTCGACGAGTAACAAGAAGGCACGGGTGGACGACTGCCGTGTAGCCACACCAAGTATGGGATCGAAAAAGTGTGGCAAGTGTGGGAAGGAGCACGGTGGCGAGTGTAGATGGGGGTTGAATGTTTGTTTCAAATGTGGGAAGCCTGGTATATGGCTAGAGATTGCAAGGGTGTGAGGTGTTTCAACTTTGGAGAAAATGGTCACATGGGTAAAGATTGTAAGAAGCCAAGGGTTGAGGGTTCCGGGGCGAAGAAGACGGGGAGTGAAGGACCAAGGGCGAGCGCCAGGGCATTCACTATGACACAGGAGGAAGCTAGGATGGACCCTGATGTTGTGTCCGGTACGTTTCTAGTAAACCAAACTTTAGCTTCGGTGTTATTTGATTCTGGTGCCAGTAAAAGTTTTATTTCTACTGCTTTCTATGCTAAGCTGCCTGTTAGTAGTAGACGTGTTGATGCGCCCTTCGATGTATAAACTGCCATAGGTAAGTCTACCAGGATTTTTGAGATGATAGAGGGTTATGACGTGGAACTAGAAGGTCATAAGTTTCCGGTTAGGCCATTCGTGATGACCTTAGGTGGTTTCGATTTGATTCTTGGGATGGATTGGTTAGCAGACTTCGAGGCGAACATTGTGTGTCGCAAGAAGATGATTTTTCTGACAGCGCCTGATGGGAGTTCGGTAACTGTTTATGGAGATCGGGTCACAACGATCCCGAAACTGATCTCATGACGGTGGCGGGAAAGTGTATGAGGGCTGGATGTAGCGCCTATTTGGCCTATGTAAAGGATGTGGATACGCCAACCCCAGAACTTTCTGATGTACCGGTTGTGTGTGATTTCGCAGACGTGTTCCCGGAAGACTTATCAGGAGTGCCACCTGACAGAGAGATCGAGTTTCAGATTGATCTGATACCGGGTGCCCAGCCTGTTGCCAAGGCACCATATTGGTTGGCTCCGAATGAGATGAAGGAGTTGATGGAGCAGTTGCAAGAGCTGTTGGATAAGGGGTTCATCAGACCGAGTATCTCTCCTTGGGTTGCTTAGGTCCTGTTTGTGAAGAAGAAAGACGGTAGCATGAGGATGTTCATTGACTGTCGTGAGTTGAACAAGTTGACGGTGAAGAACCGATACCCCTTACCGAGAATAGATGATTTGTTCGATCAGCTTCAAGGCGCTAGTTGGTTGTCGAGGATAGATCTTCGATCTGGTTACCATCAGTTGAAGGTGAAGGAGCAGGATATCCCTAAAACAGCTTTTCGCACGCGCTATGGTCACTACGAGTTTCTTGTCATTTCGTTTGGTTTGACCAACGCGCCAGCTGCTTTTATGGATCTGATGAACCGTGTGTGTCGGCTGATGTTGGATAAATCAGTGCTCGTGTTTATTGATGATATCCTGATTTATTCGAAGAGTGAGATTGAGCATGCCGGTCACATCCGGGAGGTTCTGGAGACATAGAGGAGGGAGAAGTTGTATGCAAAATTCTCCAAATATGCGTTCTGGTTGCGCGAAGTACAGTTCTTGGGTCATGTAGTAAATCCTGATGGGATTATGGTGGACCCGGCTAAGGTGGAGGCAGTGATGCAATGGAAGTCTCCTAAGACGCCATCTGAGATTCGTAGCTTCTTGGGTTTGGCGGGCTATTATAAAAGGTTTATCCAAGACTTTTCTAAGATTGCTTCTCCACTAACCAAGTTGACCCAAAAGGATGTGAAGTTTGTATGGGGTCAAGCTCAAGAGAAGGCCTTCAAAAAATTGAAGGCGAGATTGACTCAAGCTCCTGTTCTGTCATTACCCGATGGAAGTGAAGACCTGGTGGTTATAATGATGCTTCCTATTCGGGGTGGGTTGGAGTGTGTGTTAATGCAAAGAGGAAAGGTTATAGCCTATGCATTTGGATAGTTTAAGGTTCATGAGGTCAATTATCCTACTCAGGACTTGGAGCTAGCAGCCGTGGTCTTTGCGTTAAAGATTTGGAGGCACTATCTTTACGGGACGAAGTGTACTATTTTCACCGACCACAAGAGCTTGAAGTACTTCTTTGAACAGAAATTTCTAAACATGAGGCAGAGAAGGTGGTTGGAGCTCATAAAAGATTATGATTGTGAGATCCACTACCATCCGGGCAAGGCCAATGTAGTGGCAGACGCCCTTAGCCAAAAAGAGAGACCCGAGCTGATTCGGGTGAAGCCTATCAGTTGATCATGACCTCTGACTTGATGAAGCAAGTCAAAGAGTTTCAAGATGAGGCATTGAAAGAAGATCATCTTAACTCTGAGAGAATGAGAGTTCTGGTCGCAGAATTGGGTGAAAACACGCTTGGTGTTAGAACTAGATTCGGGAGAACATGGGTTCTTCATTTTGGGGATCTACGGGTGAAGATTTTAGATGAAGCTCACAAGACTTGATACTCCATTCATCCAGGTGCCATGAAAATGTACCAAGATATGAAGAAAGATTATTGGTGGCCGGGTATGAAACGCAACGTGGTGGAGTATGTGAGTAAGTGCCTTACTTGTCTACAGGTGAAGGCTGAGCATCAGAAGCCATATGGGAAGATCCAACCTTTGGATATACCAAAATGGAAGTGGGAGCACATCACCATGGATTTCATTACGAAGCTACCGCGTACTCCGAAAGGGTATGATGCCTTATGGGTGATTGTTGACCGTCTGACGAAGAGTGCTCACTTCCTATAGATCCGCGAGACGTATTCATCTGAGAGGTTGGTTGACCTGTTCATCAAGGAAATTGTAACTCATCATGGTGTGCTGGTGTCCATTGTGTTTGATCGTGACACCCGGTTTACATCTAAATTTTGGAAGAAATTCCATGACGCCATGGGGACGAGGTTACATATTAGCACGACTTATCATCCCCAAACTAATGGTTAGTCAGAAAGGACCATTCAGACATTAGAAGACATGCTTCGGGCATGTGTGATTGATTTTGGTGGAAGTTGGGATGACCACCTACCGTTAGCCGAATTCTCATACAAAAACAGCTTTCATGCCAGCATTGGTATGCCACCATATGAGATGTTATACAATAGGAGATGCAGAACACCCGTTTGTTGGGGTGATATTGGTCAGAAAGACATAGGGAGCGTCAAGGTAATCGAGGCTACGACTGAGAAGCTTGAGAAGATCAAAGCCTTCATGAAGGCAGCCAAAGATAGACAGAAGTCGTATGCCGATAAATGACGCAGACCGATTGAGTTCTAGGTGGGTGACCGAGTTATGTTGAAGGTCTCACCTTGGAGGGGTATCATTCATTTCCGAATGCGGGGGAGCCCAAGGTACATAGGCCCTTTCTGAAGCATTGCTCGAGTTCGAGAGGTGGCCTATAGATTGGAGTTACCAAATTAGTTAAGTGGAATTCACTCGACATTCCATGTATCTCATCTGAGAAAGTGCTTGGTAGACGAAGATATGATTGTTCCATTGGAAGATATCGAATTAGATGAACGACTCAATTACGTGGAGCAATCGGTGGCAATCATTGATCGAAAAGAGAAAAGGCTGAGAAATAAAGTGGTTCCTCTTGTCCGTGTATAGTGGAAGCACAGAAAAGGATCCGAGTCAACATGGGAGACTGAGGAAGAAATGAGATAGTATTATCCACGTTTGTTAGAGGAATAACAGGTTTCGGGGACGAAACCTATTTAAGGGGGTGGACTTGTAACACTCGTTTATTTATTTATTTTGAAGCCGATGAATTAAGAAAAAGAAATAAGTCCAAAGTTGAGGGACCAAACTTGCCAACGAGGGAAAGTGGAAATGTGGTGATATGTGTAGGGAGAGGGCAACCATACTCTCCCCACACACTCACATTTCAGTCAAGAAAAGAGAGGAGAAAAGAGAAAGGAAGAAAAGAGGAAGAAGTGTTGGTTCGGGTTGGTTTGAATAGCCAAAATCATTGAGAAGCGAGTCAAATCAAAGCTCTTCTTATTGTGGTCGTTTGTGTGAGTTCTAGGACCCCTCCTTTAAACGTTTTTGAATGATTTGGGGCTGGAAAACATTTGAAAAATTGGGTTTTTGAGTGTGTGCATGTTTGACCCGTTTGTGTATGTGTATGTGTGTGTATGATGCGTTTGAGCCTTGTTTGTGAGCTTGTGTGTGCTTGAATGGTGTTGTGGTATGCATCCCTAAGGTTTAGGATGGTTGATTTGGGCTTAGAATGAGTTTGGATGAGCTTGGAGGTCGAAAATGGCAGATTAGGTTCGGGATGAAGTGCATTCTTCACTAGCTAGGGCTAGGCGACTGACTGGAGGCCATACGGCCGAATGAGGAGCGATTGGGGTCCGTTCGCCCAAATGGGAGTTCATTCGCACAATTGGGGCCAGTCGCATGGGGAGTCATGCGACTGAGGGTCCAGTCGCATAAGTGCTCATCCGCATTAGTTCCATTCGCATGAGGTCCACCCGTATTAGTTCATTTGCACGATTGGGTGTTCATTCGCATGAGTGTTCATCCGCATTGGTTCATTCGCATGATGTTCAGTCGCATGGAGGCCATGCAACTGAGGGTGTCCATACGCCCGAATAGGGCTGTTGCACCTGAAGGAATGTGTAGTTTGACTTCTGACTTTCAGGGGAAAGTGTAGATGTAAGTTTTGACGTAAAGATTCCCATAAGTTCATGTAAGATGATGATTAAGGCCTTAGAGAGCATGTTGGGCATGATGATGATGATGCACATTTATGCATGTTAGGTATTTATGATGTTGCCTTGTATGATGTTGATAATTATGTATGTTGATGGTCCTTATTATGATGTATGTTGATCTTTCTCTGGCTTTACATGTTGTGTTAATAAATGAACCGAAAGTATTATGTAACGTAAAGCGAAAGATAATGAAAGAGGAACATGAGGAATGAATTCATGCATTAATGAAAGAATGAATGTAAGAAGGCTTGCAAGCAAATGTATAGAGGTGCACACCCGATGAATGTGTTAGCTCAACGGTGTGCGGGTTAGCTACCCTGAAGGATGCACACTAGGGCCCAATCTTTGTGATTGACCATATGAATGAGATCCTTGCCGCTTGCCCTAGGTGCTAGAGTCAGCTTCATGCACAACGTTCGAGGTCTATGAAAGACCTCAGGCTCAGTTACCCACTTCGTGTATAATGTTTGGGGTATAGCATATGGCATTGATCCAGAACGGAAGAGAAAAGATAAATGGTGAATGTACTTGCCCTAGGTACTGGAGTCAGCTCCATGCCCAATGTTCGAGGTCTATGAAAGACCTCAGGCCCAGTTACCCGCTTCGTGCACAATGTTCGGGGTAATGTACATGTCACTGGAAGTAATGAATGAACGAATGAAAGCAAGAATGTATGAAAGAATGAAAGTTAACATATGAATGATGAAGATAATAATGATGTTATCTGTATATTTATGATGTATGATCGCATGAACATAAAGTATGGTTTTAACATGAGAAAAGTATGTTTTATTTTATAAAACTAGAACTCACTCAGCAACATTGACTTTGATGTGTTTCCAGTTGGCAGGTAATTGTTGTTGGGGATGGCACGAGGCGGCTACTCAACTCTTTTGGGATGGCATCCATATTTATAATACTTTTATGATGTAATGCAACTAGGGTTGTGTAATTGAATTATGATGTATTATTTTGCAAAAGTTTTTATAATGAAACAAGACGTCATTTTTGAATGTTTCCGCTACGATATTTGTGTAAAAGAAAAGTAATTATATGTCTTATGTGCGATGAGGATCTAGTTGTAAGCGTCCCGGCAACGGGGCCTTACATGAAGGGTGTCCATACGCCGAATAGGGTTGTTGCACCCAAGGAGAAGTGTAGTTTAACTTCTGACTTTCGGGGGAAAGTGCAAATGTAAGTTTTGACGTAAAGGTTTCCGTAAGTTCATGTAAGATGATTGTTGAGGCCTTAGAGAGCATGTTGGGCATGATGATGATGTTTTTGCATGATTATGCATGTTATGTATGTATGATGTTGCCATGTATGATGATGATGACTGTGTATGACATGTTCCTTATTATGATGTATGTTTATCTTTCCTATGGCTTTACGTTGAATGTTAATGAATGAAAAGAAGTATTATGTAACGTAAAGTGAAAGATAATGAAAGAGGAACATGAAGTAAGAATGCATGCATTAATGAACGAGGAAGTAATGAAAGTCTTGCAAGCATTGTATGTCGGGACACGCCATTAAGGTGTTAGCCCGACGGTGTGCAGGTTCGCTACCCCGGGAGGATGCACATCGGGGTCTTTCTTTGTGATTGACCATACGTATGAACCATTGTTGTGTGCCTTAGGTACTGTGACCATTTGGTGCCGAGCACCACCGATGAAGGTCTTTTATAGGCTTAGGTCCAGCACCACAAGAATGAAGGGCATAGCATATGACAATGGTATACCTGAACTTTACCTTAGGTACTGTGACCATTTGGTGCCGAACACCACCGATGAAGGTCTTTTATAGGCTTAGGTCCAGTACCACGAGAATGAAGGGTAAAGTTCATGGTGATGACGAAAGGAAAATATGTAATGATGAACGAACGAATGAAAAAAGGAATGAATGAATGAACAGAAGTTAACGAACGATGAAGATAACAATTATTATCTATGTGTACGTATGATGTATGATCGCAAGAAAGAAAAGAACGGTTTTAATGAAAGAAAAGTATGTTTTATTTTATAAAACTAGAACTCACTCAACAATGCTGACTTTGCAGGTAATGATTGATGAGGATGGAACGAGGTGGCTACTAAGCTCTTTTGGGATGGCATCCATTTATATAACGCTTTTGTGATGTAATGCAACAATGCATTTTGTAACCGATTAACGATGTATTATTTTGCAAAAGCTACTATATTGAAATGAAATGTCATTTTTAAATGTTTCCGCTGTGATGCTTTATGAAATACAATGTAATTATATGTTTTACGTGCGATGAGGATCCAGCTGTAAGTGTCCCAGGAACGGGGCCTTACAGAGTTTTACCGCGAGGCGTGTGAACAAATCAGGATCACAGTCACTAGTTACTCAGAACGACACTATATGCCACATTCAAAACAAAACCAACCAAAATTCAAAAGTTTAAAAACCACACGAAAGCGTTTTGCAAAACAAGACAAACCCAAAGTAAATGAATGCATAATATGGCAAACACACGCCATCCCAATGTTTAAAACCCATATATAAAAGATAAACAACTTGTCTATGAAATAAAGCCTTAGGATGCATGCTGGACCCATGTTGTGCTCCTAATGGCAAGCTGAGTTAGCGACCTGAGAATAGCATACTAAAAATGTCAACACAATGGCTGGTGAGTTCAAGAGTTTTTGTTTATCATAAATATTAACAATTGTATAGCATAAGAAGTGTATTGAATATGATAGCTAGTCTATATTCACAAGTAATAACCATAGTGATTTCGCGATCGAAGCTGACTATGTTGCGTGGTTGCCTCCCGTCACGACTTACCAGGTCGTGCCGATGTTTTTGTTTAGGACAATATTGCACCCGTTTGACCTCGAGTCGCATAGGTGGGGCTCGTCACACCCAGTAGTACTACCCAAGATTTCCCGCTAGTTACCATTATTAACGATCCAAAAGTGTGAGGACTTTTCAAGGTATTAAGCACTATGTTAAAACATACACAACTTATAATAATAAAATTGTGTTTGAGTACAGGTATGCTACCTCCCCCAGAAAAAGGTTTATAAAATAGAGGGGCATGAACTCACCTGGTGTGTAATGATAGTGAATAAAGAGACTCGTGATAGATGCAAAGACAACCCTTCAAAGGTTACCTAGAACGCATAAGTACATAAGTACGTGTACACATAGAACCTCAATAATCCTAGGTTAACCTAGTTGACCCGTTTGACCCGTTGGTGACATATTAATTGAAATATAGTTTAATCATATATGATAACTTAGCATACAAGAGTATCATGCAATTTATCCATGTATATCACATTATCAACCTAGGTTCTACCTAGGTCATCATGCCACATAGATCATCATGCACTTATGCAAATCTCAACAATCATTATGCTTAGTATATATATATATAAATGCATCACAACAAATAATTCATACGCGAAGACTAATCATGCACCACATGCCATGTGAAGCCACTCACGACTTCACATCCTAAACCCTGCCAATCCTACTAAGTAGGGGCCTCAGATTTGCATGCGTGTATGACAATCATAATCACATTCATTCATTTAGTTCATTCCAACCAACATACACATTTACCATCAGTTTCAATCCCAAACATGATCTCCTAATCATTAACCATAATCCATTCTCATGTATGATCAACAAAACCTATACTTCCTACATGATCAACCAAACCTATACTTCCTACATGATCAACCAAACATCCATAACAATTCAATTACACATTCTATCTCAACAAACATCATCCACAACCACTCTAACATGATTTTAACGTCACAAGCATGCGCAATTCATCACGTCCAAAGTTCTACAAAAATAAAGTTTCCCTTTTGGGAAAGTAACACCCAAAAGTGTTTTACCATCTAATCCAATGATAATTTCATCAATAATATACCTAATTAAGTTCATAACATTCATTCTAACTTGTTAATCATCTCTAAAACATCCAAATTCCCAAACATCATGCAAAAAACTGTTAGGATCAGTGATCTAAGTTTGATTAATTAGAGAGTATAGCAGCGAAATTCTAACAATGAATTAGCCAATTCACAAGAATGAAATGATATTCAATGAAGAACAAAGACGGTTATAGATAGAGAGAATTCTGCAAATATATTTCATTCAATATTTGCTTTCGTGGTAACAGAATGTCACCATTACAATTAGGTCGACACCTCTTATATAAGAGATGTGACGTCTGATGATGTCACTTGATAGTGACATCTAACAGAATTATTCCAACTGAAACACAACTACTGAAGATGTCAAAACAGCTGACATCTTCTTACAAAAATACTAAGTGTTATCAGTTACTATAACTACTGAAAAACATAAAACTACTGAAACTACAATGACTGAAGAACAAGCTCTTCAGTCGTTTTACAAAACTACTGAAAGTAAAAACATAAAACTACTGATATCACAACTACTGAAGAAGTACTCTTCAGCTGTTGTGACAAACTACTGAAACTTCAGTACTTGGTCTTCAGACTTGAACTTTAGATGTATCATCAGCTGATGACTTCAGTAGATATCATCAGCTGATGTCTTCAGTCTTTGTCTTCAGACGTTGTACACCAGTTGTTGATCTTCAGCACTTGTAGACTCTTCAACTGTTATACTTCAGTACTTTGGGTCTTCAGCTTCAGCACTTGTGTTCTTCAGCTGTTCAGTTTCAGCACTTGTGTTCTTCAGCTGTTCAGCTTCAGCACTTGTGTTTTTCAGCTGTTGAACTTCAGCACTTTAGTCTTCAGCTGTTGAAGTCTTCAGCACTTGATCTTCAGCTGTTGGAGTTTTCAGCACTTGTCAAACTGCTGATGAAGCTTTCAGCAGTTGTTGTGATATCATGTGGAACTTAGAGGTTTTCTGATCTTGGCTCACTGGTTATTTTGGTCCAACAAACTCCCCCTGAACCAATGCAGCCAAAACCTCTAATTTATTTATTTTCCCACTTATTGTTAGCAAAAAGGTTGGTCTTTATCCTTCTTGATCAGTAGAGAAGATGACCCATATAAGCTCCGGCCTGGGAAGAAATCTCAGAGATCTGTTTGGCAAGGTATGAATGGGAACTCTGTTTTGGGGAACTGGACACAGAGTTGTTATCACATTCATGAGATTTACTTCCCCATAATGAGTTTGTATGACTCTCGAACATAGGCTTCAAGGAGAACAACTTGTTCCTCCTTGGAGAGTTCTTCTACTCCTCCTTCAAAGAAGAACTCTGGACCATAGTACTCAGATAAGTACTTCACAGTCCTGCCATTCTTCAACTCCACAGTAGTTACCTCCCTATAGACAAATTCATCAGGATGGGTGCCTTCAAGGAGTAACTGGAGCTCATTCTTCTTGATGTCTTCAAGCTTTTTATATAATAACCCCTTTTTGATCATCTTGTTTTCCAGTAAAGCTTGAGGGGTCATTTTTGATTGATGAGCTTTCTTGAATTCATCAATTATTTCCCATGGTGATACTACAATGGCCAACATGATGGTAGAATCTATTGTTTTTCTAACTTGGCCATTGTATCTGTGTGGAATAGATCTTTTATGGATTCTAGAACTCACCTTAGGGTCTGGCCATACTCTCACTCTCTCTTTCTGATATTGAAATGTGTGTCTGAGAGTGTACAGCCTCTGAGCATGTCCTTTCATGGCTTGTATAGATGATGACGGAGGAAATTCCTTGTCAACCATCTTCAGTAGTTGCTCATCATGCTGCTTCTGCTGTTCTTCATCTTCTATCTTGACTCTAACCATTTCCCTTTGAGAGTCAGGTGTGATCATGGGTTGACTCCTGGGTTCTGGTAGCTTTAGAATAGCAGAGAGTGGCAGACTATCATCTTCATCCTCTTCTTCTTCATCTTCGTGTATCCTCAGCACCCTTCTCCTCCTTCTAGGTGCATCACTGGATGATGGTGGGGTTGGTAAAGGAATTGGTTTTGAAGATTGAGGATGTTTGGATTTGGGCTTTGAGATTGGTTTGGAGATTTGAGGGGTAGGCTGTTTTTGAGTGGGTGGAAGGGAAGGTTGTTCAAGTATTTTGGTTGTGAGTTTGGCCTTTGTAAGTCTTGCCATTTCAAGCCTTTTTCCAGCCCCAGCCTCATCAAGTGCTTCAATGATAATCCACTTATGAAATTGCTCAGACAAACAGATTCTGGTGGCTATAGCCAGAATACTGTCTCCGGTCCATGAACGAATCTCCATCAAAGATCTTCCTAAGTATTTGGCAATGAAACGAATCATGATCTCCAATCTCTCTTTCTCCAGTACATCATACCCAGCCCATCTGGTTTGAATCTCCTCCACTTCCAACCTCCTGATCTCAATGTCTAATGTGGCTGTGTCAAAGCCTTGGTTGAAGAGTTGCTCAATGATTTTGTCCATGGATCGGCTGTGTGTGTCATCTGCATCTTTTACCAGCTCTTCCAAGGATTTTTCTTTAGCAGTAGGTTGATCACCAGCACTTTTCTTTCTTTTGTAGGTGATCAGTTGTTGTTGCTTTCCTTTTTCCAACTCCTGGGCTTTCTCTTGTGCCTTCTCATCCTCAGTTCTTTTCCTCTTCTTTTCTTTCACTGTAGTACTCTCCCCCTTTTTGGATGCATTGGAGGCAGGGGTTTGTACCGCAGAAAGTTTCTGTGCACAGCATCATCAATAAGTGGTTGTAGACTTGAGAAAATCCTCTCATCAATGGCTTTAGTAATAATTTCATTGATGATGGGAGTGATGAGAGGGAGGGATTGTTGGAATACAGCAACCATCTGCTCTGGGGGGTTCTGTCCCGGAGGGATAGTGCCAAAAGCAGAAGCTGAGGCTCAGTGAAGTGAGAGGGTAAAGTGTTTGGGGAACCTTCAACTGAAGGTGCCATCTATGGGTTGGTGGGGGCAGATGGACTTTCATCCCGAGACTTCTTGGCAAGAAGTTCTTGTCGTCTGCTTACCTCAGCCTCCAGGATGGTGTTGTGGGCTAGAACGTCATAGAAAAAGCCCAGGTCATCATCAGCAGAAGCTGAATCACCTGACCTCCTGCTTGGAGCAGGATGTACATGCACTGGGTGTAGACCAGTTGTAGCATGTGCCCCTTTGTCTTGGAACTGGGAACTTCCAGCCTCAGGACTATGTCCTTCATCAGCTGTTGCCTCTAGTGAGGTCTTAGCAATGTTACCAGCCTCATTCTGATCATGTGCTGATGCAGAAGAGGTAGCAGCCTCACTAGATATTCTAATCTCCCTATCTACACCAGGAGATAGAATTGTAAACCCTGGTGCTGTGGGTTGTCAGAAACATGTTGATCCTCTTCCTCAATGTCTGTGGTTCTCCCCTTTGTTGGTGGTTTTTGGGGAGGAGGAGAGGCATGCAACTGAGTCAGCACATTTGCAATAATTATTGTTGGACTTTGGGGGGCGGTTGCATGGGGTGATGGGGTAGAAGCAGTGTGCACCTGGGGAGGAAGGTGCTCTTCAATGGCAATCTCCTCAAGTGAGGAAGATCCCAGATGTGTGGGTACCCCTTGTGTGGTGGCTGCAGGCTCCTTTAGAGAGGAATCCTGAGCGGCTATGGCTGGTAGAGTCTCTGATACTGCTGGGGGTTTTAAGCCAGCAAGTATATCCTGCGTTGGTGGTGCAGTAGCATCTCCAGGGGACTCATCTCCCTGATAGCTGTTTTGGGTTGGTTTGGTTTGGTTTAGTGGGGACTTGGTGCTGATGGAGGAAGCTGTGGGTTCCCTGTGCTTGGGCTTTAGCATTCGGGCAGCTTCTTTGAGTGTAAGGTCGGAGTTGTGCCTGGAGTATACCTCAGCCAAAACAGCTGGTGCAGGGACTCCAAGGCCAACAAGGCCATCAGATTTTAGTTCATCCAAAATAATGGCCATTAGATTTTAGTTCATCCAAAATAATGGCCATCAGAAACCTGGGATATAATGGCCATCGGTTTGCCACAGGTTTCTGAGCCAAGTTTTTAATTTCTAGAAACACAATTTCAGAAAAATTTAGCGGTTGGTGTTCTAGAATAGAATACAATACCTATTGCCATTGGGATGACATTTGATCCCAAGAAGATGTCTTGGAGGCTAAGCAGACATTTACCATGTGAAAAATGAGTTTCTCAGTGTCATGGAAATGTTTCTTTAGAACGGTTGTAGCTCGAAGATCACCTTCATACCCATGATTGATAAAGGACATATCTGTAATGCCCTTTGGGTATGCAGTCACAGCGGTGGAATCGTGTAGATGTAATGCCCGACGAATAATGTCGGCTGTAACGACCACTGGTTTCTGGTTGATAAGGGACCGAACAGAGATCTGACCGGTAGACTCATCAGTATGAATAGAAGCATTTGACCAGAATTGACTGAGGGATTCAGGGTAAATGGTTGGATTCAAGAGAAAAGCTGTGCGATATGGGGAATCCACCATTAAGTCAATGGCATTATCATATTCGTTCCAGAAAGCCGACTTTGTAAGGTAAGCAACGCAGTTGTGTCGTGGTTTCAGACTCATGGTCGCCATGTGTGAGAGAGAGAAGTTCAGAAATAACGGCTAATGAAACATAAAGAAAAGACAGGTATTTATAGGGTAGGGGTGAAAATGACTGAAGGGAGTGGTGTTAGTCATCAGTAGTTTTAAACCGACTATTGACATGGTATTACCCTATCAGACGTTGAAACAACTGAAGTCGTGGTTTTAGGCATCAGCGGTTAGAAAACTACTGAAGACCATGGTTTTGACTTCAGATGATGAAACAACTGAGGACTTGGTGTTAGTCATCAGTAGTTGTGAAAACTACTGAAGACAGTGGTTTTGTCATCAGTTGTTGTAAACAGCTGAAGACTTGGTATTAGTCATCGGTAGTTAGAAAACTACTGAAGACATGGTTTTGCTTCAGTTGTTTAGAATGAAACAGCAGTTATAGAAACAACTGAAGAGAAAGTTCTCTTCAGTAGTTTTCGTCAATTCATAGCCTTTCAGCTGTTTCATACTGTCCTCAACACTTACTCATCAGACTTTGCATCTGCTTTTCAGGTGTTTCATAAGACGTCGGTACTTATCTGTTTGTACTGATTTCAGTAGTTGTAACTACATCAGTAGTTGTAACTACATCAGTAGTTTGGAACAGATAAAGTACTTCAGTACTTGTGAGGCATTTAGCCGTCAGTAGTTATAAAAACTACTGAAGGTGAAAGAACTCATCAGTACTTATATGTGACATGGGTACCAATGATCACCAGTAATTAGTACTGAAATCATCAGTAGTTGTCACTTATTCTAGCTGCAGCATACCAAGCCTTAACACAAGGTTTTGGAAAGTAGAACTATCCAAAGGCTTAGTAAAAATATCTGCAAGCTCATCAGCACTAGGCACAAACTTAGGATCAATCAGACCTTTTTCAAAGCAATCCCAATAAAATGATGTCTGATCTCTATATGTTTGGTCCTAGAGTGCTGGACTGGATTTTTGACAATACACAGAGCTGAAGCACTATCCATTAATAATGGAGTCTTAGTCTCTGTAATGCCATAATCCAGAAGTTGGTTCTGAAGCCAGAGTACCTGAGAAGTGCAACTTGCAGCAGCAATGTACTCGGCCTCAACAGTTGATAGCAACAGATGTTTGTTTCTTACTCTGCCAAGAAATCAAACAGTTGCCTAGGAATTGACAACCACCAGAAGTTGACTTTCTAGTTAACTTGCACCCTGCATAGTCACTATCTGAAAAAGCAACTAATTGCAAGAGTGTCCAGTGGAATACCATAAACCCAGAGATTGTGTACCTTGCAAATATCTAAAGATTCTCTTGACTGCAATCAAATGAGACTCTTTAGGAGCAGCCTGAAATCTAGCACAAACACATGTAACAAACATAATATCTGGTCTAGAAGCTGTTAAATACATCAAGGACCCAATCATACATCTGTAATGTGTTTCATCAACAACTTTACCTTTTGATCAGCATCCAGTTGTGTGGTGTTGCACATGGGAGTAGAACAGGGCTACAGTTTTGTAAATCAAACTTATTCAAAAGATATTTGTATATTTTGACGATGAATAAAGGTTCCATCAGCCTTTTGTTTAATTTGCAAGCCTAGAAAGAACTGTAATTCTCCCATTGCACTCATTTCAAACCTCTTTTCATTAATGTTGTAAAATCATCACACAACTGGGTATCGGAGGATGCAAAAATGATATCATCAACAAAATCTGAACAAGTAGCTTATGCTGATCCACCTTCTTAATAAACAAAGTTTTATCAATGGAGCCTCTGGTGAATTATTCTTAAGAAGAAAAGTAGAAGTGTCTCATACCAGGCTCTAGGAGCTTGTTTCAACCCATAAAGAGCCTTATCAAGTTTATACAACCCATTCAGGATGTTTATTATCCTCAAAGCCTGGTGGTTGACACACATAAACTTCTTCCTTTTTTTACCATATAAAAAGGCACTTTTGACATCCATTTGAAAAACTTTAAGATTGTGGAATGCAGCATAGGCTAAAAACAATCTGATTGCCTCTAGTCTGGCTACAGGGGCAAAGGTTTCATCATAGTCAATACCTTCTTCTTGTGAAAACCCCTATACAACCAGTCTAGCCTTGTTCTTAACAATAAGCCCATTTTCATCAGTTTTATTTCTAAACACCCCATTTAGTGCCTATTGCACACTTACCTGGGGGAAGAAGAACCAGTTCCCACACTTGCTGTTTCTTGAACTGAAGTAGCTAAAGCTACATAGCTTCAACCCATCCATTGTCTCTCAAAGCAACATGGTAGTTCTTTGGCTCTAGCTGACTGATGAAGAAGCATAGAAGCAGAAGTTAGACAATTGACTTCTTGTTGAAACACCAGCATTGATATCACCAATAATCTGAGACATGGGTGATTCTTTAGTTCTTGATAAACAATGAGATCTGTGCAAGTGTTTGTAGGACCTTCAGCCAGCAGATGTTGATGCAGACTCTTGAAACCAAGAGTTAGATGGTAACTCAAAAGATGTAGAGGAACAGAGATCTCATCAGCATTTGTTGTGGATGGAACTGCTGAAGCTATAGGAACATCAAATTTAGCAGACACGGCAGTTGGTCACTAAACTTGAATAGGTGAGTATTGAGATTATCATCATCATCATCATACCACCAGGTGGAAGACATGCTGCAGAAGATGATTTATCCACATGATCTGCAACAGCTAGAGGTTGATAAGGAACATATTGCAGTATGTCCAAATCAAACAACTCCACAGGGTTTTATGGAATCTTGTCCAAAGGAGATTCATTAAACTTCACATGCAAAGTCTCTTCAACTATCTTTGTTCTGCAGTTGAAGACTCTGTATGCCTTGCAAGTAGATGAATACCAACAAAATACCCTGCATCCACCTTAGGATCAAATTTTTGGTGTTGATCCTTTGTGTTGAGAATAAAGCAAGGACACCCAAATGCTTTGAAAAATGAAATTAGAGAGCCAAGTGATGGAGAACTTCATATGGAGTCTTCATCAACCTCTGATTTACTAAGACTCTATTCTGCACATAGCAAGCTGTGTTAACAGCTTCAGCCCAAAAAGTCAGTGGCAAACCAGAGTCAGCCGGCATGGACCTTGCAGCTTCAATTAGGGTCCTGTTCTTTCTCTCCACTACTCCATTTTGTTCTGGAGTCCTTGGTATGCTAAACTGCCTTTTGATTCCCTTTGAAAGATAGAAGTCATCAAGTGTATGGTTTCTGAATTCAGTTCCATTGTCACTCCTAATACACTTGACTGGAAGGGAATACTGCTTCTCAATATACAACACAAAGTGAATAATCTTCTGAGCAACCTCATCCTTTGAATGTAGAAAGGAAGTCCATACAAATCTGGAGTAATCATCCATATTTACAGACAGTATTTCTTCTTTGCCATGCTCATTACTCTTACATGACCAAATAGATCATATGCAGTAATTGTAAGCAGGCATGGACTTAGGCTCTTCAATAGGAGGGAATGAGACTTTGTGATGTTTTCCTTTTAAACAAGCAGTGCAGGTTTCTTCACAGTGGAACTCCTTTATTGGTAAGCCTCTAACTAAACTATTGTGGATAAGCTGATTCATGTTTTTGAAATTAACATGACCCAGCCTTCTGTGCCATAGTTTAGATTCTTGAGAAGAGGCTTTGGAAAATAGGCAAGGATTGCCTCTGAGATCTATTTTCTTGGAAAGATCTAAGGCATACACTCTTCCAGTCCTGTTGGCTCTCAGGAGAGTGTGATCATCCAACACCTTATCAATCTAATGCAGAACTTTGGATGACAGAATCCTACAGTTCTGACTGGTGAAAAGAGCAACATGGCCTTTATCACACTTTGACTGACACTCAAGAGATTGTACTTGAGATTTTCCACATGATTAACATCATCAAACTTGATTTCTCCATTGGAGACAAAGCCATTTCCAATGATGTAACCCCTAGCATCATTGCCAAAAGAAACAAAGCCCTTCTTTCCTTGAGAGTAGTCATGAAGAAGAGAGTTGTTCCCAGTCATGTGCATAGATCCCCCACTGTCTACATACCAGATGCTACTTTGCATGTTGGAGAACCCTGCAATAATAAACAATCAGTTAGTTTTGGAGACCCAAACCTTTTTGGTTTTGGGCCTGGTCTCATCAACAGATGGTAAACTAACAGGTTTATTAGAAACAACAGCCTGAGAGGAAGAAGATGGTGAAGAAGAGGAATCCTTTGGCTTGGACCTCCTTTTCTGTGGTTTCAACATAGGAGCATCTAATTGGTTAACTCTTCCCAATAGAGATGAACCATCATAACCAGCTGTGTCTGATTTTGTGATAAAGCTTTCAGCTCATCAGACACATTGCCAGTGGAGTTTGATAAGTTCCTATGTTGCACCTTCTTCTTCTGAGCACTCTCAGCTGTCACCCGGTTTAACCCCTTCCTTTTTGGATTTCTTTGAGGACTTAAGGGTTACAGGATTTGATGTTGCTGATACAAATGTGGTCTCAAACTCAGTTTTCATTTTTAACCATTTTCTCTTTAATTTCTTCTCTTATGTTTGAGTTTGGAACCTCTTTTGTACCAGCAATCATCTGTAAGATGATTGAACAAACCACATACTTCACATGGTTTCTTCTTCATCTTAGGTTGATCATCAACTAAAGAGGGTGAAGCAACTGAAGACTTGCTCTTCAGTACTTTGGAAGCATTGTTTGCTTTCTTGACTACCTCTTTAGTAGTCTTCAAACTCTTTCTACTGACAGTTTTCTTCTTTTCAGTACTGGCAGTAGTTGGAGTTTGAACTTCAGGTGTTAAATCCTGCTCTCTAGTCCTTTCAGGACTTTCAGAATTAACTCCTGAGTTGATCAACTCATTGATCATGTGAGTGTCAGCAGTGGAACCATCAACATCAGCTGATAGGTTCTGAGAGGGCTTGGTGCTGACTTCTACTTCTGATTGTGCTGTATCAGAAGTAGATCACATGATGAGATGGATTGGTATTACTCTCACCATCAGATTCTTCCTCTGCTCTGGGAGTAAAAACTGTAGGTGGAGCAGTGTGATTGTAACCAATGCCAAACTTCACATTTGTAAATCTCATCATTCTTA
Source organism: Flaveria trinervia (assembly GCA_025506515.1). NCBI lineage: Eukaryota > Viridiplantae > Streptophyta > Magnoliopsida > Asterales > Asteraceae > Flaveria > Flaveria trinervia. Next base: position 49,358,432 of record CM046449.1, on the reverse strand, counting down.
TCATTAAGCACAGACTCAAATTCAGCTTTGCTTTTGGAAATTATTGTTCTAGCTCAATGTTCTGTTGATTAAAGTTACATTTGCTTCTCTAATAGATGCAAATGCTGCTATGCATGTTTCAGAACATAATTTGGCTTTTGCCTCAGAGGATACCTGTGATACCTTTGGTGTAGAGGTATTAGTGGATGAAGTATCAGCAGAATCCAAAGCCATAAGAGCTAGATTCCAAAGGGACTTTCACCACCATGTTGACCAGCACCTGAGAACAGTTTTTCATGACCAGACAAGTCATCTGGTAAACTGCTCCAGTCCACAACTCCTGGGGTGAAGAAGCTGTGTTGTTGAGGTTGAGTTTGTTGATGATTTGGAAGGTTGTGGTTCAGGCAATGCTTGTGGTTGTTGTGCAATTGGAGCTGAACAGGATTTGGTTGAGGCAAATAATAGCAGGGATAAGGATATGACATTTGACCCTGGGAAACAAAGTATGCAGGAGATCTAGGATGTGAATGATGACCAGAACCAGCAGGATGTTGCCCTCTGTTTGTGGACTAGTACTAGGAAAAGTCACAAGAGTGCAGAAGAGTTAGATCCAGTTGATCTACACTCTCTTGCAAAGTGTCCCAGTCTTTGGCATTTGTGACACCTCAACTTACTCTTGTCAAAACCAACTTTGGTTTTGCCAGAGAGTCCAGGAATTTCCTGCTAGTTCTCTTAGAGAACTTATAGATCTGATATTAATCAATGCCATTTGGCTCAGAATATCCATCTCTTCGAGATCAACATCAGCTATTCCTTTCAGATCATCCATAATGAAGCATAAATTGTCACTATTACTGCCAGAATGAATCTCAATACCAACAAATGCATGATCAGAACTATTTGTAGAGAAATCAATATATCATCATAATTGCTTTCAGATGCAGCATATTCTGACTCATGACCAACCAAGGCTGTATTCCTGGTACAAAGTCATCAGTGAGCTTTCCTGATGAGGACAGTTTCCTCTTCTGCTCTATCTCTCTTTCGAATGTAAGCAGATTCCCATGAAGTTGGGTGAGAGATAGGCCATCCAGATTTGCACTAGAGCGTAGGACATAGTGTATGTGTCCCATCTCTCAGGCAGTGATCTGAGGAACCTGTTGTCATCGGCTATTGGTGTATTCTTGTTTCACCATTTTCAGCTCAGATATAAGCAGGAAAAGCGCTCAAACTGTTGAGTCAATGTCTCACCCTTTCTATGAGAGAATGTCTCATATTGTTGGGCAAGGATTTTTATTGTTTGCTAAGACCTCATCTGTGCCACCGAATTGTTCCTTCAGGGCATTCCAGAGATCATGAGCAGTTTCATGATGCATAAGCCTGAATAGATTTCATTAGGCAGTGCCATGGCCAGAATTCCATGGGCTTTAGCATCAATCTCAAACAGTTTCGATCTTCCAGTAGTTGTTCTTCCTTCGTATTGTATTGATTTTCGGATGTTCACCATAGGCTTATGTGGTCCATGTACCACAGATGTCCAACAACCTGAACTGTTAAAAGACAGGTGATGAAGCATTCTTCGTTGCCATATGTTTACTCGGTCCTAACCAGCATCGGAGGCTTGGTTGAGGAACCGGTATTGTGAGGATCATTAGAAGGAGTAGTCATCACAGATTCAATCAAATTCAATTAAGCTAAAACAGATTTAGAACAAAACACAACAACCAATTGAACCAGGAGAGATCTCAAAATAAATGAACGAAAGCGACAGAATTCAATAATCTATAACCAGTTCTTGCGAATATGCTAATTCAATCAAACACAGATATCAATTTGCAGTTTCAATGATCAATGTTAGATCGATCAATGATTAACAGGCTCTGATACCACTTGTTAGGATCAGTGATCTAAGTTTGATTAATTAGAGAGTATAGTAGCGGAATTCTAACAATAAATTAGCCAATTCACAAGAACGAAATGATATTCAATGAAGAACAAAGACGGTTATAGATAGAGAGAATTCTGCAAATATATTTCATTCAATATTCGCTTTCGTGGTAACAGAATGTCACCATTACAATTAGGTCGACACCTCTTATATAAGAGATGTGACGTCTGATGATGTCACTTGATAGTGACATCTAACAGAATTATTCCAACTGAAACACAACTACTGAAGATGTCAAAACAACTGACATCTTCTTACAAAAATACTAAGTGTTATCAGTTACTATAACTACTGAAAAACATAAAACTACTGAAACTACAACGACTGAAGAACAAGCTCTTCAATCGTTTTACAAAACTACTGAAAGTAAAAACATAAAACTACTGATATCACAACTACTGAAGAAGTACTCTTCAGCTGTTGTGACAAACTACTGAAACTTCAGTACTTGGTCTTCAGACTTGAACTTCAGATGTATCATCAGCTGATGACTTCAGTAGATATCATCAGCTGATGTCTTTAGTCTTTGTCTTCAGACGTTGTACACCAGTTGTTGATCTTCAGCACTTGTAGACTCTTCAACTGTTATACTTCAGTACTTTGGGTCTTCAGCTTTAGCACTTGTGTTCTTCAGCTGTTCAGTTTCAGCACTTGTGTTCTTCAGCTGTTCAGCTTCAGCACTTGTGTTTTTCAGCTGTTGAACTTCAGCACTTTAGTCTTCAGCTGTTAAAGTCTTCAGCACTTGATCTTCAGCTGTTGGAGTTTTCAGCACTTGTCGAATGCTGATGAAGCTTTCAGCAGTTGTGTGATATCATGTGGAACTTAGAGGTTTTCTGATCTTGGCTCATTGGTTCTTTTGGTCCAACAAAAACTTTTACTTTAATAAGTCACGATCGACATTCTCAATTTCATGGATTTTTTGCCAATTTAACCAAAACTGACATCTAAGAATTACACCTATCATCTTAGCATCATCAAATCATGAATTCCAAGAACAAAAAGTTTCCTCTTATGGCAATGTATGAACTAGATGATCAAACCTAGATTTCTTGCATAATCAACATCATTCACATTCATACAACCTAACTAACATCATATAACATCCAAAATCATCAATTTTATACAATCATCATCAATTCCGGATTAGGGTTCATCAAGAACAATCCACATGAAAAAATAATCAAAACTAACCTTTAGATGTGATAGATGATGATAATCACTGAAATCAACTTGTAATACTTGGAACACTTGGGGAATTCGACTTGTGTATGTGTTCTTGGATAAAAATAGCAATGTGGGAGGGTGGGGAGAAGGGTTGCGGCCGAATGGGGGGTTTGGGGGCTAGGGTTGGGTTAATTTTGGTAAGTTTTAGTTAAAAATGTATATACAAAATAACCCCTTAATTATATTTTATAAAACCAATCTTTTAAAAACTTTTTAAATAATCTAGACTACAATTTATAAGTTTTATTAACCAACAATAGTAATCCTAAACATTTACAACAAGTCACATAACACATAGAATATATATATATATATATAACACGTTGTCACGTTATCGCGTAGAATTTATAAAATATACATTCAAAATTCTATAAAACCATGAACAACATAATCACAACTAGTATTCAACATTATTAATAGATTATTATTGTTTATCATAGACTATTATTATAAGTCACTAACGTTCAACGACAACTAGTGTGTGCCCACGACACGTGTATGCAAGACCTAACGAGACTAACAGAGTTTGGTAACAGAAAATTACCGGATGTCACAAATTAACATTTTCTATTCTTTTTCGGAAACAAATTTTTGTAGGAACATAATGTTGCCTGTTTGAAAATTTTATTATAATTTAAATCTCCTAAAACATAGAAGATTTTAAATCTTTGTGAGAAATTTAAATTATAGTGTCTAGAAAGAGGCTTGGTATTCTTCATTATCTATTCTGTTTTAATTTTCTATTATGCACATTGTAATGATCTTGTACTAATTTTTACTGTAAGTAACAATCCTTTTACGGACACATAGCTCTTACAGTATTTCTCCTCACCTCATTTTGTATATATATTGTTTAATTTAATTACATATAACTACTAATCTTGGTTTTATAGTCCACAAATGTTTTATTTTTGTAAGGCTCCATTCCCGGGACGCTTACAGTTGGATCCTCATCGCGCATAAAACATATAATTACATTTTTATTTCATAAAGCATTGCAGCGGAAACATTTAAAATGACATTCATTTCAACATAGTAGCTTTTGCAAAATAATACATAGTTAATCAGTTACAAATTACATTGTTGCATTACATCACAAAAGCATTATATAATGGATGCCATCCCAAAAGAGCTGAGTAGTCACCTCGTGCCATCCTCAGCAATCATTACCTGCCAACCGGAAACACATCAAAGTCAACGTTGCTGAGTGAGTTCTAGTTTTATAATAAAACATACTTTTCTTTCGTTAAAACCGTTCTTTACTTTCAGGTGATCAGACAACATACGTACACATAGATAATATCATTATTATCTTTATCATTCGTTAACTTTCGTTCAGTCATTCATTCTTTCATTCTTTCATTCATTCGTTCATCATTACATCTTTTCCTTTTGTTATCACCATGAACTTTACCCTTCATGCTCATGATACTGGACCTAAGCCTATCATAGACCTTCATTCACGGTGCACCGCACCTCTGGCCACAGTACCTAAGATAAAGTTTAGGTATACCATTGCCATGTGCTATGCCCTTCATGCTCATGGTACTAGACCTAAGCCTATAATAGACCTTCATTCACGGTGCCCAACACCTCTGGTCACAGTACCTAAGGCAAGAAACATAGTTCCATACATATGGTCAATCACAAAGAAAGACACCGATGTGCATCCTCCCGGGTAGCGATCCCGCACACCGTTGGGCTAACACCTTTTAATGGCGTGTCCTGACATACAATGCTTGCAAGACTTTCTTTACTTCATCATTCATTAATGCATGCATTCTTACTTCATGTTCCACTTTTCTTTATCTTTCGCTTTATGTTACATAATACTTTCACTTCATTCATTAATGTTCATCGCAAAGCCACAGGAAAGATAAACATACATCATAATAAGGAACATATCATACACATGCATCAACATCATACAGGGCAACATCATACATACATAACATGCATAATCATGCAACATCATCATCATCATCATTCCCAACATGCTCTCTAAGGCCTCAACTATCATCTTACATGAACTTACGGGAACCTTTACGTCAAAACTTACATCTGCACTTTCCCCCGAAAGTCAAGAGTTAAACTACACTTTTCCTAGGATGCAACAACCCTATTCAGGCGTATGGACATCCTTCAGTCGCATGGCCCCATGCAACTGCGCATCATGCGAATGGACCAATACGGATGAACACCCATGCGGATGAACACTCAATCGTTCGAATGAAACTAGTGTTGATGGACTCCATGCGGATGAGTCCCATGCGAATGGACCTAATGCGGATGGAACTAATGCGGATGAGCATTTATGGGACTAGGCTCCCAATTTTGCAAATGAACTCTAGTCATGCGAATGGACCTCAATCGTGCGAATGAACCCCAATCGCACTTCAATTGGCCGTATGGCCTCCATTCGGTCGCCTAGCCCTAGCTGGTGCAGAATGCAGTTCATCCCGAACCTAATCTGCCATTTTCGACCTCCAAGCTCATCTAAACCCATTCTAAGCCCAAATCAACCATCCTAAACCTTAGGAATGCATACCACAACACCATTCAAGCACACACAAGCTCAAAAGCAAGGCCCAAACGAATCATACACACACACACATACACAAACGGGTCAAACACACACACACATAAAAACCCAATTTTCAGATGTGTTCCAGCCCTAAATAATTCAAAAACGTGTAAAAGAGGGGTCCTAGAACTCACACAATGACCATAACGAGAAGAGATTCGATTTGACCCGCTCCTCAATGATTTTGCTCACCGGAATCAACCCGAAACAACTTTTCTTCCTTTCTCTCTTCTTTCTCTCTTCTCCTCTATTGTTTGCTGAAAATGTGAGTGTGGGGAGAGGGTAATGGCTGCCCTCTCCCTACAAATATCACCACATACCCAACTTGCTCTCGTTGGCGAGTTTGGTCCCTCGGCTTAGGATTTTATATATTTTCTTCTTTCGTCGGCTTCAAAATAATAAATAACCGGGTGTTACAAGTCCACTCCCCTTATATAGGTTTCGTCCCCGAAACCTGTTATTCCTCGAACAAACGTGGGAAATGCTGTCTCATTTCTTCTTATGAAGTCGGCTGGATCCGTAAACATCCGAGCATGTTCTTGACGGAAGGATAAACAACAGCAAACACCAAGAGACAATCAATAACACAAACTATCAAATATTGGTTTCATTGATAAAAACCTAACGATTACAAACTCGTTACAACATAAGAATCAAGACTCTTGGCAAGGGGAGATCGAGCATGATCTCCCCTCTCATACGGTAGCCCTAGGCTCCGGGCAGACTTTCTCTCAATCCTTAATCTCTCTACACATTGAAACTGGTATATATAGGCCTCAGCCCGTATTAGATGCGACTGGGCCCATTCGTGCGATTGGACCATGCGTATGGTTCAATCGTACGGCTGGACCATGCGTATGATTCAATCGTACGACTGGACCATACTTATGGTTCAGTCTTATGAATGCCCCAATCGCATCTCTCAGTCACACGACTGGTTCATTAGCATGGCTCAGTTGTACGACTGAGTCTCATTCGTATATGCTCCTACGAAGACCCAGTTTCATGTGTTTACAACATATCAGGTGTATAACACTTCTTCGACTATTCGACAAGCGACGGACACACTAAATATGACTATATATGCTCCAACACTTCTTCTGTCTCCCACGTTGACTCGGATCCTATCCTGTGCTTCCACTGTACACGTACAAGAGGAACCACTTTATTTCTCAGCCTTTTTTCTTTTCGATCGATGATTGCCACTGGTTGCTCCATATAATTGAGCCTTACGTCTATATCGATATCCTCCAGTGGAACAATCATGTCTTCATCCGCCAAGCACTTCCTTAGATGAGATACGTGGAATGTCAGGTGAATTCCACTTAACTTATCTGGTAACTCCAATCTATAGGTCACCTCTCCTACTTGAGCAATGATTCGGAAAGGGCCTATGTACCTTGGGCTCAACTTGCCCTGCTTCTAAAAACAAATGATACCCTTCCAAGTTGAGACCTTCAACATAACCCGGTCACCCACCTGGAACTCAATCAGTCTGCGTCGTTTGTCGATGTACGACTTCTGTCTATCTTTGGCTGCCTTCATAAAGGCTTTGATCCTCTCAAGCTTCTCAGTCATAGCCTCGATCACCTCGACGCTTACCAACTCCTTCTGACCAATATCACCCCAACAAATGGGTGTTCTGCATCTCTTACCGTATAGCATCTCATATGGTGTCATACCAATGCTGGCATGATAGTTGTTATTGTATGAGAATTCAGCTAATGGTAAGTGGTCATCCCAACTTCCCCCAAAATCAATCACACTGCTCGAAGCATGTCTTCCAATGTTTGAATGGTCCTTTCTGATTAACCATCAGTTTGGGGATGATAAGCCGTGCTAATATGTAACCTCGTCCCCATGGCGTCGTGGAATTTCTTCTAGAATTTGGATGTATACCGGGTGTCACAATCAGATACAATAGACACCGGCACACCATGACGAGTTACAATTTCCTTGATTAATAGATCCGCTAACCTCTCAGACGAATATATCTCGCGGATCGGTAGGAAGTGAACACTCTTCGTTAAACGGTCAACAATTACCCATATGGCATCGTACCCTTTCGGAGGGCAGCTTCATCACGTCAGAGGTCATGATCAGCTGATAAGCTTTCACCCGAATCGGCTCAGGTCTCTCCTTTCGGCTAAGGGTATCCGCCACCATGTTGGCTTTACCCGGATGGTAGTGGATCTCACAATCACAGTCCTTTATGAGCTCCAACCATCTTCTCTGCCCCATGTTCAGGTCTTTCTGCTCAAAGAAGTATTTCAAGCTTTTGTGTCAGTGAATATGGTGCACTTCATCTCGTAGAGATAGTGCCTCCATATCTTTAACGCAAAGACCACGGCTGCTAACTCCAAGTCATGAGTAGGATAATTGACCTCATGAACCTTCAACTGTCGGGATGCATAGGCTATAACCTTCCCTCTCTGCATTAACACGCACCCCAACCCCGAGTAGGAAGCATCGAAATAAACCGGCAGATCTTCGCTTCCATCGGGTATTGACAGAATAGGAGCTTGAGTCAACCTCACCTTCAATTCCTCGAACGCCTTCTCTTGAGCTTGACCCCATACAAACTTTACATCTTTCCGGGTCAACTTGGTTAGTGGAGAAGCGATCTTGGAAAAGTCTTGGATAAATATTCTGTAATAGCCCGCCAAACCCAAGAAACTACGGATCTCGGATGGAGTCCTTGGAGACTTCCATTGCATCACTACCTCCACCTTAGCCGGGTCCACCATAATCCCATCGGGATTTACCACATGAACCAAAAACTGAACTTCGCGCAACCAAAATGCACACTTGGAGAACTTGGCGTACAACTTCTCCTTTCTCAACGTCTCCAGAACCTCCCGAATGTGACCGGCATGCTCAATCTCGCTCTTCGAATAAAAATAGGATATCATCAATAAACACAATCATTGATTTATCCAACATCGGCCGACACACCCGATTCATCAGATCCATAAAAGCAGCTGGCGCATTGGTCAAACCAAAAGACATGACAAGAAACTCGTAGTGACCATAGCGCATGCGAAAAGCTGTTTTAGGAACATCCTGCTCCTTCACCTTCAACTAATGGTAACCAGATCAAAGATCTATCCTTGAAAACCAACTAGCACCTTGAAGCGAAACGAACAAATCATTTATTCTTGGTAAGGGGTATCGGTTCTTCACCGTTAACTTGTTCAGCTCACGGTAGTCAATACACATCCTCATACTACCGTCTTTCTACTTCACAAACAAGACCGGAGCACCCCAAGAAGAGATACTCGGTCTGATGAACCCCTTATCAAGCAGCTCTTGCAACTGTTCCATCAACTCCTTCATCTCTATCGGAGCCAACCGATATGGTGTTGGCAACAGGCTGGGCACCCAGTATCAGATCAATCTAAAACTCAACCTCTCTATCAGGTGGCACTCCTGGTAGGTCTTCTGGGAACACGTCTGGAAAGTCACACACAACCGGTACATCAGACTGTTGTGGTGTTGGCGTATCCACATCCTTTACATAAGCCAAGTAGGCACTACATCCATGCCTTATACACTTTCCCATCACCGCCATTGAGATTACCTTCGGGATCGTAGTAACCCAATCCCCATAAACAGTTACCAAACTCCCATCAGGCGCTGTCAAACGAATCATCTTCTTGCGACACACAATGTTTGCCTCGAAGTCCGCTAACCAATCCATCCCAAGAACCAAATCAAAACCACCTAAGGTCATCAAAAACGGTCTAACAGGAAACTTATGACCTTCTAGCTCCACTTCATAGTTCTCTATCATCTCAGAGATCCTGGAAGACTTACCTATGGTAGTTTCTACATCATACGGCGCATCAACACGTCTACTACTAACAGGAAGCTTAGCACAGAAAACAGTAGAAATAAAACTTTTACCGGCACCCGAATCAAATAACACAGAAGCTAAAGTTTGGTTCACCAGAAACGTACCAGACACAACATCAGGGTCCATCCTAGCTTCCTTCTGTGTCATCGTGAATGCCCTAGTGCTTGCCCTCGGTCCTTCACCTCCCGTCTTCTTCGCCCTCGAACCCTCAGCCCTCGGCTTCTTACAATCCTTACTTATGTGACCCTCTTCACCATAGTTAAGCACCAGACTGTACAACAGCCCCTTGCCATATGCCATGCCTTCCCACATTTAAAGCACAAGTTCAACCCAAACCTACATTCCCTACTATGCTCTCTCCCACACCTTCCGCACTTCTTCATACCTGCCTCCGATGTGACCACACGGCGGTCGTCCACCCAAGCCTTCTTCTTATCCGTCGAGGCATCACCCCGACCAAACCTCTTCCCCTGGTAGTTTCGATCACCTCCACCCTTCCTGCCACCTTCAGCCACCACCACTACAGCCCTCTCATCATACAATCTTCCTGCCAAGTCCACCGCCGACCTAAACATGCTCGGTCAGGCAGCGATCATATGCCTGTGAATATCCGCTGGCAACCCTGAATATACCTCTTAATCTTTCGAGACAGAGGTGTCACTTCATCTGGCACCAGACGCGCCATCTCGTTGAATCTGGTGGTGTACTGTTGGTGTGTCATGGTTCCCGCCTTCAGTTGCAGGAATTCTCTCTCAACTTTATCCATTTCTTTATGAGGACAAAACTCCTCAATCACCAACTTCTTCAGTTTAGACCATCTCATCCAATGATGGCCCTGCTACCCTTGGCTTGGACTATATTTTCCCACCGGCACAGAGATGAGTCCACAAAAGAGTGGGCAACAAATTTTACTTTTTGGCCCTCCCGGCACTCGCTGATGTTCAATACAGCTTCCATTTTTCTCACCCACCGTGAGCAGCAGCAGCAGTGACGTTTCCATCAAAAGTAGGGGGCTGCATCGTTGAAACGCCCCATAGTTACAGCCTCGTGCCGCCTCTGGTGCAGGATCTTCTTCTTCCTCCTCCACATCATCAGAGGGAACCGTTTCCGGCTTCGGTTGTTCCCATCCTCCCGAGGACCTATTTCTCTCCTTTCTTTCCACTTCCCGTACTGCCTTGATAACCTCGGTCACCACAGATGGTAAGATCGTCTGCATGACCTATGAACTTCTTCAACAACAGCCTCCTTTACTGAGGCTCTCAAATTGGCGCTCTCATCGCCACCCTCCGGATAAGGGGTCTCTGGTTCTTCAGGAACCACCTTCTTAACTCTGGGTCTTGCTCTCTTGGGCCGCGGCTTAGCACCAAGCCCATCACGACCACCTCCACGAGAGGCTTTCGAAGATCTACCACCGGCCATTCACACGCACACTGAAAGATTTAAACACCAACACGGACATTCAAGGGAACAGCTCAGTTTATGTCAAGTATAGTAAGTCCCTAATTATAGTGGCCAGTTGTGATTAGCTACTTATTTTACTTTTCACACCCCGAGCATTACCTATCCTGACTACATCAGTATTTAAATCCACAAACAACACATAACACATCAAATGCGCACATAATCCCGTTTAACTTTATGAAAATACCTGATGGCATGCAGCTACTCAGATTGGCATCCCTTCCCATTTCGTCCCATTCTCAGTTTAAGTTAAGGTTATTTTGAAAATTTACCCATTTCACTTAAACTTTGGCTCTGATACCAACTTGTAAGGCCCCATTCCCAGGACGCTTACAGTTGGATCCTCATCGCGCATAAAACATATAATTACATTTGTATTTCATAAAGCATGGCAGCGGAAACATTTAAAAATAACATTTTATTTCAATATCGTAGCTTTTGCAAAATAATACATCATTAATCAGTTACAAAATATATTGTTGCAGTACATAACAATTTGGATATTCAAATGTAAAGTTGATAAATTTTATATTTGAATAGTAACAACCAATCTAAGATTTTTTAGTTAAAAATTTTAAAATTTAAAATTATTTTAAAAAAATGATACCCTTGTCTAATTACTATTTACTATCTTATCATATAGCAAAAAATTATTGATTCTCATAGTTTTTAGGCCAATAATAGTTTGTATATTATCCTACTTTTGTGTGTATGTATATATGTGTATTATGTGAGTGCTGATATATATATATATATATATATATTATATATATATATATATATACATATATATATATATATACATATATATATATACATATATATATATATATATATACATTATAGATATATATATATATATATATACACACACACGTATATATATACGTATATATATACATATATATATATACATATATAGGTATGGGTTCCGATAAAAAGACCATATATCCTAAAAAGTATAGGAAGAGTTTTAGTGATGACACGTGTCATTAGTTAGTTTTTGTTTAAAGGCAAATGCATCTTAACGATACACAACATTACTCTAACGGTTGAAAATGTTTCCTAGTCTTTTTAGACACACCATCCTTTTTAAAATAACTCCCCCTACATATATATATATGCACATATGTATATATATATATAATATATATATACATATTTATATATATATACATACACATATGTATATATATACATATAAATATATATATATATATATATATATACATATAAATATATATATATATATATATATATACATATATATACATATATAAACATATATATACATATATAACATATATATATATATATATTATATATATATATATATATACTTATATATATATATATACAATGTGTATATATATATGTATATATATATACATATGTATATATATATACATATTTATATATATATACATATGTGTATATATATATATACACATATGTATATATATATAGAGAGAGATGAGGGATCAAATGAAAACCACCCTTATAATAGAAAACCAAGAAAACCAATCTCCACGAATTATATAATTTTATTATTCTTATTTATTTATTTATTTAAAAGGGTGTTTTGGTAAATTTATATATAAACTAATTATGGTATTTATTTAGTTTTGACTAAATGCCATACATATCTTTTTCCTTTTTCTTTTTGAATTGATTTTTAAATAATACTTCCTAAACATTATCCATTATTATTGTAGACACATTCAAAATCACAATATATTCAAACATAAGTATCCATATATATTGACTTTAAACTGTAATTGAATATACGTATATTATTTTCTACAATTCGATTCATGAAATCTGTGCAATTCATCTACTCATTCAAGGTTTGTTAATCACTTTTGATTAAACTATGTAACGCTTTTATCATACAATATTAAAGCACGAATAGCCATTAACGTCGAATGATGAGTTCAATGAAGAACATCAATAATAGAGAAATTAGGAAGAACATAATAATAAAAACCAATTATTCAAGTCGAGGATGTTGAAAATCATCATCATCGTTTTAGGGTGTTCATCAGCCTTCTTGTTTTTGATAACGAACAACGATTATGAGGTATGAGAAACCCTAGATTTCAAGTTCTTCACATCTAATTAGTTTAGAAATCGGGATTTTTCTTCTTATATGAAAAACTTAGATTTCATGATTATCTGTTAGGACCGTTTTCGTACGGAGTACTAACGGATTCTGCGTGAGACCAGATCAAATAGTGTGGAATCCTATTTGATTGGCGATCAAATCAGTGAGAATGAGAACCTGATCGATCTAACGATGAAACAAATGTTAAGAATTGATTAGAAATCGATTAGGAATGAACTATGAAATTGGATAGGCTGCTTAGGGCACTCTGGACGGCTAGGGTTTGTGAATATTCGAAGTCTCTCGTTTTTCCATGAATTATGTGGTATTTATAGGTTTTCAGTTTCAGTTGTGTGACTGACTCATGCGGTTGATTCATACGCATGACTGAAGGTTCAGTCATGCGACTGAATTAATATTATATCTCAATCATACGACTGATCCAGTCTCCTAGTTTAGTCATGCGACTGGTCCATAAGTATGATTCATTCGTGCGTATGGTCCATAAGTATGGTCCATTAGCATAAATAACCACCCGACTAAGTTGAACACATTTCTTAATCATTATTGACTAAGAACTATGTACAACAATCTCAAACCTATATATGACATTCATACATATGAGTTATACTGAATACAATAATAATATGAAATACTCAAAGACAAATAAACATTAAGATGCATATCATATTTCATTAAGTAGTCACATTGCATATGTGTAAGAAATGAAAGACTATTACATTTAAGAACATAAACTAGAAACATGATGTATCAACAAACTCCCCCTTGGACCTAGTTTATCCTATTTTCTAACATTCTTCACATGCTCTTGAAATTTCTTTTACTTCTCTTTTTTGGTGACTCCCGCGTGGATCTCAAACGCGAAGTAGAGCCGTATAACATGTTGGAATTGTAGAGCTTGTACAATATCTTGCGTGTCATAGAACAGTGGCCACTTGTATAGAGTGTAAACATCTTCAGCAGACAAGTTTGTAAGCCATATTGGGTCAAATACCCTGATAGTCTCGATCTTACCTTCTTTGTTTAGAACAATGACCGCTTCCCCCGTCCTCCAGTCGTAGTACCACAATTTAAAGTGTGGAGTGAAGTCCTGAGGCATCTCCCGTGAAAGAATCTTAGACATTATGCATGGGGGACTCCACTTCAACACCACCTTACGCCTTCTAGATATAGGATCAACGTCAGTCTTATGAATGAACCTCTTAGTTGTTGAGGTCTAAAGTTTACCCATCTGGTGTGGTATTCTTTCTCAATGATTTCTCAAACCATCCCGATATCTTCCTGGGGTTGGTATACAAAAGATCTAAACAGGCCAATCTGTTTAGCTCAAAACCAGGAAGAGTCTTCAGGTCATGTGGATATCTGAAGAACTCAATCCCCTTCTCTCGTTTAACAACATATACATTCAGATCTTCAAAATAGGCCCAATTGATGATCTTGCCTGACTCTTTCTGATGCTTCTTTACTCAGTAAAGTTTGGTGTAGGCATTCAGCTTTGGAGGTGCACGTCGAGCTTTTATTTTTGATAAACAAGCTTCCTATTCAGCCTTCTTTAGATCAACATTAGCATCAGCTTAGGCTTTATTTTCATCCTTTGTTTTCTCTTTCTCTATCTCATCCAGCTTGACAAAAGTATCACTGCCAAAAGTTTCACCCAAGTTGGGGATAACATTGCCCTTAGGGTCAGTGTACTGAGTATAGAGACCCACGATCTCTATCTCATCCACACCTTGTAGCTCCTCGTCACTCATGACATCTACTTCCAGAGCATCTTTGACAAGCTTATCTGGATTTAGTCGAAACATATCTACGAGCTGCTTATCGGTAAGGTCGTGGATGATTTCTCCTTCCTCTAAAGTGTAGCTCACAGACGTTCTCACAATCCCTTGCAAGTCAAGAATCATAGTAAGTTGAGTCTTGACTTGCTGAAAGGGAACAACATCATAATCCTCAGCCTGTGGAGCTTCACTTTTGCCTTGATCTTGGGTCTCTTCAGCGGGAGCTGCGGAGGACGGGGCTCTTTTGGTGCGCCTCTCCTTTGCTGCTTGATTTGAGGCTAATGCATATGCATCACCTCTTGATCATCCTCCTTGTCATCATCATCTCTTTTTCCCTTTCCACTTCCACTAGCTTCCTCATCATCATCATCTTCTTCTGATTCATCATCAGTAGTATCACCATCATCATCTCCACCATCACTCCATCATCCTTAATCTTTAGGGGCTCACCCTTTCTTCCCTTCAACCTCAACATCAGCTTTTTGTTCTTTTTCTCCAACCCCTCAATCCGCTTAACGGATGCCATCACAAGCTCATTTTGAGCTTTCAAGGCATGATGAGCTCGAACTAAAGCTCTCTCATGAGCAGCGTTCTTCTCTGTAAGCTGGGCTATTTGCCTGCCTTGTGCAGAACTGACCACCATCAGCTGTTTCATCTGGTTGGCTCTCAGATCATCTGTTGCTAGCAGTTTGAGCACCAGTCTATTTAGGCTCACCAACTATTCCTCTAACCCAACAGTGGTAGAGTAGATCCCTGTGTAGGTGGGAATTGGATAGATATGCCAGCTTGGGGAGTAGTGGGTGTAGTGGTGGATGTGGTGTAGATGGGAGTAGGAATGGAAGTGGATTGTGGTGGAACTGATTTGGGTATTGTGGGTGAGGTAGGTGTGAATGTATAAGTGTGGTGGGTGTGTCAGTGGCAGTAGAGGTGGCAGTATGGGGAACAATGGTAGTGGTGTGGGGAACAGTGGTTGTGGTGTGAGGAACAGTGGTGGTGGCAATGGCTATGGTGGTGGAAGAACTGATCAAATTAATCCTCTGCCTCTTACACTTTTTGCTATGGGGTTGGGCCATCCTCTTCCTCCTGGAACCCTTGGCTATTAGGGCTCCCCCTGAGCTATTCGGATGGTCGGGTGTGTATGTCGGATCTTAGACATCAGTGTTGCGACCCTTAGTACCAGCTTGGCATCCACCAACCGCCTCTTTCCCCTTCTTGATAGCCACAACCCGGCTCCTGACTCTCTTGGTGAGAGGCTCATCATCAGACTCATCTCCTTCATCAACCAAGAAGTCCTGGTGGAAGGCAGTTTACTTAGATCCATCAAGAGCAAATGCAGCACTGTCTAGAGGTGGTCGAGATATGGTAGATGTGTCGGTGGCTTGAGATTGACTGGGGCCAGCATCTCCACCACCTTGACCATCATCAAGGTCGTCATCATCGTCATCATCTTCATCAGTAGGAACCACTATGGGCTCAACGTCTGAGTCACTATCATCGTGACGCCACTTCTTACGAGAGGGCGCCACATAATCCTCATAGGCTAGATGGCCAAACAGTCTCTAGACCAGGGGCTTCACCTGCTTCCCCTGGTACACCTTAATCCTTCCCAGGGTGGTGTCATCCATCACCTCTAAAATCACTACATCGTCTTTCTCCTTAGGCAGTAGAGGAAGCTTCTCGTCTATGATCATTTGCAGGAACCTTGGAAACATGCAGAAGCCTTCCTTGTCTGTGTCCTCGATGTTCTCTATCAAGTAGGAGAAGAGCATGCGTGAGAAACTGAATGGGTGGTTCAGTACCAGTGCAACATATGCATTCTAGATTTGGTGTAAGGCCCCGTTCCCGGGACGCTTACAGTTGGATCCTCATCGCACATAAAACATATAATTACATTTGCCTTATGATAATATTACAGCGGAAACATAAAAAAATAACTTTTCATAACATTACAAATGCTTTTGCAAGTTAATACAAGCGTTCATTTCAAAACATCATTCGTTCGCATTACAATGCAAAAACATTAACAAAAGAATGCCATCTAAAAGAGCTAAGTAGCCGCTTCATGCCATCCTCAGCAACGTTTACCTGCCAACTGAAAATGTATAAAAAGTCAGCGTCGCTGCGTGAGTTCTAGTTTTATAATAAAACATACATTTCAATTGTTAAAACCGTTCTTTACTTTCTTTCAGAATCAAACGATACTTTTCATTCGTTCGTGATCATAAATCATACGTACATACAGATATATCATTATTATCTTCCATTAAATTCGTTAACCTCGTTTATTTTATACGTTCGTCCTTTCGAGTCTTTTGTGACAACAGGGTCGCTCACCTCATTAACAATCACAACTATTTGCATGCTATCCGATTCTGTTGCAACTATAGGGTTGCTCACCCTAATTGCCAATTTCAACGATAGCACGCTATCTGAGTCTGTTGCAACCATAGGGTCGCTCGCCTCATGGCAACTTCATGATAACTCGCTATCCGAGTTTGTTGCAACCATAGGATTGCTCACTCCAATTGCCAATTTCAACGATAGCACGCTACTCAAGTCTGTTGCAACCATAGGGTTGCTCACCTCATGGCAACTTCACGATAGCATGCTGTTTGATTCTGTTGCAACAACTGGGTTGCTCACCTCATATATATGCTTGCAAGCCTTTCCTTCGTTCATTTGTCATTCAACTATGCATGAATTCTTACTTCGTGTTCCTCTTTCATTATCTTTCACTTTACGGTACATAATACTTCATTCATTCATTAACATGACACGTAAAGTCATAAAAAGATAATATACCATAATAAGGAACATTTAATTCAATCATACATAACCAGCAATCACATCATACATCACTAATCCCAACATTAATGGCTTCAAAAAGTCAACTAACATAGCCCCCAGGAACCTCCCAAGTCAAAGCCTACATTACCCTTTTTCCCCAAAAATCAGAAAATATTCTAAGTCCTTAGGCGCATGGGCACTATGCAGGCGCATGGGGAACACTTAGGCGCATGGGCAACTTCAGGCACATGGGCACTATGTAGGCGCATGAGTGCCTAGGCGCATGGGAATCCTGGATGTCTGGACACTTAGTCAATTCCAGCCCAATTCTAGGCGCATGGGTACTATTCAGGCGTATGAACTTAGGCGTATGGGCTAATCAGTCGCATGGACACTTAGACGCATGGGCCATTTGGGCGCGTGGGCACTATTGGGGCACATGGCCCTACACTTAGTCATCCGACTAATATGTCTAGGCGCATGGACCACTGTTCGGGCGCATGGGCACTATACTTAAACATTTCTAAGGCAATTTCAGGCGCATGAGCCTTATCTAGGCGCATGAACCCCCTGTAAAACATGTTTCTAGGATGTTTTCAAACCCAATCATCAAACCCATCTGTTCTAATCTTACCAAGGCTATTCTAAACATGAGCAACCTATAAGCATCTAAGAACCATCATCCAACATGCATAATACATACGGGCATACATACACAAACATTGTAAAAATCATTTTAATACATTTTCAGCCCCAAAGAGTTTAAAACAAGTAGAAATCAAGGTCTAGAAACTCACTTGGTGCAACTTGGGTGTATCTTCCTTCTAACCTTTTTTGCAAATGAGTTCAAACACCTAAAAACCCCACCAAACACACACACCCGAACACACACAAACATATAAGCATAAACCCGAGACCAAAACCCAACACAAACACTTAAAAACCACGAATTCATACCTTAAATTCGACCTTCTTCTTCTTCTTCTTCAACCAAGGGTTTCTGCTCTCTCTCTCTCTAACCGAATGAAAAGTGATGTGAAGGGAGGGTGGGCGGCCATGCCCACCTTTACACCCACTTTTGAAAGATTTTGTCCTTTTGGCACTTTTAACCCCTCATCTCGGGTTTAATTGCTTTTCCTTCTTTTATTCCTCTTTTCTTATCTTTCTTTGAAAAAGCCGGGTGTTACAAGTCCACCCCCCTTATTTTGGTTTCGTCCCTGAAACCTGTTATTTCTCGAACATATGAGGATAATGCTGCCTCATCTCCTCCTCAGTCTCCCATGTAGATTCGGATCCCTTCCTGTGCTTCCACTGTACACGCACCAGAGAAACCACTTTATTTCTCAGCCTCTTCTCTTTACGATCGATGATCGCCACTGGTTGCTCCATATAATTGAGTCGTTCATCCACCTCAATATCTTCCAGTGGTACAACATATCCTCCTCGGCTAAACACTTTCTTAAGTGAGATACATGGAATGTCGGATGAATTCCACCTAGCTCACTGGGTAACTTCAATCTATAGGCCACCTCTCCTACTCAAGCAATGATTCAGAAAGGCCCTATGTATCTCGGGCTCAACTTGCCCGCTTCCTAACCGAATGATACCCTTCCACGGTGAGACCTTCAACATAACCCGGTCACCCACCTGGAACTCAATCGGTCTACGTCGTTTATCAGCATACGACTTCTGTGTATCTTTGGCTGCCTTCATGAAGGCTTTAATCTTCTCAAGCTTCTCGGTCGTAGCCTCAAATACCTCGACGCTCCCCAATTTCTTCTGACCAATATCACCCTAACAAATGGGTGTTCTGCATCTCCTACCGTATAGCATCTCGTATGGTGGCATACCAATGCTGGCATGATAGCTGTTGTTGTACGAGAATTCAGCTTACGGTAAGTGGTTATCCCAACTTCCCCCAAAATCAATCACACATGCCCGAAGCATGTCCTCCGTGTCTGAATGGCCCTTTCTGACTGACCATCAGTTTGGGGATGATAAGCCGTGCTAATATGTAACCTCGTCCCCATGGCATCATGGAATTTCTACTACAATTTAGAGGTAAACTGAGTGTCACAATCAGACACAACGGACACCGGCACACCATGACGAGTTACAATCTCCTTGATGAACATGTCAGCCAACCTCTTAGATGAATATGTCTCGCGGATCGGTAGGAAGTGGGCACTTTTCGTCAAACGGTCAACAATCACCCATATGGCATCGTACCCCTTCGAAGTACGTGGCAGCTTTGTAATGAAATCCATGGTGATGTGCTCCCACTTCCATTCCGGTATATCCAAAGGTTGGATCTTCCATACGGCTTTTGATGCTCGGCCTTCATTTGCAAACAAGTAACGCACTTACTCACATACCCCACCACATCGCGCTTCATACCCGGCCACCAATAATCTTTCTTCATATCTTGATACATTTTCGTGGCACCAAGGTGGATGGAGTATCGAGTTTTGTGGGCTTCATCCATTATTGTCACCCGTAGATCCCCAAAACGAGGAATCCACACTCGTCTAAATTAGGTTTTAACACCGAGTGTGTTTTCACCCAATTCCCCAACCAGACCTCTCATGATTTTAGAGTTTAGATGATCTTCTTTTAATGCCTCATCTTGAAACTCCTTGACTTGCTTCATTACATCAGAGGTCATGATCAGTTGGTATGCTTTCACCTGAATCGGCTTGGGCCTCTCCTTTCGGCCAAGGGCATCAGCCACCACGTTGGCTTTGCCCGGATGGTAATAGAACTCACAATCATAATCCTTTATGAGCTCCAACTATCTTCTCTGCCTCATGTTTAGATCTTTTTGCTCGAAGAAGTACTTCAAGCTCTTGTGGTCTGTGAAAATAGTGCACTTCGTCTCGTAAAGATAGTGCCTCCAAATCTTCAATGCAAAGACCACGGCTGCTAGCTCCAAGTCATGAGTGGGATAATTGACCTCATGAACTTTCAACTGTCGGGATGCATAGGCTATAACCTTCCCTCTCTACATTAACACGCACCCCAACCTTGAGTAGGAAGCATCTAAATAAACCACCAAATCCTCGCTTCCTTCGGGTAATGACATAAGGAGCTTGAGTCAACCTTGCCTTTAACTCCTCGAATGCTTGCTCTTGAGTTTGACCCCATATAAACTTTACATCCTTTCGGGTCAACTTGGTTAGTGGAGAAGCGATCTTGGAAAAGTCCTGAATGAACCTTCGATAATATCTCGCCAACCCCAAGAAAATACGAATCTCGGATGGCATCTTCGTTGACTTCCATTGCATCACTGCCTCCACTTTTGCGGGGTCTACCATAATCCCCTCGGGATTTACCACGTGGCCTAAGAATTGAACTTCGTGCAACCAAAATGTGCACCTGGAGAATTTGGCATACAACTTCTCCCTTCTTAATGTCTCCAACACCTCCCGAATGTGACCGTCATGCTCTTCTTCGCTCTTCAAGTAGATCAGAATATCATCAATAAACACAATCACTGATCTATCCAACATCAGCCGGCAAACTCGATTCATCAAATCCATAAAGGCGGCTGCCACGTTAGTTAGACCAAAAGACATAACGAGGAACTCGTAGTGTCCATAACGTGTATGGAAAGCTGTCTTAGGAATGTCTTGTTCCTTCACCTTCAATTGATGGTAGCCAGATCGTAGATCTATTCTCGAGAACCAACTGGCACCTTGGAGTTGGTCAAATAGATCATCAATTCTTGGTAAGGGGTACCGATTCTTCACCGTCAACTTGTTCAGCTCTAGGTAGTCGATGCACATCCTCATGCTACCGTCTTTCTTCTTCACAAACAGGACCGGAGCACCCCAGGGAAAGATACTCAGTCTAATGAACCCCTTATCGAGCAGCTGTTGCAACTGATGCATCAGCTCTTTCATTTCCGTTGGAGCTAACCGATACGATGCTTTGGCAACGGGTTGAGCACCGGGTATCAAATCAATTTGGAACTCAATCTAGCGATCTGGTGGCACACCTGGTAAATCTTCTGGAAACACATCCAGAAAGTCACACACAACTGGTACATTAGATAGTTGTGGTGTTGGCACGTCCACATCCTTTACGTAGGCCAAGTAGGCACTACATCCACGCCTCATGCACTTTCCCGCCACCGCCATCGAAATCACTTTCGGGATCGTCGTGACTCGATCGCCATAAACCATCACCTTATTCCCGTTAGGTGCTGTCAATCGGATCATCTTCTTGTGACACACAATATTTGCTTCGTAGTCCACCAACCAATCCATTCCTAGGACTACATCGAAGCCGCCTAAGGTCATCACGAATGGTCTAACAGGAAACTTATGACCGTCTAGTTCTATGTCACAACCTTCTATCACCTCAGAAATCCTTGTAGACTTACCTATGGTAGTTTCTACCTCGAAGGGCTCATCAATACATCTACTCTAAATGGGAAACTTAGCAGAAAAGGCAGCCGAAATGAAACTCCTACTAGCACCAGAATCAAACAACACAGATGCAAGAGTTTGGTTCACTAGAAACATACCTGACACCACGTCGGGATCTATCCTAGCCTCCTCCCAAGTCATCATGAAAGCTCGGGCGCTTGCCTTCTGCCCTTCTCCTCCAGCCTTCTTCGCTCCCGAACTTTCAGCCTTGGCCTCTTACAATCCCTGCTTAGATGACCATTCTCCCACAGTTGTAACACCTACCAACCCCACAATCTCTAGCCATATGGCCAGGCTTCCCACACTTGAAGCAGCTGTTTGATCCCCATTTGCATTCTCCCGAATGCTCCTTCCCGCATTTACCACACTTCTTCAATCCTGCACCAGATGTGACCCCACGTCGGTCACCCACCTTCGCCACCTTATTTTTTGGAGCGGTTCCACCACGTCCAAACCGTTTCCCATTCCAGTTCCGGTCACCACCACCCCTCTTGTTCACCTCAGCCACTATCACCTCGCGCTCATCATATAATCTACCAGCCAAATCAACTGCCAACCTAAAAGTGCTCATCCGGGCGGCGATCATATGCCTATGGATATCCGCAGGAAACCCCTGGATGTATCTCTTAATCTTTCATGACAGTGGTGTCACTTGATCTGGCACCAGCCGCGCCATTTCATTAATGTTTGTGGCGTACTGCTAGTATGTCATCGTTCCCGCCTCCAACTACAGGAACTCTCTTTCTACCTTGTCCATCTCTCTGTGAGGACAGATTTCTTCAATCACTAACTTCTTCAGTTCAGGCCATCTCATTCTCCTAATGGCCCTGCTACCCTCGGCTTGGACAATGTTGTCCCACCAGCACAAAGCCGAGTCCACGAAAGAGTGGGTAGCGAACTTCACCTTTTGGTCTTCACGGCACTCACTGATGTCAAGAGCAGCCTCCATTTCCCTAACCCACTGGTGGGCAGCTGCAGCAGTGCCACTTCCATCGAAAGTAGGGGGCTTGCAACTCATAAACGTCCCGTAGTTACAGCCTCGGGCCGCCTCTGGCGTAGGCTCCTCTTCTTCCTCCTCATCATCAGAGAGAATTGTTTCCGACTCTGGTTGCTCCCGTCCTCCCAAGACGGTAGAATCGTCTGCATGACCTGATGAACTTCCCCACCACAGCCTCCTTTACTGAGGCTCTCAGATTGGCGCTCTCGTCGCCACCCTCCGAATGAGGGGTCTCTGGTTCTTCATGAACCACCTTCTCAACTTTGGGTCTCCCTCTCTTGGGTCGCGGAGTAGCACCGTGATCTCCACCACGAGAGGCTTTCGAAGATCTACCACCGGCCATCATATGCACACTGAAAGATTTAAACACCAACATGGTCATTCAAGGGAACAGCTCAGTTTATGTCAAGTATAGTAAGTCCCTAATTACAGTGGCCAGTTGTGATTACCCACTTACTTTACTCTTCATACCCCAAGATTACCTGTCCTGACTACATCAGTATTTAAATCTACATACAACACATAACCACATACCATGCGCATGTAAAACCAGTTAACATTACGAAAATACCTGATGGCACGCAGCTACTCAGATTGGCATCCCATTCCCATTCCGTCCCATTCTCAGTTTAAGTTAAGGTTTATTTTGAAAATTTACCCATTTCACTTAAACTTTA
Organism: Flaveria trinervia; assembly: GCA_025506515.1. Taxonomy (NCBI): domain Eukaryota; kingdom Viridiplantae; phylum Streptophyta; class Magnoliopsida; order Asterales; family Asteraceae; genus Flaveria; species Flaveria trinervia. The sequence goes on along the minus strand of CM046449.1, from coordinate 49,334,586 downwards.
GCTCTGATACCAACTTGTAAGGCCCCGTTCCGGGGACGCTTACAGTTGGATCCTTATCGCACATAAAACATATAATTACATTTGCCTTATGATAATATTGCAGTGGAAACATAAAAAAATAACTTTTTATAACATTACAAATGCTTTTGCAAGTTAATACAAGCGTTCATTTCAAAACATCATTCGTTCGCATTATAATGAAAAAACATTAACAAAAGAATGCCATCCAAAAGAGCTGAGTAGCCACTTCGTGCCATCCTTAGCAACGTTTACCTGCCAACTAAAAATGTATAAAAGTCAGCGTCGCTGTGTGAGTTCTAGTTTTATAATAAAACATACATTTCAATCATTAAAACCGTTCTTTACTTTCTTTCAGAATCAAACTATACTTTTCATTCATTCGTGATCATACATAATACGTACATACAGATAATATCATTATTAATTCCATTACATTCATTAACCTCGTTCATTTTATACGTTCGTCCTTTCGAGTCTGTTGCGACAATAGGGTCGCTCACCTCATTAGCAATCACAACTATTTGCACGCTATCCGAGTCTATTGCAACCATAGGGTTGCTCACCCCAATTGCCAATTTCAACGATAGCACGCTATCCGAGTCTGTTGCAACCATAGGGTCGCTCACCTCATGGCAACTTCATGATAGCTCGCTATACGAGTTTGTTGCAACCATAGGATTGCTCACCCCAGTTGCCAATTTCAACAATAGCATGCTACTCGAGTCTGTTACAACCATGGGGTTGCTCACCTCATGGCAACTTCACGATAGCACGTTGTTCGAGTCTGTTGCAACAACTGGGTTGTTCACCTCATATATATGCTTGCAAGTCTTTTCTTTGTTCATTCGTCATTCAATATGCATGCATTCTTACTTCGTGTTCCTCTTTCATTATCTTTCACTTTAGGTTACATAATACTTCATTCATTCATTAACATGACACGTAAAGCCATAAAAAGATAATATATCATAATAAGGAACATTTAATTCAATCATACATAACCAGCAATCACATCATACATCACTAATCCCAACATTAATGGCTTCAAAAAGTCAACTAACATAGCCCCCAGGAACCTCCCAAGTCAAGTCCTTAGGCGCATGGGGAACACTTAGGCGCATGGGCAACTTTCAGGCGCATGGGCAACTTTCAGGCGCATAGGCACTATGCAAGCGTATGAGTGCCTAGGCGCATAGGAATCCTGGACGTCTGGACACATAGTCAATTCCAGCCCAATTCTAGGCGCATGGGTACTATTCAGGCGTATGAACTTAGGCGTATGGGCTAATCAATCGCATGGACACTTAGACGCATGGGCCACTTGGGCGCATGGGCACTATTGGGGCGCATGGCCCTACACTTAGTCATGCGACTAATATTTCTAGCTGCATGGACCACTGTTTAGGCACATGGGCACTATACTTAAACATTTCTAAGGCAATTTCAGGCGCATGAGCCTTATCTAGGCGCATGAACCCCCTATAAAACATGTTTCTAGGATGTTTTTGAACCCAATCATCAAACCCATCTGTTTTAATCTTACCAAGGCTATTCTAAACATGAACAACCTATAAGCATCTAAGAATCATCATCCAACATGCATAATACATACGGGCATACATACACAAACATTGTAAAAAATCATTTTAATACATTTTCAGCCCCAAAGAGTTTAAAACAAGTAGAAATCGAGGTCTAGAAACTCACTTGGTGCAACTTGGGTGTATCTTCCTTCTAACCCTTTTCTGCAAATGAGTTCAAACACCTAAAAACCCCACCAAACACACACACCCGAACACACACAAACATATAAGCATAAACCCGAGACCAAAACCCAACACAAACACTTAAAAACCACGAATTCATACCTTAAATTCAACCTTCTTCTTCTTCTTCTTCAACCAAGGGTTTCTGCTCTCTCTCTCTCTCTCTCTAACCGAATGAAAAGTGATGTGAAGGGAGGGTGGGCGGCCATGCCCACCTTTACACCAACTTTTGAAAGATTTTGTCCTTTTGGTACTTTTAACCCCTCATCTTGGGTTTAATTGCTTTTCCTTCTTTTATTCCTCTTTTCTTATCTTTCTTTGAAAAAGCTGGGTGTTACATTTAGTCAGACATCTCATCGAATCCTCCACGTCTGGAGGCTATGCACTTGAGGATCACATATGTCAGATACTTGAACTGGGGGCACATGTTGCTCTTGTTTAGTACGCCGACATTGATGTCACTAGCGTACTTGATTCTCAGAAAACATCCACGAATAGTTAGGGGATGCAGCTTGGTTAGATGGGCTCCATCTTCACCCAAATCCAAGACTCTCCTCAGGGCGTCTTCACTGATCTCTATATCTTGTCCGTATATGGAGCTCTGGATACAGTGTGGCTCAATGGACCTATCAACTGTGGCATTCTCCAATAAACCCTGCTGAATTGATTAGTATGGTGTGCATGGGGTAGAGATGGTCTTGTAGATCCTCGATCTATGCAAGAAGGCTATAATCCCGGTGAACTCAGAAGCATTCCGAGACGTAGCATCTAGATGAGCACAAATGTTGTGCTTGGTGCTCATTGTCCATCTTTAAGCCATATACATTAGATTTGTTCATAAGAGATAACAGATGAATTTTAGCTGATTTTGATCAACTGGTTCAATCGTGCGATTGAACGATATGACTGAGTTCAGTCATATGATTGAGCCTGCAACTGAACTTAGTCGTATGCTATGCCATACGATTGAGTCAGTCGTGCGACTAAGCCACCGATTGATTCACTCATTCAATTGAATCATGCGTCTGGCTCAATTGTGCGACTAAGGTTCATATGTGTCTCCATTTGCATCTTACACTGTTTGACATAATAAATTTGAAACTTTGTCAAAACGTTACATTACACTTCATGTTTAGATTCATTAGGTTCGCAGGGACTTGAAATAGCACTTAGTGTCATTTAAATCAACGTTTGTGTCCATTTAAGTGGTCTATTTTAGGGTATGGTCCAAATTCTTGATTTTAACAATTTCGGTCATTTTGGGTTTGATCAATCCATTCATTTCGCCTGATTTCAGTCTCAAAGTACATGAAGATGAGATGATATCAGTTAGTATCACAATCAGAGGGCAATCACAACAATCGAAATTTTGGCAGAGTCTAGGTATTAGGCGGTTTTTGAGAGTTTTTGATGTGTGGTAGGGTATACGACCAACTGACCCCCTTTTTATACTATTTTAAATTTCAGTTGTGCGCCTGGACCCATACGCATGTTTCATTCATGCAACTGGGGTTCAGTCGTGCGATTGACTCAGACTCCTTCATTCAGTCATACGATTGGCTCATTCTTGTGATCCAATCGCATAGTTGACCCATACTCATGGTCCAATTCGTGTGATTGGCTCATACTTATGGTTCAAGCGTGTGATTGGCTCATACTTATGATTCAATCGTGCGATTGGCTCATACTTATGATTCAATCGTGCGATTGGCTCATACTTATGATTCAGTCGTGCGATTGGCTCATACTTATGAGTTTGACTTCATACATTTCTGTACACCCAAAATTTAACTTTTGGTATATAACATTTTGACCAATGATCATCTCAGACATGACCTTTTTAACATAAAATCATTTGATATCTCACACGTGATCCTTTTAATTGATAGCCGATTGGCCACCTCAGACTTGACCATTTTAATTTGTGATTCACTGAGTTCATCTAGTTATATAGTCCGACATCGACGCAAAGAAGATAACGAAAATAGAACACAACTTGAATTAAAGCAAAACAAGACATATTTTTGTGTTTTTGGTTTGAGGTGGATTGAAACCTTTTAGAAATAATCTAACTGATTTTTCCTCCTGAGCAGAACAACTTCAATTTATTTTTATCATTTCTGGAAAGATTCATACAGAATCTATAACACCCGGTTATTCTTTTAAGGTTTGTATAGAAAATAAAAATAAATAAAACCAAGGAAAAGAAAGAAAAGAAATAGAGCTTAAGTAGAGGGACCAAAGATGTAAAAAGGACAAAACTTTGAAAAGTTGGTGTAAAAGTGGGCATGGCCGCCCACTTCACGTACAACACAATATCTTCAAATATATATAGAGAGAGAAAGAGCAGAGCTCGGGTTTGAAGAACAAGTGCAGAAGTTCGAATTCAAGGTAAGAATTCGTGTGTTTATGGTGTTCTTAACTGGCTTTATCCTTGGGTGTAGCTTATATGTATTATGTGTTCAGTTGTGTGTGTTTTAGTGGGTTTCTAGGTGTGAACTTGTAGCAAATGGGATTGAAGGAAGTCTTACCCGAAGAGGCTGCAAAGGTGAGTTCTAGAACCCCCTTTTTACTTGTTTTAAACCATTTTGGGGCTGGAAATGCATGTATGAACTTTTTATAAAAGTTGGGTTTTGTACCCGTATGTGTGTATGTGTGTATGTTGCGGGTGGGGATTTATTTTAGGCTATGTATGTGTTTGATGTTATTATGAATATGTTTCTAAGGCTTAGAATGCATGATTTAAGCTTAGAATAAGTTTAAGCATGATTGGAGACTGAATTATGATGTTTAAGTGTGAAATAGGTTGCTCATGCGCCCAAATAGGGTTCATGCGCCTAGTATGGAAGTCTACTTAAGTGTCCTCATGCGCCCAAAACCTCATGCGCCCGAATAGTACTCATGTGCCTAGAAATAGGCTGAAATTGGCTAAGTGTTCATACGCCCAGGATAACTCATGCGCCTAAGCAATCATGCGTCTGCATAGTGCTCATGCGCCTAGTATTGCCTAGAATAGACTAAGTGTTGCTCATGCACCCCAATAGTGCTGATGCGCCTGAAAGTTGCCCATGCGCCTAAGTGTTCTTCATGCGCATGAAAGGTCATGCGCATGCATAGTGCTCATGCGCCTGCATAGTGTTCATGCGCCTAAAGACTTGAATTATTTTCTGACTTTTCGAGGAAAAAGTGAAATGTAGGCTTTGACTTGGGATGTTCCTGGGGGTATAGTAAGTTGACTTTTTGAAGTCAAAGGTGATGTGATGGGCATAGTATGATGATGTATGTTTGATTCTTATGCATGGTGGTATGTATGATGTATGTTATGCATGTATGATGGTGCCTTGTATGGCGATGTTTTGTATGATTATGTTTATGTTCCTGCTATGTATGTTTATCTTTCCGTGGCTTTACGTGTTATAGTTGTGAAAGAAATGATAAAGTATTATGTAACGTAAAGTGAAAGATAATAAAAAGAGGATCATAATGATAGAATGCATGCATTAATGAAAGAGAAAGTAAAGAAAGGCTTGCAAGCAAAATGTATGGAGGCGCACAGCTCTAAAATGTCGTAAACTCAACTGTGTGTGGTTTAGCTAACCTTTAAGGATACACGCAAGGGTCCAATCTTTGTGACTGACCAGTGATATAGTACACGGTTTATGGTGATTACTCACCCTGGTGCTGGTGTCAGGCTATGTGCGTTATGGAAGTCATTTATGATCTTCGGCCCAGTACCCGCTTTGTGCATATGTTTGGGGTGTAGTATACAGTTCGGATCTTTGTTGCTTACCCCGGTGCTGGTGCTAGGCTTTATGCGTTATGGAAGTCATTTATGATCTTCGGCCCAGTACCTGCTTTTTGCATACGTTTGGGGTATGGCTAATGACACTGATCCGGAAAGAGATAAAGAGATAAAGAAAGTGATGAACAGTAACGAAGATAATAATGTTATTATCTATGTGTATGTACGATGTGTGATCGTGTACGAAACTATAGTATGATTTTGAAAGAAAAGTATAGAACGGTTTTAATGAAAGTAAAAAGTAAAGTATGTTTTATCTTAAACTAGAACTCACTCAACAACGTTGACTTTTATGTGTTTCCAGTTGGCAGGTAAAGGTTGTTGAGGATGGCACGGGGCGGCTACTTGGCTTTTTTTGGATGGCATCCATTTTTATAATTCTTTTGTGATGTAATGCAACAAGTATTTTGTAATTTGATAACGATGTATTATTTTGCAAAAGCTTTTATAATGAAATGAAATGTCATTTTTAATGTTTCCGCTACAATGTTTATTTAAGTTAAATGTAAATATATGTTTTATGTGCGATGATCGGCCAGCTATGAGCGTCCTAGAAATGGGGCCTTACAGAATCATACAGGTATATCATAATCATTTTGGACCCTTTTGTATGTACTTGGATACTAGATTCTTATTTGTCTAAGAGTCAATAGCACTTGCAGGAAAACATACTAGAGCTATAAGATGCACACACAGATTTTGACTGTCGAGAGTTATAGCCACGATGATTGTCATTATATTTGTCCACTTAAATCCATACACAGATTTTTTACTCACATTGGTGATGAGTTAGGTTTTATTATTTCAAAAAGCATTTATGAATCCCACACTTATGTGGTAATCAACACTCCTCGGGAGAATTTTAAGCGGTCTATGGGTATTTGACAAGAAGAAACTATTCTAAGAGCTTTCAAAGAGGTGCCAAGCCTCAGGTCAGTGCCATTGCACAACAAAGAGGCGCAAACGACAATGAATTCTAGAATATTTAGGTTATGTTTATCCTCAGGTCAGTGCCATTGCATAACAGAGAGGCACACAACCTATCTTCTTGTTAGAGCATTTTTTTCTTTTGCACATAACGCACCAACAACATTAGTCATTAGCTTGATTGCACTTAACAGTTTTTCCATGTGCTTTGCTCATTTTTATGGTCATCCGCACACATTTATGGCATTTATTTTGCTCCTCACCCCTTATTGGAAATACGTTGATTGTGTTAACTAGGATAGGATGAGAACCCACAGCCAGTTGAACAAATTAGTTTTTATTTGATTCACCAATGAAGTCTACTAGTCTATTGTGTTAAATCTACCGACACATAATATATTGAACTAGCAACCTCTAGGCCTACTATCTCTATGTTACCTCAGTAGCATACTAGTTTACTATTATTTTTCCTTTATTTTTCTTACACTTCTCAGACTTGTAATTTGAATATAGCATTTTGATCATTTAAATCCTTTTGATGTCCCAAACAATTAGTTCCTTGTGTACTATCATTTTCCATAATATTTTAAATCAATATCACAGATTTAATTTCTTTGCTTTCAGCTTATCTTCCCACCTCCTTTTTTTTAAGTAATTAAATACTAAAACTAAACTATTCTCCCCCTAAAATTCTAAAACCAAAATGTTTTTGTTTTTTTGAGTTTGAAAGACAGGAAAATAAAATTAAAAAAATAAGAAAAATTTGTCGGACTAAGAACTCGATTCTTCTGGAATCACCGCACTTTTCCTTTTCACGCCATTGACCTCCAAAAGATACAAAACCAAGGTTTGTCAAAAGCTTTTGTGCAGAGGTCGGCGCGTTGAAAATCCGTATTAATTTTAACAACATCGATTAATTTATTTTCAAAACAATCACGTATAAAGTGATATTTAATATCGATGTGTTTAGTTTTTGGGTGTTGAACCAGATTTTTAGTGACAACTATTGCAGCAGAATTATCAACAAAGATAGGGTGTTAGAAAATTTCAAATCGTAGTCTCGCACATACTGTTGAATCCAAATGATTTGTGAACAGCAACTCGCAAGAGCAACATATTCAGCTTCACATGTTGACAGAGCAACAGATGTCTGCTTCTTACACTGCCAGGTGACTAACCATCTTCCAAAGAACTAACATCCCATTGATATTGACTTGTAATTCATCATGCAACCACCATAGTCCAAGTCACTATACGCTATAAGCTCAAAGTCATCATCATGAGGATACCACAACCCGAGTGTTGGAGTACCCTTCATATAATGAAAGATCCTTTTTACCCCAATTAGATGATTCACTTTTGGTTTAGCCTGATATCTGGATCAAAGACACATGGCATACATATATCAGGACGAGAGGCTATGAGGTACATCAGAGATCCAATCATTCCTTGGTACATAGTGGCATCTACCAGATCACCATTTTCATCGGGTGCCACATCGTGGTTGGTGGCAAGTGGAGTCCCAGCAACTGTTGCATTCTCCATGTCGAACTGACTAAGGATATCTCCTACATATTTGGACTGATGCAGGAAGATTCCATTTGGCGTCTGATCCACCTGTAACCCAAGAAAGAACTTCATCTCTCCCATGGCACTAATCTCAAACTCAGCTTTCATCACGGATTCGAATTCTTTACACAATGCTTCATTTTTGGAATCGAAGATTATGTCATCCACATATATATGTACCAGTAGTAAATCACCATCTTCTCTTTGATGAACTACGTGCAGTCAATAACCCCTCTACGAAAACCATGTTTCAGCAGATGTGTAGAGAGTTTCTCATACCAGGCTCGAGGAGCTTGAAGAACCCCGTAAAGAGCCTTGTGCAGTTTATAAACTCTATCCCGATGATAAGGATCCTCAAATCCTTCGGGTTGACTGACGTACACCATTTCACGGATTTCACCATGAAGGAATGCACTTTTTACATCCAATTGATAAACTTTGATCTTCATGTAGGATGCATAGGCTAAGAAGATACGAATTGCTTCCATCCTTGCCACAGGTGCAAACACTTCATTGTAGTCAATGCCTTCGACTTGTCTAAACCCTTGAACGACAAGCCTAGCCTTGTTTCTGATTATGACCCCTTGGTCATCTTTCTTACACCTAAGAACCCATTTAGTGCCTATCACCTTTGCACCTTTTGGTCTGTCCACAAGAGTCCATACTCCTAACTTCTTGAACTGAAGGAGTTCTTCTTGAATAGCACTAACCACTCATTGTTTAAAGCTTCACTTACATATTTTGGCTTAAATTGAGACACAAAACATCGATAAACACCATCGTGTAGATATCCTTTTTCCATGACTACAGTATAATCAACTGAGTATAAATGATTTCATGTCTGAACTCCCGATAGAATATCCCCGATGATGTTGTCCAGTGAATGATGCACATTAACTCGAGTTCCGGGAGTGTGGGAACAACTACCTCATTATCTAGATTTTGAGTCCCAGGTTCAGTTTCTATGGCTGTTGGAGTATGGGGTTCAGAAGTTCCAGTGGCATGAAAATCAGATGCTTGTGTACTTTTGGTAGTGGAAACCTGTTCCTCCTGGTCCACATTTGCAGTCTCAACTGCTTCATCATTAGAGGAAGACTCACTTACCTCAAGCTCTCCCCCTGAAAGGCTAGAAGTATCGTCTAATGGAACCGATGATGTCGAGTCTAGTGGAGGAGTATTCAGAACATCGTACATCATTCGAGCAGGTAACTCATCATCCGGATGAGAAGGAGGTAGATTGAATGACTTGAAAAATCCATCATAGTCAAAGAAGAGGGAAGGTCCTTTGTCAGCAAGAGGGGTGGTGTATCTTTGGACATCAACATTGCACCACACTTCTACCTGACCCGTTGAGTTGTTATAAACTCTCTTGTCTAGTATACTATATCTGAGAAAGATACCTTCTTCTACCTTCTTACAAAACTTCCCAGTTTGAGTTTTCTTTAACAGCATGCACGGTGCTCCAAATGGTTCTAGATACTCCAAGTTGGGTTTACGTCGCTGGAGCAATTCATAACTCGTCTTTCCATGACATTTGACCACTAAGACTCGATTGAGAGTGTAGCATGCATTAGCCACTGCCTCGTTCCAGAATTGAATAGGCAGTTTAGAGTCGGCTAACATTGTCCTTGCTGTCTCTATCAAGCTCTGATTCTTTCTTTCAGCAACCCCATTCATCTGTGGAGTGTAAGCAGAAGTAAATTGATGAACAACTCCTTTCTCTTGACAGAATGCCTTCATCCACTGATTCTTGAACTTTGTTTGTTGTCTGATAGAATCTTTCGTACTTTCAGCTTGTAGAGTGATTCCAATGTAGTGACTAGATGCTTAAATGATTCAAATGTCTCTGACTTGGCTTTCAGAAACATCACCCAAAACAATCTTGAGTAATCATCAGTTACTACAAAGCAGTACCAATCTCCAGCAATGCTCTTTATGCTGACTGGCCAAACAGATCCATGTGTAGAAGCTCGAGAGGAATGTTGATAGAATTAACTTTCTTTGCTTTGTGAGACTTCTTGGTCTGTTTCCCTTTCTTACATGCTACGCAAAAATCTAGAAGCTGGAAATTCTTGACTGTAACTCCAATCACCAAATCATTCTAAACCAGATGATTCATCTTTCTGGGATTAATGTGTCCCATTCTTCTATGCCAGGAGACTGAATCCCTCTTTGTTGCCTTTGACAAGAAGCACTGTACAGTAGACTCAGTTGTGGAGGCTTTCGATAGTTCAAGACATACAGATCGTTATATCTTGAATCTGACATTAGAATTTTATCCTCCTTGATAACATACTCCTTCTTCAATATGTAGCACTTCTTGTTGTCAAACACAACCTTGAATCCCTTATCACAGATTTGGGAGATAGAAAGCAAGTTGTTTTACAGTTGTTGAACGTAGTTGACCTCGTCAAACTTCACTTTCTCGTTTCCCACTTCGCCTTGAGTGGTGATGTAACCTCCTTTATTCCCAGCGAATGATACGTGTCCCCCTTTAATTTGCTTGAGGTTGAAAATGAGAGACGAATTCCTGGTCATGTGCCTGGAAGCCCCACTATCAATAATCCAGGTATTAGTGATAATGTTATAGCGGACACCCTACACATACAAAGAAATTAATTAGTTCAGGTTTAGGACCTAAGCCTTAACTGGCTTGGGTGTCCCAGAGGTATCACACATCATGAACTCAACCCACTATCCTTTAGAGGATGAGGGCTCATCTTTCTTCTTCTTGTTCTCACTAACAGACACATTTCTTGTTTTTTTCTTCCATAAACCAGTTTTGTGTAAGGTCTGTTTATGGTAAATAGACGACTGGCTTATGGTTTAAACTTTAGGTTCAATAATAATCTTAGGTGTAACCTTAGGTGACACATTAGATCTAATTTCAGAAAATCTTGGTTTTTCATTAAAGAGTTCAATTTTCTTTTTAGGTGTCTGATAATAAGGACAATTTGGAGAGATATGTCCTCGTCTTCCACAACTGTAGCAAGATCTCCCTTTGACAGTTTGAGGAAAGTTTTGATGTGGGGTTGAGTTTGGTCGGGGTTGGAGATATGTTTGGTTAGGTTGTTTCTCTTCCTTTTAGGATGTTTCACCTTCTTTAACAAACTTAATTGTTTTGACATTTTGAACATCTTTCACTTTCATTTTATTAGGATTTTGATGATTAACACGTTTAAGGTTCATTAGATTAGACCTTTTAGGTTCTGAAATGGACGTTTGTGAACCTAACCCTAATTTAACTTTTTCAATTTTATCACCCAAATCCTCAACATGTATCTTATCTTTTGATCCCAATGTAGAATCCTTCTGTTTAGGGATAGATTTCACAGGTTTACCTGTAGAATCTGGATCACTGACTAGAGGAGTAGACACCATATGATCCTTTACTGGGTTATTATTAATTGGTCTACATCTGTGTTCAAAAGGATTGCATGTGGTGGTGGTACTACCTTATACCCCAGACCTTCCCCGTCATTCCGTTCTTTCATTAGATTTTTAGCTATATGAGAAGAACTTGCCAAACTGTGTAGTTTTTGTTTTAATGATTCAACTTCGACTTGCAAAACTGCTTTTTCCTTTTTAGTTTCCACAAAAGAATTTAAATAGAACTTGATGTAATTTGATTGATTTAAGGCAACAACCTCAGTTTCTCTTAGTTGTTTCCCCAACAGTTTTATCTTTTCTTTGAAGTTGCACTCATTTTGTTTTAAAACATGATTTGCTTCAGTGCAGAGTTGTAAATCATTTACTAGATTATCATTATGTTTTAATAACCTAGAAAATTTTAAATCAATGCTTTCCCTAAATTTATCACATTTAGAACATGCATGTTTTTCAAATAATTCGTCTTTAGAATATACCTGTGTAGAACTAGACGAATCAACCATCAAAGCAGTGTCAGACTCTTCAGTGAGTGGAGATTCTGAGTTTGTAGCACTAAGCTCTTCTTCAACCAAATGATCAACGACATTCATAGCTTCTTCGATATCTGAAAGTGTATGCTCAGCTATGATGTCTCCTTCGCTTGCAGATCCATCATCCAATGTATCAACTAAAGCAATGTTTGATTCACCCTTAGAAACAAATCGGAAGGACCAGTCTTGTCCTTTATCACCATGAGCAGCCAAAGCCTTAGACTCTTTACTTGAACATGAAGCTACATTCTTATCCTTGTCTTGTCGGTTGAATATAGGAAAAGGATTTCCATTTCCAGTCTTCTTTGGCTTTACGCACTCACGTTTGAAGTGCCCCTTTTCACCATAATTGAAACACGTGACTTTGGTTTTATCAAAACCAAATTTTGTATCTTTAGTGGCAACCAAATTTTGTCCCGTCTTTTTAACAAACTTCTTGGCTCTTCTAACGGCACTAGCCAAGGCCCACATAATATCCATGTGTTCTAGCTTAGTTTCATCAACTTGCTCGTAGTCCTTATCAGCAAGATGTCAGTTTCCAATCTTACCAGCAACTAATCCATCATAAGATTGAACAACAGCAGCTAGAAGGTCCATGTGCTCCTTAGCAACTTCTACGATGACATTTCCGAGATTCTCGGTCTTCAACTTGGTACTTTACCTCAGGAACTATGTATGGGGTTCTAGATGACCCTGATGTTACTGTTCCTGATGCACCGCTTTGGGAAGGAATAGAAAAGCTAGACATAAACGCCATTTGTAGTGGTGTGCCTAAAGCAGCCGGAGTTGGAACTAAATAGTATAGTGCAAGATTCTGAGCATAGGATCCTTTCTTTGACTTGTATTTCATACGTAGTTCTTCCTCCCTTAATTTAAAATGAAATCATTTATGTCTAAAGTAGCAAGAGTGTCATTTTGTCTCAGATTAGACACAAATGGATCCCATTTGTCTGGCAGACCATCAACAAAACTAGAGACTTTATCTTCCATGGATGTGGTCTGGCCATGAGTGTGCAACTCACTCATCAGATGATAGAATCGATCAATGATATCATCCAAGCTCTCATTCCCAATAGGAGAGAAATTGTCAAATTCCTTCTTAAGAGCTTTTGCTTTCAGTGCTTTTAGAGTTGCATTTCCTTTGTATCTTTTTTCCAAGGCCTCCCATAATTTCTTAGACTGCTTGTTCTCAGAGAACTAATGAAATATTTCTTTAGGTATAGACTGAGTCAACAAGGCATATACTTTCTTTTTAGCATTATGCAGAGTCTTTTGGGATTCACTCATTCCTCCCAAAGTCAATTCAACTCCATTAGCACTAACTGGAACCATGTAACTAGTCTCGATAGATGTCCAAAGGTTTGGGTCAACTCCATTCAAGTAGATTTCAAACCACTATTTACACTATGTGTATTCATCCAAAGTTCACAGCTTTGGCGGTTTGTTGTGGTTTCCAATCTCATTCTCCAGGAGTAGAAGATTTTTGGATACGCGAGTCCTTTCCAGTAGTAAATACAGCAAACTGGTCTTCCATTGCTTTAAACTTGGTAAACTTAGAACAATACAGATTCAATCATGCGAATGAGCTATGCAAATGGGTCACTCGTGCGAATGAAAGATACGAGTGAATTCAATTGGGCAATTGGATTCAGTCATGCGAATGAACATGGCGATTGTAATCAACCGACTGGAGTTGCTTTACCGTGCGAATGAGAGATAAGACTGAGTTCCATCATATGACTGAGAGTATACGTATGGGTTTAGTCATATGAATGGTTCAATTGTGCGTGAAGGCTGCTGTGTTTGAAAAATGGAATATTTGAACAATTTGACACAAAATACAAATTTTCCAGAAACCCTAATCTACCGTTTTATGAAAAATCAAAACTTTAATACATGCAATCGTCAAAAACACTTTTTGAAGCAAAAAGGTGACTCTTTTGATTGAAAATGTTAGTTTCAACACCAAAACCAATTGAATCCACGCAAAATCAAGAGTCAAAGCTTTGATACCACTTTTTAGGACCGTTTTCGTATGGAGTACGAACGGGTTCTACGTGAGACCAGATCAAATAGTGCGGTGGCGATCCAATTAGTGGGAACGACAACCTGATCGATCTAATGATGAAACAAACGTTAAGAATTGATTAGAAATTGATCAAGAACGAACTATGAAGTTGGATAGGCTGCTTAGGGTGCTCTGGACGGCTAGGGTTTGTGAATATTCGAAGTCTCTCGTTTTTCCACGAATTTTGTGGTATTTATAGGTTTTCAGTTTCATTCGTATGACTGAACCATTAGCATGGTTCAGTTGTGCGACTAATCATGCGGTTGATTAATACGCACGACTGAACGTTCAGTCGTTCGACTAAATCAATCTTATGTCTCAATCATACGACTGATCCAGTCTCCTGGTTTAGTCGTGTGACTGGTCCATAAGTATGATTCATTCATGTGTATGGTCCATAAGTATGGTCCATTAGCATAAATAACCACCCGACTAAGTTGAACACATTTCTTAATCATTATTGTCTAAGAACTATGTACAACAACCTCAAATCTATATATGACGTTCATACATATGAATTATACCGAATACAATAATATTATGAAATACTCAAAGACAAATAAACATTAAGATGCATATCATATATTATTAAGTATTCACATTACATATGTGTAAGGAATGAACGACTTTTACATTTAAGAACATAAACTAGGAACATGATGTATCAACATGCAAGATCGGTTTATGTCACTAAACACTTGGTTTTTCCCTCAAACTCACTTAAACTACACTAGGATGAATCAAAGTCTCTAAGAGTTGATAATAATATAATAAGTCAATAAACACCAAAAGATAATTTTCAAGGTACTTGCATATATTGCTTCTCAACTCAAAGTATTACAAGACTCTTACAAGCATTATGTTATGAGTTACAATGAGAAACTATATATAATACTACCTACAGCCGGATATACTTTGATACCAGCTGGCATCCTCTAATAAAGCAAATACTACAAAGCTATAGTTTAAGGTATCTTAGATAAAGTCTTATCTAAGATCTGGTAGTCAGGACATGTCCCTGACTTACCTTTTGTCACCAACTAAAGTTGGTAACTTGTACTAACATAAAAAGGTGAACAATGGAATAAAGTATGATCAATTACATGGCCTTTTGAGAAAATGCCATGTAGTATCAGAGGTCTGCAGCGGAGTGTCAGAGACCATACTTGTGTCCACTGGTTCATAGCAGCGTCTTCCGAAGGTTAAATGGTTTCGAAAGAACAAGTACATCTAAAACCACTTATACTTCGGAAGAGGCTAGTTCTTCCGAGGCTTGAGGACTTCTTTTTTTATTCATACTTCGGAAGGTGTCTTCTGATCTTATCTTCTTAGACTTGATCTTCGGAAGTGAGTACTTTGACTTTGGAAGTAGAGTTTGTCTTCGGAAGTTGTTCTTTTACTTTGTCTTCGGAAGAACACTACTTCCTTCCGAAGTTCCAGACTTGGCTTCGGAAGCCTTTGTAAGTAGCACCAAAATTTGTCTATGTGATTTGGTTTTGGTGGCACCAGCTCCAAGCTTGATGAGCTGATCAATGATCTCTACCCTCTTCTTATTGTTGATTGCCTCCTGGTTGGCTGCAACTGCTTTGGAACTGGCAACTAACAGCTTCCCAGTTGGAAATCTACCTTTTCTTTTAAGCTTTTCAATCCTTTCCTCCTCCTGGAGCTCTTTCGCAATCTTTTTCTTCTTTCGTTTAACATCCTTTGAGGTGCTTAACTTTGGTGGTTCTTGGAGAGAGGATTCAGATTATGAGAGAGGTAGTGAAGGTGTGTGAGCTAGAGGTTGATTGAGAAAGTCCTCACTATTCACCTCAGATGCCAGCTCTAGAATTGCACCTGTGATGATTAGATCCTCGGACAGTGAGAACAATTCTTCGGCAGCTTCCATTTCAGCTTCGGAAGACTCAGCTTGTTTTCCGAGGCTTTGACTTTGGCTTTGGAAGTTTGAGGGAGTGCAGTTTTTGTCCTAACTATTTCAGTTGTTGGGCCATCAGTCCTCATTTCCCCTTTGAATTGAATTTTAGGTTCCATTTGGACCTTAGGTTGACCAACTTCTTCCATAGTGGTAGAAGGTGCACATATCCTCTAAAGCTCTTTAGCTCCAAAGTACATCATAGCCATATTAGGGCTAGGCTAATCTAGAGAGGATCTCAACAGAAACTTGGAGAAGAGTCTATAGAGATCTCTGAGCATCCTTGGTTCAATTTGCAGTACGAGTTGGGATGGCTCAGTAAATGTAGTTGTAGTGGGAGCCAAAAGTTTGGAATTTGAAGTTTGGCTCAGTGGTTCCTCAGATGTTTGTCTCTGAACATTCTCCCCCTTTTTGGTAGCATCATCTTGAGAGCTAGATGAGTTAGAGGAAGAGGTCAAGGAGACTTGAATAGGTACATGCCTAATAGATCTCTCAATTTGTTTCTCAGCTAATTAAGCCTTGAGATTGTCAATCTCAAGTTGCTGAGTGGCGGACCTGTCCTCTAAAGTCCTAACCTTGGATTCAAGGTTTGAGACTTTAGAAAGCAGGTCTTGTACAATGAGTTGCAGTCTTCCCTCCTCATCTTTTGAAGAATCACGGGAAGATGAGGTAACATACCTAGTATGTTCAGCCTCACCACCAGATGTGGTTTCTTGGCAACCTGGTTTCCCTTGCTTAATGATGTCTCTTTCAGAGTCATCAAAAGGCATGGTTGTCGTAGATTTAGTCTTAGAAATGTCACCACTGTCTAGAAGGTCCATTAGGCATCTTCTGTAGTGTTTGGAGGATTGTGTACTGGACGATGTACTAACTGATTAACGTGTATACCGAACCAAATAGTGCGGAATCCTATTTGATTGGTGATCCAATTAGTGAGAACGCACGTAGAAACAATTATGTAATTGAAACTCACTTTAAGAATCGATTAGGAATCGATCTAATATGATCTATGAACTTGTAGTATGATCTTAGAGGTCTCTGGACGGCTAGGGTACGTCAGGATTCGAAGTGTGTATAATGCTTATGTTTTTCCATGAATTAGGTGGTATTTATAGGTTAGGGTTACTCATTCAGGCAACTAAACCATTTGCATGGTTCATTCATGCGATTGAGCCATGCGGTTGATCCATTCGCACGACTGTGTTCAGTCGTGCGACTGAGTCAGTCGCATGAAGTTGTTCAGGCGTATGGACTATTTAGGCGCATAGACACTCAGTCGTATGGCCATTCGAATGCATGACCACCGTTGGGGCGCATGGTCCAGTCGGACGCATGAGAACTTCACTTAACCAAGTTTGAATGTATTCATTATTATAACATTATGTATATCAATTCAAACAATCACAAACCTATATAATCTATCAATATGCGTTACACAACTCATTAATGAAATATTAAACATTATAAATCACAACCAAACATTCTCATTTCATTAAGTACCCAAGCATTACATAAGTGTAAGACATTCAAGACATATTACATTAAGATCCGAATCTAGGTACATATGTGTCAAAAAACTCCCCCTTGGACCTAGATCTATCTATCGTCTTACCTTCTTCATAACCTCCTCGTACTTCTTGTACTTTTCCTCTCTTGTGACTCATGCATGTATTTCAAATGCAAAGTAGAGCCGTATCACATTTTGGAATTGGAGGGCTTGTACAATATCTTGCGTGTCAGAGTGGCCACTTGTATAGAGTGTAGACATCGTCAGCTGACAAGTTGGTAAGCCACATTGGGTCAAATACCCTGATAGTATCCATTTTGCCCTCTTTATTCAGAACTATGATAGCTTCCCCTGTTCTTCAATCATAGTACCACCACTTAAAGTGTGGAGTGAAGTCCTGTGGCATTTCCCTGAGAGGGATTCTTGACATTGTGCATGGAGGACTCCACTTCAGCACTATCTTTGGCTTTCCAGTCATGGGATCAACTTCAGACCGTCTGATATACCTCGTAGGTTGTTGAGGTTTGAAGTTGACCCACCTGGTGTGGTACTCTTTCTTCAAAGCAGCCTCAAACTAGCCTGACATCTTTCTCGGGTCAGCGTATAACAACTTCAGTTTAGCCAGCTGGTTGAGCTCAAAACCAGGTAGAGACTTTAGATCATGCGGGAATCTAAAGTACTTAATACCTTTCTCTCTCTTCACCGCGTATACAATAAGATCATCAAAATGGGCCCACGCGATAATCTTGCCTGACACCTTGTGATGTTTCTTCACTTTGTAGAGCTTGGTGTAGACATTCTGTTTAGGAGCAGCGCCTTGGGCTCAGATCTCCTCAAAACAAGCAACCCATTCAGCCTTTCCAATATCAATATGGGTTTTTGAGGCTTGGGCTTGTTCTTTAACCTTCTCGGACTATTGCTCCATCTTATCTAATATCTCAAATGTATCACCGACTAAGGAGTCACCCAGATTGGGGACCATATTTCCCTCTTTGTCAGCATACTCGGGATAGTGCTCTGTAGTGACGTCCTCGATCTATATCTCATCAATGTCGTTTAGCTCGTCGTCACTGGTTTCTTCAAAAGTTGGAGCGCCCTTGACAATCTCATCTGCATTTAGTTTGAACATTTCTGCTATTTGCTCGTCAGTGAGATTGTGAATGATTTCTCCTTCTTCAGGAGTGTACATCACCGATCTCCTGACTATACCCTGCAGATCAAGAATCAATGTGAGCTGAGTCTTGACCTGTTGGAGGGGAGCAACATCATGTTCATCCCTCTAAAAGTTTGGATCTGCTTGATTTATACATGTAACACAACAATCATTTAAGTTAATAATCAAGACAGAAATACCACATTAAACATAAACATTCATTACATTAATGTGATACAAGATTCGAATATATATGATTTAAATAAAGTAAATAACTAAATATTACTCTTATCTTGTATCCTTTGCTCTTCTGCTACTGGGGTGGATGTGGAGGCACTTTGATCTTGAGTCATTTTGGTCCTCTATTTACTTGTAGATGTGGCACCTACAGCAGAGGAATCCTCTTCATCATCATCAACATCTGCATCCGTATCACCCTCGTGATCATCACCATCATCATCATCATCACACTCTCATCATCATCAGCATCATCATCTCCGTCTCCTTCTCCGATCTTCAAGGGATCTTCTTTGGATCCTTTGAGCTTTAGCATGATAGTCTTGTTTGCAACCTCCAGCTTTTCAATCTTCTTAGCATGTTGCTCCTGGAGCTAAGACATTTGCTAAGCCTACTGATCAACCAATCGAGCCTGCTGATAAATCTGCTAAGATTGCGCGGCAGTAAGGTCTACTAACTGATGAATCTATGCAGTCTTCTCATCATCGGCTGCTAACAGATGCATCACCATATGGTTCAGCGCTGATAATTGTTCCTCTACCCCAAAGGGAGGTAGAGGTGATCCAGATGGATATGGAGAGAAAGATAATGGAGCAGTTGGATGGCTAGTGGTGGTGGTGGTGGCATTGGTGAAGATTAGGGGTAATATAGATGAAGGTGGTGGTGGAGTGGGTGTGGTAGATGTGGTGGTAGATGGGGTGGTAGTAGTGGTGGTAGGTGAAGTGGTGGTGGTGGGTGGAGTGGTGGTGGTAGGTGGAGTGGTGGTTGTGGTGGTAATAGTGGTGGTGGTGATGAAGGTTAGTCTTCTCTTCTTCTTCTTCAAGCCGTGGGGCTGAGCCATTATTTTCTTCCTTGAGCCTTCGAGGAGGATGCTCCCCCTGGAACACGGCTTGGCTGATCGGGAGCAAAGGTAGGATCAGTGTCAGTCTCTCCCTACCCGCCAGGGCGTTCACCAACCGCCCAAAGCCCTCGCTCTGTGGCAACCACCTTGCTGCCAATAGTCCGAGTGAGGGGCTCCTCATTCGTATCCTCCTCCTCATCAGGTTGGAACTCCTGATGGAATACAACATCCTTAGTCTCTCTGTGGGTGAGTGCTGGAGATGTTATATCAGTAGTGGGGGCCCTCGATTGAGTGGGCCCTGCATCTCCACCAGCACCGCTGTCGTCGTCATCTGAATCATCATCTAGGAGCTCGATCTGCTTAGTATCTGAGTCATTTTCGTCGTGGCGCCACTTTCTTCGTGACGGCGCCACATAGTCTTCACGGGCCAGATGCCCAAATAGTCGCCTCACAGGGGGTTTCACCTGCTTCCCCTGTATACCTTCATCCAACCCAAGGTGGTATCATCCATCACCTCGAGTGCTATGACATCCTCCTTCTCCTTTGGCAATGAAAGGAGCTTTTGGTCAATGATCATCTACATGAATCGAGGGTACATGCAAAAGCCCTCCTTGCCTTTGGCCTCTAGGTTCTCCACCAGGTAGGTAAAAATCATCCTAGAGAAGCTGAATAGATGGTTCAGCACCAACACCACATAGGCATTCTGTATCTGATCAGCCAACTCATCGAACCCCCCCCCCCTTCGTGAGGCAATGCACTTGAGCAGCACATGGGCTAAGTACTTAAACTAAGGACACAGGTTGCTCTTGTTGAGCACACCTGAGTTGATGTCCCTAGAGTACTTGGCCCGCAGAATACAGCCTCGTACTGTAGTCGGGTAGGGCAATCAGCATCATCCCCAAGCTCTAATACTGTTCTGAGATCATCCTCAATGATCTCTATGGGCTGACCAAAAATAGAACTCCTGATCCGATGGGGCTCTGAGGTCTGTCAACAAGTGCGCCTTCCCAGAAGGCCTGCTGAATCAAGCGATAGGGTGTGCACGGAGTCGAGATGGCACGGAAGATCCTCGATCTCCGTAGAAAGGTGATAATGCCAGAGAAGTCTGAAGCATTCCGTGAGGTCAAGTCTACATGAGCACAGATGTTATGCTTGGTGCTCATAGTCCAATGACTAGCCATCTGTTACACAATGATATAAACATTAGTGTCAGTCAATAAGTAATGAACTTAATCATTTGAACATGAAATTCTTTGTTCTGTCATGCGAATGACAATGTGCGACTGAGATCTAGTCGTGCGAATGACCTCATACGTATGACTGAACATGCGACTAAGCTCATACGTATTCTATCTCATGCGGTTACACCAGTCGTGCGACTGAACTCATGCGCATGGTTTAGCTGTGCGATTTGGCCATTCGCCCCTTTCAGTCATGCGACTGAAGATCATCAGATTGTCAATTCGCATGACAGACTGACTTTTTAATTCAAAATCAATTTGTGAGCAATCTTTAATGGTAGATGTCATGGTTAGGCTCATTAGACTCGCATTTTACCAACAAAACACATTATAACCTTTAATCTCACAAAGGACTTAGTTTTAGTTGTTTATTAGTTAATCTAAGTTTTGGTTTCTTTTAGTGTTCATATCAAGCGAAATTAGGGCATGAATCGATGGACATTTGCATGGATAGCACCGCATTATACCTGTATAATCACTATAGATCATTAGTAAGCAATAATCAAAGATCTAGAGTGCTCAAATAAGAATCGGGCAGAGTAACGGTATGTTCGTGCAATGTAGGGGCGATTTGGGAGTGATGACCAACTGCGACCGACTCACCCTCTATTTATACTAGGGCTTACTTTCAGTCGTGCGACTGAGCCCAGTCGCATAGTTGATTCATGCGACTGAAGATCAGCCGTGCGACTAGCACAGTCAGTCACCTTCAGTCGTATGACTAGATATCCATTGTGCGACTGAGTCATTCGATCACCTTCATTCATGCGACTAGACACATTTGTGTACACTAATCGTACGACTGATATATACTTATTGTCCAGTCGTGCGAATGAGTCATACTCAAGGTTGTTTGGCTTTATGACCATTCGACTATTAATACCCTTTTACCTTTGGAATATACTTTATGAGCATTTTACCATCTCAAACATGATCATTTTAGGCTTGAAAAACCTTTGATCACCTCAGACGTGATCCTTTTAAAATACTTTTTCACCTCAGACGTGACCCATTTTTATTTGAAAGCACGTGTGGTCACCTTAGACGTGACCGTTTAGATGATAAGGTTCCATATCAACTTCCATGACGTAGTCCGATATTAAACAAACTAAAATTGACAAAATTTATACCGAAACAAAAGAAATAAAACTAAAACTTAAAAACTAAGACGTGTTTTTGTGTTTTTGTGAGGTTTAAATCCTAAGATGTAAATCTAAAGAATTATTTTTCTGAAAAGGCAGCTTCAATTCATTTAAACCATACATGGACCAACTCACTTTGGAATCATACAGGATATTCAAATCATTCGGGACAAGTTATCTAAAACCTTTGATGCTCTATTCTTGTTTTTCATCTAGAGTCATTTAGCAAATTTAGGAAATCATACTAGTACTATTAGGTCCCCACACTGATTTGAACTTTCAAGAAGGTAGCCATAATGATTGTCAGTATACTTGTCCTCTTAAATCCATACACAGACTTTCAACACAGATTGGTGATGGTTTAAGGTTTGTTTATTTCAACAATCATTTGTGGATCCCACACTTATATGGTAATCAACATTCCTTAGGAGATTTTTTAGCGGTCTTAGGGTAGTATTCAAGAAGAAACTATTCTTAGAACTTTCAAAGAGAAGCCAAGCCTCGGGTTAGTGCCACCGCACAGCAGAGAGGCGGCAAACAACAATGAATTCTAGAATATATAGGTTATGCTTATCCTTAGGTCAGTGCCACCGCACAGCAGAGAGGCACACACCTATCTTCTTGTTTGAGCAATTTCATTCTTTTTGCATAGATCTCACCAACAACATAGGTTATCAGTTTGATTTTATTTACATTTTTTATGTGCTTTTGCTCATGCTTTGGTCTTACGCACATATTCGTGGCGTTTATTTTTCTCGTCACCCCTTATTGGAATCTTGTTGATTGTGTTAACTAGGGATACAGTGTTACCCACAGCTAGTCAAACATTTTAGTTTAATCTTGAGATCACCAAAAAGGTCTAGTCATCTATTGTTTTGAATCTGCCGACATATCATATGTGGTCTAGCAACCTCTAGGTCTACTTTCTTTGTGTTACCTTAGTAGTAGCTATTTATCTATCATATTTCCTTTTATATTGCTCAGACTACACAGACTTATACTTGAGCTTTGCATCGTTTTCAATTTAAAATTTTAAAATCCCCAATGGTTTGCTCTTGTGTACTATCATATTCCAAAGATTGAATCGGTATCACACATATGATCTTATTTTTATCAGCTACCTCTCCTCCTCCCTCAGTTTTTTATTATCCTGTCTAAACCTATTCTCCCCCTAAAATTTTAAAACCGTAATGGAATAACATTTTAGGATTTTAATAGGCAAAACAATAAGACTAATTTTAATTAAACTACTTAAAATTAAGCAAATAAAATCAGGAATGACCTCACTTTTCTTTTTAATGTCGTTGACCTCTAACAGATATAGAAAACGTGGTTTGTCAAAAGCCTTTGTATAGAGGTCAGCGCGTTCAAAATATGTGTTTATTTTTACCACATCGATTAAGTTCTTTTCAAAGCAATCACGGATAAAGTGATATTTAATTCCGATGTGTTTGGTCTTAGGATGTTGGACCGGGTTTTTAGTGACTGCAATTGCAGCAGAGTTATCAACAAAGATAGGAGTAGAGGAGAATTTCAAACCGTAATCCCGCATTTGCTATTGAATCCATATGATTTGTGAATAGCAACTTACAGCAGCAACGTATTCGGCTTCACAGGTTGACAATGCAACTGAGGTCTGCTTCTTACACTGCCAGGTTACTAATCTTCTCCCAAAGAACTGACACCCTGCTGATGTAGACTTGTAGTTCATCTTGCAGCCGCCGTAATCTGAGTCGCTATACGTTGTAAGCTCAAAGTCATCATCACGAGGATACCACAACCCAAGTGTGGGTGTACCCTTCAGATAACGAAAAATCCTTTTGACCCCAATAAGATGGTTCACCTTAGGCTTTGCTTGATATCATGAACATAAACATGTAGCATACATGATATCAGGTCGTGAGGCAGTGAGATACATGAGAGATCCAATCATCCCTCGGTACATAGTAGCATCTACCAGATCACCATTCTCGTCGAGTGCTACATCATGGTTTGTAGCAAGTGGAGTTCTAGCTGTAGAAGCATTCTCCATGTCAAACCGACTGAGAATATCACCTACATACTTGCTCTAATGTAGGAAAATCCCATTTGCTGTTGGATCCACCTGTAACCCAAGAAAGAACTTCATCTCTCCCATTGCACTCATCTCAAACTCCGCCTTCATTACTGCTTCAAACACTTTACATAATTCTTCGTTCTTGGAACCGAAGATTATGTCATCAACATAGATTTGTACCAGCAGTTAATCCCCATCTTTTTCCTTGATAAAAAATGTACAGTCAATGACTCCCCTACGAAAACTGTGTTTCACAAGATGAGTTAAGAGTTTCTCATACCAGGCCTCGGAGCTTGATGAAGCCCGTATAGCACCTTGTAGAGTTTGTAAACTCTGCCCCGATGATATAGATCCTCAAATCCCTCGGGTTGACTGACATACACTGTCTCTCGGATCTCACCATGAAGGAACGCACTCTTCACATCTATTTGATAAACTTTGATCTTCATATATGATGCATAGGCAAAGAAGATGCGGATTGCTTCCATTCTTGCCACGGTGCAAACACTTCATTGTAGTTAATACCCACAACTTGTCGAAATCCCTAAACTACAAGCCGAGCCTTGTTTCTGATGATCACTCCTTGATCATCTTTCTTGCATTTCAAGACCCATTTGGTGCCAATGACCTTAGCACCTTTAGGTCTATCCACTAGAGTCCATACACCCAACTTCTTGAACTAAAGAAGTTCTTCTTGCATAGCACTCACCCATGCCTCATCATTCATGGCTTCACTAACATACTTTGGCTCAAACTGAGACACAAAGCAACAATAGGCACCATCATGAAAGTATCCCTTTTCCATCACAGAGGCATAATCAGTTGAGTACAACTGATTTCTGGTCTGAACTCCTGATCTCACATCTCCTATGATATTATCCAAAGGATTATAGACGTTAAGACGTGAGCCAGGAGTTGTTGTGAAAGGATCGAGATCTAGTTTGATCAATTAGATTGATATTTGCAGCAGAATAGCACATGAATTAGACTAAATTATAGCAAGAGTAATATGAATATTCAATCAAACAGTTACAGTTATAGAGAGAGAAAGTTTTCTGCAAAAAGAATGTTTTCATTCACGCACAAGCTTCCCGTACAAGGAAATTAGGTCAACATTCCTTTTATAAGGAATGTGACATCAGTTGACGTCACTTGATAGTGACATCTAACTGATTTATACAAACAACTGAAAGTAAACTAAACTACTAAAGATATCCACAACAACTGAGGACACCTTCACTAAAAGCTAAGTATAAGCTAACATTACAACTACTGAAGTTATAACATCTTAAGTGTAAAAACTTCAGATGTTTTACATAATATAAAACTACTGATTACAAACTACTGAAATGTAAACCATCACAACTACTAAAGAGAACTACTTCAGCTGTTGTGACAACTTTTGAGAACTTGGTCTTCAGACTTTGTATTCAGCAGTTGTCTTCAGACTTTGTCTTCAGCTGTTGTCTTCGGACTTTGTCTTCAGAATTTGTCTTCAGACTTTGTCTTCAGCTGTTGTCTTCAGACTTTGTCTCTAGACTTTATCTTCAGACTTTGTCTTCAGCTGTTGTCTTAAGACTTTGTCTTCAGACTTTATCTTCAGACTTTGTCTTCAGCTGTTGTAGACCACTTCAGTTGTTTTGATGTATGTGGGACTTAAAGGTTTTTCTGATCTGGCTCATTGGTTTTTTTGGTCCAACAAACTCCCCCTGACCCAATGCTGCCAAAACCTTTAAGATTATTGAAATCTCATTTATTGGCAGAAACATTATCTGGAACAGCTTAGAAATCTTCTAATTAAGCTCAGGCCAAGGAAGAGGTTTGAGAAGTTTTGATTGGCAAAGGATGAATGGGAACTCTGTCTTGGGGAATTGGACACAGAGCTGTTACCCCATCCATGAAACCTACTTCCCAATGATAAGTCTGTAAGACTCTCTGACATAGGCCTCAAGGAAAACAACTTGTTCTTCCATTGTGAGTTCTTGAGCTTCACTTTCAAAGAAGAACTCAGACCCATAGTACTCTGATAAGTACTTAATATGCTTTCCATTCTTCAGCTCCACAGTAGTTATTTCTCTGTATGCAAACTCATCAGGATGAGTGCCTTCAAGCAACAACTGGAGCTCATTTCTTCTTATTTCTTCAAGCTTCTTGTAGATCAACCCCTTCTTTATCATTTTGTTTTCTAGTAAAGTTTGTGGAGTCATCTTAGACTTGTAAGCTCTCCTGAAGTCATCAAGGATTTCCCAGGGTGACACTACAATGGCCAACATTATCACAGTATCTACAATCTTCTTTACTTGGCCATTGTATATACTTGGAATTTTCTTTCTATGAATTCTGTCACTTACTCTGGGGTCAGGCCAAATTCTCACTCTCTCTTTTTGATATTGAAATGTAAATCTGAGAGCATACAACCTCGAAGCATGTTTCTTCATAGCTTGTATGGATGAAGACTTGGGAAACTCTTTATCAATCATCCTTAACAGCTGCTTATCATGTTGTTTGTGCTGTTCTTCTTCTTCACGTTTGACTTTTACCATTTGCCTTTGGAAGTCAGGTGTGATTGTTGTTGGTTGACTCCTGGGCTCAGGCATCTTTATTTTAAGAATAGCAGAGATTGGCAGACTATCATCCTCATCATCTTCTTCTTCTTCTTCCATCCTCAACACTCTTCTCTTCCTCTTGGGTGCATCATTGGTAGTGGGTTGAGTAGGTTTCTTGGGTAAAGGAGTTGGTTTTGAGGGTTGTGAGGGTGGTTGTTTTGGTGTAGGAGATTGTGCAGGCTGCTTTAGCATCTTGGTAGTGAGTGAAGCTTTGGATAACTTTGCCATATCAGACCTTTTCCCAGCACCAGCTTCATCAAGGGATTCTATGATCAATCCTTTGTTGAATACTTCAGAAGAATAGATTCTGGTGGTTATCTCCAAAATACTGTCTCTGGACCATGACTTGACTTCAATGATTGATCTTCCCAGATGTTTTGATATAAATCTTGCCATAGCTTCCAGCCTTTCCCTTTCTTTCTCACTCCAACTTGCCCATCTTTGTTCAATCTCTTGAATCTCTAGCCTTCTGATTTCAGAGTCAAGTTTGGTTATGTCAAATCCTTGTCTGTAGAGTTGATCAATAATCTTATCCATAGATCTGCTATGTTGCTCATCAGCTTCTTTGATCAGTTCTTCTAACTTTTTCTCACCTTCAGTCTTTTCAGAGCTTTTCTTTCTCTTGTAGGTGATCATTTCCTTTTCTTTCTTCTCTTTTTCTTCTTCCTCTTCAAGTCTTTTTCTTTTGTCTACTTTCGTTGACTTAGACTCCCCCTTTTTGGTTGCATTGGGTTCAGGGGTGTGAATGTCAGAAAGTCTCTGAGAAACAGCAACATCAACTAAGGATTGAAGATTTGAGGAAAGCCTCTCATCAATGGCTTGATGCATAATGTTTGTGATTATGGAAGTGATTTGAGGTAAGGATGATTGAAAGGAAGCAACCATTAGCTCAGAGGAGTTCTGTCCCTGAGAAATGGTGCCTGAATCAGAGGCTGGTGGCAAATTGTTGGGAGTGGCTCAGTGTTTGGGATAGTTTCAGGAGAAACTGCCATCTGTGGGTGAATGTGGGCAGATGGACTTGATTCTTGTGACATTTTGGCAAGCAGTTCTTGTAGTCTGCATACCTCAGTCTCAAGAATGGTGTTGTGGGCTAGAACATCAAAGAAAAAGCCCAGGTCATCATCAGTCTTTGCTGAATCATCTGACCTCCTGATGAAATCAGGATGAACATGTGCTGAGTGTAGATCAGTATTCACATGTGCCCCTATTTCTTGGAACTGGGGACTTCCTGCCTCAGGATGATGTCCTTCATTGGTAGTTGCCTCTGGTGAGGACTTAGAAATGATACCATCTTCATCCTGATCATGTGCTGAAACAGGAGAAGAGGCAGCCTCACCAGATGTTCTAATCTCCTCCTCTACATAGGGAGATTGAAATCTGTAATCCCTGTGCTGTGGGTTATCAGCCATATTATAATCCTCTCCCTCAACTGTTAAGGTTTTCCCAGTGGTAATAGGTTTCTGGGGAGGGGTAGAGGAATGTAGTTGAGTCAGCACTTGTGCAATAACCATAGTTGGGCTTGTAGGGGTGGCTTCAGTGGGAGATAGGTGTGAAGAGGATTGCACCTGGGGTGAATGGTGCTCTTCAATGGCAATCTTCTCAAGTGAGAGAGATTCCAGTAATGTGGTTTCCCCATTTATGGTTGCATCAGGATCCTGTGAGAGGATACCTGAGCGGTTTCAGCTGGTAGAGTCTTGGAAACTACGAGGGAATTACTACCCATAGTTTCATCCTGTCTTTGTATTGTAGGGGCATCATCAGGGGACTCAACTCCCTGAGTAGCCTTTTTGGTTTTTTTGGAATGTGGTTTGGAGGGGACTTTGGATCTAGAGGATGAGGCTGTGGGTTCCTTCTGCTTGTGTTTTAGCAGTTTGGCAGCCTCTTTGAGGTGTGGGTCAGAGTTGTGCCTGGAGTATACCTCTGGCAAAACTACCACAGCAGGGACTCCAAGGCCAACAGGGCCATCAGATTTTAACTGATTCATGATTATGGCCATAAGAAACCTTGGATATAATAGCCATCTGTTAGCCACAGGTTTCATTGCTAGATCTTTTAATTCTAAAAATATAATTTCAGAAAAAATTAAGCTTTGGCGTTCAAGGATAGAGTACAATACCTGCTGCCACCTGGATGACATTTGATCCCATGAAGAGGTTATGGGGGCAAGGCAAACATTGATCATGTGGAAGATTAAGCGTTCAGCATCATGGAAGTGCTTCTTTAGAATGGTTGTAGCACTTAGGTTGCCCGTATATCCATGGTTGATAAATGATAGATCAATGGTGCCCTTCGGGTATTAGGTGACAAAGGCGGAATCATTCAGATCTAGCGTTTGGTGAATGATAGCAGGAGTGACTACCACCTTCTTCTGGTTTACAAATGACTGGAGAGTGATCGCAACATCATTCTCACCAGTATGGATGGTGACATTTGTCTAGAATTGGTGAAGGGTATCGGGATAGATGGTTGGATTCAGAAGAAAAGCAGTTCGATACGGGGTATCAACCATCAGATCAATGCCATCATCAAACTTAGTCCAAAAGGCTGATTTTGTGAAAAGCAGTCCAAAAGGTATTTATAGGTTATGAAATGGCTGAAAGAAAACAACTGGAAGTTTTGGTGTTAGTCATCAGTTGTTAGAAAACGACTGAAGACATGGTTTTAACTTTCAGATGTTGTAAACAACTGAAGACTTGGTGTTTGTCATCAGTAGTTGGAAACTACTGAAGACTTGGTTTTGGCTTCAGTTGTTTTGAAATGAAACAACAGTTGTTTGAAACAATTGAAGAATAAAATTACTCATCAGTTGTTGTCGTCAATTCACATATCTCAGTTGTTTCATTTGACCTTAACACTTACTCAGCAGATTATCTGATTTTCAGATGTTTCATTGGTCATCAGTACTTATCTGTTAGAACAGACATCAGTGGTTGCAACCACACCAGCACTTTGCAACAAATAAAGTACTTCAGTACTTTAGAGTAATTTAGTCTTCAGTAGTTATGAAAACTGCTGAAGATAAAATAACTTATCAGTACTTATTTTTGACAATTGTATACTAATGCTCATCAGTACTTATGAACTGAGATCATCAGTAGTTGTCAAATCATTCAAGCTGCAACATACCAAGCTGCAGCACTAGATTTTGGAAAGTTGCACTGTCCAAAGGCTTAGTAAATATATCTGCAAGCTCATCAGCACTAGGAACAAACTTTGGATCAATCAGACCTTTTTCATAACAATCCCTGATAAAATGATGTTTGATCTCAATATGTTTGGTCCTAGAATGTTGGACACGATTCTTAACAATACAAAGAGCTGAAGCACTATCCATCAGTAAAGGAGTCTTAGTCTCTGTAATGTCATAATCCAGTAATTGATTCTGAAGCCAGAGTACCTGAGATGTACAACTTGCAGCAGCAATGTACTCTGCTTCAGCAGTGGATGTAGCAACAGAAGTTTGTTTCTTACTCTGCCAAGAAACTAAACAGTTGCCTAGAAATTGGCATCCACCAGAGGTTGATTTTCTAGTTAATTTACACCTTGCATAGTCACTATCACAGAAAGCAACTAATTTGCAAGAGTGCCCAGTGGAATACCAAAGTCCTAGAGATTGAGTTCCTTGCAAATATCTAAAGATCCGTTTGACTGCAATCATATGGGATACTTTAGGTGCAGCCTGAAATCTGGCACAGACACAAGTTGCAAACATAATGTCTGGTCTAGAAGCTGTAAGGTACATCAAGGAACCAATCATACATCTGTAAAGAGTTTCATCAACTGCTTTACCTTTCTGATCAGCATCCAGTTGTGTGGTGCTGCACATGGGAGTAGAACAGGGCTTATAGTTTTGTAAATCAAACTTTTTCAATAAATCCTTTGTATATTTTGACTGATGAATGAAAGTTCCATCAGCCATTTGTTTGATTTGCAACCCCAGAAAGAACTGTAATTCTCCCATAGCACTCATTTCAAACTTTTCTTGCATCAACTCAGTAAAGGCATCACACAACTGTGGATCAGAGGATGCAAAATGATATCATCTACATAAATTTGAACAAGGAGCTTATGCATGCCTACTTTCTTAATAAACAAACTTTTTTCTATGGAGCCTCTAGTGAAATTATTTTGAAGAAGAAAGTTAGACAATGTTTCATACCAGGCTCTAGGAGCTTGTTTTTGCCCATAAAGAGCCTTATCAAGCTTATACACCCAATCTGGATGTTTATGATCTTCAAAACCTGGTGGTTGACACACATAAACTTCTTCTTTTATCTTACCATATAAGAATGCACTTTTGACATCCATTTGAAAAACTTTAAGATTATGGAAAGCAACATAAGCTAAGAACAATCTGATTGCCTCCAGTCTTGCTACAGGGGCAAAGGTTTCATCATAATCAATACTTTCTTCTTGTGAAAACCTCTGTACAACCAGTCTGGCCTTGTTCTTGACAATTTGGCCTTTTTCATCAGTTTTATTCCTAAACACCCATTTAGTGCCTATTGCACACTTACCTTGGGGTAGAGGAACGAGTTCCCACACTTGCTGCTTTTGAAACTGAAGAAGCTCAAGTTGCATAGCTTCAACCCATCCATTGTCTCTTAATGCAATATGATAGTTCTTTGGCTCTTGCTGAATGATGAAGAGAGCATAAAAGCAAAAACTGGACAATTGACTTCTAGTTGAAACACCAGCATTGATGTCACCAATGATCTGAGACATGGGGTGATTCTTCAGTTCTTGATACTCAATAAGATCTGTGCAAGTGTTTATAGGTGATTCAGCAGCAATAAATGGTGATCCAGACTCTTGAAACTAGAATGAGATGGCAATTCAAATGAAGTAGAGGATTCAGAGATCTCATCAGCATTTGTTGTGGATGGAACTGCTGAAGCTATAGGAACATCAAGTTTAGTAGACCAGGCAGTTGATCACTAAAACTTGCATTTATACCAACAAATGGATAACAAGTGGCAGAAGATGATGGATTCACAGAATCTACAACAGCTGGAGACTGATAAGGAACATATTGCAGTATGTCCAAATCAAATAACTCCACAGGGTTTTGTGGGATTTTCTCCTTTGGAGATTCATTAAACTTTACATGAAAGGTTTCTTCAACTATCTTTGTTCTACAATTAAAAACTTTGTATGCCTTGCAAGTAGATGAATACCCAACAAAGTACCCTGCATCCACCTTTGATTCAAACTTCTGAAGTGGATCCTTTGTGTTAAGAATATAACAAGGACACGCAAATGCTCTAAAGAAGGAAATCAGAGGAGCCAAATCATGTAACACTTCATAAGGAGTCTTCATCAACCTCTGATTTACTAACACTCTATTTTGCACATAGCAAGCTGTGCTGACAGCTTCAGCCCAAAAGGTTAGTGGCAAACCAGAATCAGCCAACATTGACCTTGCGGCTTCAATAAGGGTCTTGTTCTTTCTCTCCACCACTCCATTTTGTTCAAGAGTTCTTGGAATGCTATACTGCCTCTTGATTCCCTTAGAGAAATAGAATTCATCAAGTGTGTGATTTCTAAATTATGTGCCATTATCACTCCTCACACACTTGACAGAAAGAGAGTACTGCTTTTCCCCATGCAACACAAAGTAGATAATGATTTGACCAGCCTCATCTTTTGAATGTAAGAAGAAAGTCCATACAAATCTAGAATAATCATCCACAATTACCAGACAGTATTTTTTCTTTGCCATGCTCATCACTCTTACTGGACCAAAAAGATCCATATGCAGTAATTGCAAGCAGGAAGTTGACTTTGGTTCTTCTATTGGAGGGAATAATACTTTATGTTGCTTTCCTTTTAAACAATCAGAGCAGTTGTCATCACATTTGAACTCCTTTTAAAGGCAGACCTCTCATTAAACCATGATGGATCAGCTGGTTCATTTTTAAGATTCACATGACCAAGCCTTCTGTGCCATAGTTTAGATTCCTGAGGAGAGGCCTTGGAGAATAGACATGGATGGCCTTTTAGATCAATTTTCTTTGATAAGTCTAAAGCATATACTCTTCCAATCCTGTTGGCCTTCAGGAGAGTATATTCACCTAATATCTTGTCAATCATTCTCAAAACATTAGGAGACAGAATCTGATAGTTCTGACTAGTGAAAAGTGCAACATGCCCTTTATCACACATTTGACTGACACTCAAAAAGTTGTACTTGAGATTCTCCACATGATTAACATCATCAAATCTTATCTCACCATTTGACACAAACCTTTGCTGATGATGTAACCTTAGCATCATTACCAAAAGATACAAATCCCTTCTTTCCTGAGGTAGTCATGAAGAAGAGAATGCTCCCTGTCATATGCATTCTCTGCTCCCTGTCATATGCATAGATCCTCCACTGTCCACATACCAGATGCTTCTATGGCATGCTGAAGAACCCTGCATTTGTCACAACAAACTAGTTAGCTTTTGAGACCCAAACCATTTTGGTTTTGGGTCTGTTCTCATTAACAGAGTTTATACTAACTGATTTGTCATGATTAACAGCCTTTGAAGGTGGATATGGTGTTGAAAAGGATTCCTTTGATTTTGGCTTAGTTTTCCTTTTCAGTGGTTTAATCACAGGTACATCTATTGATTAACTCTCCCCAATAGATGTTGAACCATCATAACAAGTTGTGTCTGATTGGTTGTTAAGCCTTCAGTTCAGCAGACACATCAGTACTTGTATTTGATTTGTTCCTGTGACTCACCATGTCCTCCTTTTTTAAAGACACAGACTTAGTTGGGTTTTTGATACTCCTTGAGGAATATTTTCAGTTGTTTATGATAAACCCCTTCCTTCTTTTTAGATTTTTGTGAAAGCTTTGGGTTATCAGTTTGAGATGTTTATGGCACAAACTTGGTTTCAAATTCATATTCATTTTATTAATTTTCTTTTAATGATTTTATCTTTGTTAAATTTGTAACCCTTTCTGTACCAACATTCATCAGTGAGATGATTGAAAGACCACATATTTCACATGGCTTTTTCTTCATTTGTTGTTCAACTGCTGAAGAAGATGAAACTACTGAAGGTGTGTTTTAGTACTTTCTTCCTCTCAATACTTATGTGAAGTACTGAAGGATTTGTAACAACTGAAGACTTGTTCTTCAGAAGTTTTCTATCAGTACATTTGGATTTCCTGATAGACTCTTCAGCAGTTGTCAAACCATGTTTGTTTTCATTTGGTTTGAAATGTTCTTCAGGTGTTGTTACATGCTCTTCAGTACTTTGAATACCTTGTGAGACAACACCTGAAGTGCTCAGCTTTTCTTTGATCATGTGTTCATCAGCAGTAAGACCATCAGCAAATTGATTAGCTGAGGTAGTATTACTGACTTCATCCTCTGATTTTGCATTATCACTTGAGGATAAGACACATGATGATGTGGTTTGGGAATTGATTTCACCTTCAGATTTTACTTCTGTCTTGGGAGTAAAATCTGTAGGAGGTTCAGTGTGATTATACCCAATCCCAAACTTCACATTTAAAGTTGTTTGCTTACTGAGAAGCATTTCAAACCCCTTGCAAGATGTTACCTAGTGTTCACACTCTACCTGAGTAACTACAAGTGTTTCTTTGAGATTCTTATGATTTTCTAAGATGACCTCTACCTTTGCCTTTTCATCAGTGATTTGGCATTTTAATTTGTAAATCTCATCATCTTTTTCTTTTAAAACAGACTCAAACTCAGCTTTTCTTTTGGAAATCACTTTCTCTAGGTCAAGATTTTGATTAATTAAGCTACATTTACTTCTCTAATTGAGGCAAAAGCGGCTGTGCATGACTCAGATAATAACTTGGCCTTAGCCTCAGAAGATACTTGTGGTACCTGTGATGATGAAGCATTTGAACATGAACCATCAGTAGACTCCAGGGCCATAAGAGCAAGATTTCCAAAAGGATTTTCACCACCATGTTGACCAGCACCAGAAAACACTTGTTCAGAATAACCAGAAAGATCATCTGGTAAGCTACTCCAGTCAACAACTCCAGGAGTGAAAAAGCTTTGATGTGATTGAGATTGAGATTGTTGACTTGATTGAGATGGTTGAGGCTTAGATAGGGCATGTGGTTGTTGAGCTAGGGAACTGGAACCTGATTGGACTGAGGCATGTAAAAACAGGATAAGGATATGGCATTTGACCTTGAGGAACAAAATATGCAGGAGATGATTGAATTGATGAATGATGACCAGAACTGGTAGAATGTTGCCCTTTGTTTTGTGAACTATTGCCTGGAAAGGTCATAAAGGGTGCAGAAGAGTTAGATCCAGATGATCTACACTCTCTTGCAAAATGTCCAAGTCTATGGCACTTGTGACACCTCAACTTGCTCTTGTCAAAACCACTTTGGTTTTTCCAGAGAGACCAGGAAATTTTCTACCTGTCCTTTTGTAAAATTTTTGAGATCTGATATTAACTAATGCCAGTTGGCTCAAAATATCCATCTCTTCCAAATCATCATCAGCAATTCCTTTCAAATCATCCATCAAAAAGCACAAATTATCACTATTACACCCTGAATTACTATCAACACCAACAAAAGCATGATCTCCACTGTTTGAAGAGAAATCTATATGCTCATCATAAGAACTTTCTGATGCAGAATATTCTGACTCATGACCAACCAAAGCAGTATTCCCTGGTACAAAATCATCAGTGAGCTTCCCAGATGAAGCCAGTTTCCTTTTCTGTTCTATCTCTCTTTCAAATGTTAGCAGTTTCCCATGAAGTTGGGTGAGAGATAGATTGTCTAGATTTGCACTGGAGCGTAGGACAATAGTATATGTGTCCCATCTCTCAGGCAGGGATCTAAGGAATCTGTTGTTCATCTGACTGTTTGTATATTCATGTTTAACCATTTTCCGTTCAGATATCAAACAGGAAAATCGCTCAAACTGTTGAGTCAGTGACTCACCCTTTCTATGAGAGAATTCTCATATTGCTGGGCAAGGATCTCTCTATTGTTTGACAAGACCTCATCAGTTCCTCCAAATTGTTCTTTCAGAGCAACCCAGAGGTCATGAGCAGTTTCATGATGCATAAGTCCAGAATAGATTTCATTAGGCAGTGCCATGGCCAGAATTCCATGGGCTTTAGCATCAATTTTAAACAGTTTCAGATCTTCATCTGAGTATTGTTTTTTCTTCTTCGGAACCATCTCATTGGTTTCTGGATTATTCACCATAGGCTTATATGGTCCATGAACCACAGATTTCCAACAACCTGAACTGTTGACAGACAGGTGATGCAGCATTCGGCGTTGCCATATGTTATACTCACTCCTAACAAGCATCGGAGGCTTTGTTGATGAGCCAGTATTGTGAGGATCATTGATTGATGTAGCCATTTTCACCAATTCAAACAGGTTCAATGAGATTTTAACAGATCTAGCTCAAAAAACTCAACAACA
Source organism: Flaveria trinervia (assembly GCA_025506515.1). NCBI lineage: Eukaryota > Viridiplantae > Streptophyta > Magnoliopsida > Asterales > Asteraceae > Flaveria > Flaveria trinervia. Next base: position 49,298,378 of record CM046449.1, on the reverse strand, counting down.
CAGTTTAAAACAAGAAGAATCTCAGATTAATTCACAGGAAGCAACAGAAAAACAACCTCTCTAACCAATTCTTGCAAATTTGCTAATTCGATCAAACTTAGATATCAAAAGAGCAGTTTCAATGATCAATTGTTAAATCGATCAATGATTAACCTAGCTCAGATACCATTTGAAAGGATTGAGATCTAGTTTGATCACTTAGATTGATATTTGCAGCAGAATAGCACACGAATTAGACTAAATTATAGCAAGAGTAATATGAATATTCAATCAAACAGTAACGGTTATAGAGAGAGAAAGTTTTCTGCAAAAAGAATGTTTTCATTCACGCACAAGCTTCCCGTAGAAGGAAATTAGGTCAACATTCCTTTTATAAGGAATGTGACATCAGCTGATGTCACTTGATAGTGACATCTAACTGATTTATACAAACAACTGAAAGTAAACTAAACTATTGAAGATATCCACAACAACTGAGGACACCTTCACTAAAAGCTAAGTATAAGCTAACATTACAACTACTGAAGTTATAATATCTGAAGTGTAAGAACTTTAGATGTTTTACATAATATAAAACTACTGATTACAAACTACTGAAATGTAAACCATCATAACTACTGAAGAGAACTACTTCAGCTGTTGTGACAACTTCTGAGAACTTGGTCTTCAGACTTTGTCTTCAGCAGTTGTCTTCAAACTTTTTCTTCAACTGTTGTCTTCAGACTTTGTCTTCAGCTGTTGTCTTCATACTTTGTCTTCAGACTTTATCTTCAGATTTTGTCTTCGGCTGTTGTCTTCAGACTTTGTCTTCAGACTTTATCTTTAGACTTTGTCTTCGGCTGTTGTAGACCACTTCAGTTGTTTTGATGTCTGTGGACTTAAAGGTTTTTCTAATCTGGCTCGTTGGTTTTTTGGCCCAACATGTTGGAATAACCACCTCAGAATCAAGATTGTGAACATTTTGTTCTGGATCTGAGGCAATAGGAGTCTGAGGTTTAGAAGGCTCAGAAGCATCACTGTCAGATGCTTGTGGACTTGTGGTAGTCGGAACCTATTCATCCTGGTTGTTCTGATCATTCTCCATATTTTCTTCATCAGAGGAGAGTCACTCACATCAAGTGTTCCCCCTGAGTTGGTAGATGGTTGAATTTGGAACCGGTTGGTGTTGAATCTTGAGACGATGTGTTCAAGACATCATACATCATCTTGTTTGCTAACTCGTCTTTAGAAGTGGAGAGAGGTATGTTAAAGGAATTGAAGAATCCATCATAGTCAAAGAAGTAAGCAGGCCCTTTTCCAGCAGGTGGTGTGGTGTATCTCTGAACATTAACATTACACCACACCTCTACTTGACCTGTTGATTTGTTGTAAACTCTCTTGTTCGGTATGTTGTATCCTAGAAAGATCCTTTCATCAACCTTCTCGCTTAATTTTCCCTCCTGAGTCTTCTTCAGCAGGGTGCACGAAGCACCAAACGGCTCGAGATACTCTAAGTTAGGTTTACATTGTTGTAGTAACTCGTAGCATGTTTTTCCATGGCGTTTAACTACCAGAACTCGATTGAGCGTATAACATGCATTTGCAACTGCCTCATTCCAGAATTGAATAGGCAGTTTCGAGTCTGCTAGCATAGTCTGTGCGGTTTCTATCAAGCTGCGATTCTTCCGTTCAGCAACACCGTTCATCTGAGGAGTGTAGGTAGAGGTAAATTGATGCGCAATTCCCTTTTCCTTGTAGTAGGCCTCCATCCGCTGATTCTTGAACTCGGTTCCATTTTCTGAGCGCACTTGTCATACTTTCAGCTTGTATAGGGATTCCAGTGTAGTTACTAATTCCTTGAAGGATTCAATGTTTTTTATTTGGACTTCAAAAACATTACCCAAGAGAATCATGAGTAGTCATCAGTAACTACATAGCAGTACAAGTCGCCTACGATGCTTCTTGTACTGACTGGACCAAACAGATCCATGTGAAGAATCTCAAGAGGTAGTTCTATGGAATGAACTTTCCTTTCCTTATGAGACTTCTTCGTCTGTTTGCCCTTCTTGCACGCAACACAGAAATCTGGGAGTTGGAAGTTTTTGATGTTCACTCCCCTTACTAGATCATTCTAGATCAAGTGATTCATCTTTCTCGGATTTATGTGTCCCATTCTCCTATGCCAGGAGATGGAATCCTTCTCAGTAGCTTTGGACAAGAAGCACTGAACTTCACGATCCATTGTGGAGGCCTTTGAAAGATCCAAGACATAAAGATCATTATACCTTGAAGCTGACATTAGGACTTGGTCCTCTGGGATCGCGTAGTCCTTCTTCAGAACGAAGCACTTCTTGTTGTCAAAGAATACTTTGAAGCCTTTATAACAAATTTGAGAAAGAGAAATTAAGTTATTTTGTAATTGTTGGACATTGTTTACCTTGTCAAACTTAACTTTCTAATTTCCCACTTCCCCTTGGGCTGTGAAGTACCCGCCTTTGTTTCCAGCAAATGAAACATGCCCTCCTTTGATTTGTCTAATGTTTGATAAGAGAGCTCTGTTCCCCGTGATGTGCCTAGATGCTCCGCTATCTACAATCCACGTGTTAGTCTCAGCACTATAGCGAACACCCTACATATTCAATGAAAACATTAGTTCATGTTAGGAACCTAAGCCTTCACTGGCGTGGGTTTTCCCGAGGCATCACACAATATGAACTCAACCCATTGACCATTTGAGGTTGAGGGAAGCTCAGATGTCTGTTTGTTCTCATTTTCAGACGTTGAGGCGGATTTTTCTTTCCATAGGCCAGCTTTGTGTAGGGCCTGTTTGTGATAAACAAACGACTGGCTGATGGGTTGAACTTTGAATTCACTATCCTTTTTAGGAGGCGTCACTGAGTTCCTCTTAAAAGATCTATTTTAGATGCAGGAAATTCAACTTTCCTCCTCGGTGTCTGATAATGAGGACAATTAGACGCAATGTGACCATACTCTCCACAATTGTAGCAAGATCTGCTTTCAACTTTACAGTTTATTTGTTTTTGTGGAGATGTAGGTGTCACAGGGATGACCTTATTTTGTTTAGATTGAGACACTTCTTTTTTAGATGTATGGTCGGGTTTTACAAACTTAATTGTTTTACCTGGTTTTACATCTTTTATTTCATGTTTACCTGGACTTTGACATGATACTCGTGATTGATTAGGTTTAATAGTCTTTTTGGGTTCTGATTTGACTTTGTTTGAACCTGACTTTAAATTAACCTTTTCAATCTCTTTTTCCAGGTTAACACAAGGCATCTTTCCTTTTGCCTTTGAAGTGGACTCCTTTTGTTTAGTGCCAGATTCAATTGATTTACTTGTGGAATCTGGGTCACTAACTAGAGGAGTGGTCACCACATGATCCTTGATGGGGTTATTATTAATTGGTTACTTTTCGTGTTCATCAAGGTCTCAGGTGGTGGCGAAACCACTTTGTATCCCAATCCCTCCCTATTGTTTCTTTCTCTCACTAAGTGTTGGACAATATGAGATGAGCTTGTCCAACTCTGTAGTTTTTGTTTTAAGGGGTTGACTTCTACTTCTAAAACTGCTTTCTGCTTCTTAGTGTCCTCTAGGGAGTTAAGATAGTACCTAATATCATTAGCTTGGTTAAAGGCAACTACTTTTGTTTCCCTAAGCTGTTTGTTCAAAAGGTCTATCTTTTCCTTGTAACTGTGCTCATTTTGTTTTAACACTCTATTAGCTTCAGTGCATAGTTCCAAATCCTTTACTAAGCTATCATTATGATCTAATAACCAGAAAATTTTAAATCTATGCGTTCTTTAAATTTATTACAATCAGAACAAGCATGATTATTAAACAACTGGTCAGTATACTTACCTAAGATGTTGAAGAGGAATCAGCCATGTGAGCAGAATCTGTTGTCTCTGGTTATGGTGATTCTGACATTGGTGTAGATTTTTCTTCTTCAGGCAGGTGGTTGACCATAGGTGCAATGTCTTCAGAATTGGACATCGCGAGCTCTACTGCTATGTCTCCCTCACTGGCGGAATCGTCATCTATGTCCTCCACACTAGCTATGTTGGACTCTCCTAGTGAGACGAACCAAAAACTCCAGTCCTGTCCTTCATCATCGTTAGCAGTCAAGGCTTTAGGGTCCTTGCTTTATGAAGTAGAACTACTAGATATGGCTTTGTCCTGACGATTAAAGGACGAGAAAGGATTGCCATTACCAGTCTTCTTTGGCTTCACACACTCCTGTTTGAAGTGCCCCTTCTCACCATAGTTGAAAAAGGTTACCTTTGACTTGTCAAAGCCAAAGGTCATGTCCTTGGTTGCAACCAGGTTCTGTCCGGTCTTCTTGAAAAACTTTTTAGCTCGTCGGACAGCACTTGCCAAGGCCCACATTATATCCATCCATTCCAACTCCATTTCATCTACCTGTTCATAATCCACATCTTCCAGGTGGCAATTTCTTATCTTTCCAGCAATTAGTCCATCATAGGAGTGGACTACAGCAGCTAAGAGGTCCATGTGTTCTCTGGCCACCTCAACAGTTCTGTTACCGAAGTTATTGGTTTTTAATTTTGCTGCATTGGCTTCAGGTATAATATACTGGGTACCAGACGACCCTGATGTTTCAGACCCTGACGTTTCAGACCCTAAAGTAGATGCTTGTGCTAGACTTGCTGAGCTTGAGACGAATGCAGTCTGCAGTGGTGCTCCAGATGTCTTGGCCTAAGGAGTCGCGTTGTAAAGCGCCGGATTCTGATCATAGTTGGCCTTTTAGGCTCTATACTTCATCCTAAGCTCCTCCTCTCTCAATTTCAGAATGAAGACATTTATATCCAACTTCGAGAGCATCCCATTCTGTCTGAGATTTGAAACAAAGAAAGCCCATTTCTCTGGTAATCCATCTGCAAAGTTGGATACCTAGTCCTCCATCGATGTAGTTACTCCATAAGTGTGCATCTCACTCATCAAGTGGTAGAATCTGTCGATCACGTCGTCCAGACTTTCCTTTCCCATTGAAGAGAGGTTGTCAAACTCTTTCTTCAAAGCTTTGGCCTTAATGGCCTTGAGTGAGGCATTTCTATCATACATCTTCTCCATCGCATCCCATAATTTATTTGCTTGAGTATACTCCGAGTACTGATGGAAGATATCCTTCGGAATAGACTGGGTAAGCAAAGCGTAGACTTTCTTCTCAGCGTTGTGTTTCACCTTCTGTGCATCAGAAATGCCACTTAACGTAAGTTTAATACCGACAGCTCCTACTGGCATGCTGTACCCCGACTCTATAGCCTCCCACAAATTTGTATCTACTCCATTTAAGTAGATTTCGAAACGTTGCTTCCATTATGGGTAGTCGTCTAACATGATAAGCTTTGGGGGTTTATTATGAATTCCCACTTCGTTCTCCAATAGCAGTAGATTCTGAATACGAGTGTCTCTACTTGCTATGTATGCTGAAAACTAGTCCTCCATTTCACTTAACTTTACTATTCAACAAATTGTTTATGTGTGCGAATGAAGGTATGCGATTGGGCTTATTCAGGTGATTGAACTAGGCGAATGTTTCAATCGTGCGATTGAACTAATGCGGATGAGTCAGTCGGCCGAATGAACTATTGCGGTTGAACAGTCCGAATAGGGTTCTCAGTCGTACGAATGAGGATACGAATGAGTCCAATCGTGCGTTTGGGGAATGCAAATGAACTCAGTCGTGCGATTGAGCCAATTGTGTGACTGAACCTGCTGAAGTTTGAAAATTTGTAGGTTAAACGTGTTTTGGCTGCAAAAACTCGAATTTTCACAAACCCTAATTGCCGTATGCCGGAAAAACTAAACTTTATGGTCAGGAGACGTCTAAGACACCATCTGACACAAAAAGATTGCGTTTTTAGTGAAAGACACAATTTTAGTATAAAAAACGATTGAATCAACACGTAATCAAGAGCCAAAGCTCTGATACCACTTGTTAGGAGGATCATGTACTGGACGATGTACTAACTGATTAACGTGTATACCGAACCAAATAGTGCGGAATCCTATTTGATTGGTGATCCAATCAGTGAGAACGCACGTAGAAACAATTATGTAATTGAATCTAACTTTAAGAATCGATTAGGAATCGATCTAATGTGATCTATGAACTTGGAGTATGATCTTAGAGGTCTTTGGACGGCTAGGGTACGTCTGGAGTCGAAGTGTGTATAATGCTTACGTTTTTCCATGAATTAGGTGGTATTTATAGGTTAGGGTTACTCATTCGGGCAACTGAACCATTTGCATGGTTCATTCGTGCAATTGAGCCATGCAGTTGATACATTCGCACGACTGAGTGTTCAGTCGTGCGACTGAGTTAGTTGTATGAAGTTGTTCAGGTGTATGGACTATTTAGGCGCATAGACACTCAGTCGTATGGCCATTCGGACGCATGACCACTGTTGGGGCGCATGGTCCAGTCGGACGCATGAGAACTTCACTTAACCAAGTTTGAATGTATTCATTATTATAACATTATGTATATCAATTCAAACAATCACAAACCTATATAATCTAGTCAATATGCGTTACACAACTCATTAGTGAAATATTAAAAATTATAAATCACAACCAAACATTCTCATTCATTAAGTACCCAAGCATTACATAAGTTTAAGACATTCAAGACATATTACATTAAGATCTGAATCTAGGTACATATGTATCAACATGTAGTGGCAGTTGAATCTGCATGAGTCCCCTCCACATCAATGGGACTCACCTTAGTAAAGGTCTGCTGATGGGGGCTAGAGATAAGAGATCTCTCTAGGCTCTTAGAGTGTGTTGTAGATCAATTTCATTTCCATGAAGAGATGTAATCTCTTCATCAGTTTTGAAAAGAAGGTCAGTGAAAGCTAGAGAAGGTAAACCTACTGACCCAAGACCTTGATCAATATCTACAGGCATTGAGCCTCTGGTGGGGCTGTCCCTTTGTGGTTGCTTAGAGGAGTATAAATACTCACCCAGATTTCATATTGGGTAGTGGGCTCATGGATTTGAGACTGAGGAGACTCAAGACCCATATTGAGGTCAATGGTGAAGGATGGTGAGACCTCAGACTAAGTGGGAGCCCAAAGTTCCACTCTAGCCTTTTTGGATTGAACAGGAGTAGCTTATTCAATCAAAGTAGATTGAACAAGGGTTTTGTTTGGGGCATCTTTGGTAAGTGATGGTGATGGGGTGAGAAGGTAAAGTAGGCAGTGTGGGGGCAGTTGCTGGTGTGGGTTCATCATCTGTGGGGTTAACAGGGATGTCACCAAGAGCTATTTGCTCAGTCATACCTGGAAGTAGAGAAGTGTACCTTCCAATGAAGTTGGTGGACACCTTCTTTAGAGTTTTGAAGATTGTAGGCCTCATTTGAGGGACAGGCAGAGTGGCTGCACAGACAAGCTGACTCTGGCCCAGCTCACAGTTGATAATGTGCTGGAGAAATCTGGGATACATAAAGAATGTTTCCCTCTGGAGATTTCCAATGAGATTAGTCAGCATAAATCTTGAGTAGTTGAAATGAATGCCTCTCACCATTCCATGAACTAGGCACCCTAGTTCGTATGGAATTTGGTCCTATCCCCCAGATTTATTGGATAGACAGTGAAGACAACATGTAGGAGGAACTTCCAGTTGTATGAGAAGTTAAATTTATAGATAGTTGACCTGCTGACATCTCCACCATATCCCATTAGAATGTAAGTGTTGTCTAAATATGATTTGGGGAACTCTGTGGGTGCACCCTCATCATGAAGCTCGAGATACTCCCTGATGAGTTGTTCAGTAGTGACCAACTCTTGGCCACAAATGCTGGATTGTATTACACGAACCCCATTTAGGGTTTCAACCTAACCGTTTCCCCAAAATTCAGCCATGTGATTGGTGTACATGTTGGGATTAACAATCAGGGCAGTGTAGTAGGATGATTGGGTGAGGAAGGAGATGATTTCAGAGAATTCTGCATCTTTTGAAAGTGAATAGTCGGGATTATTTAAAAGAGGGTGAAATGGCGGTAATCTGGTTAGGATAAGGTAATGTGATGTTTTAGTTGATGAAGTGACAGGGGCGGTAAGGTTTAATTCAGTTAAATAATCCAACATCATTAACAAAATCTTTACTTTTTATAGTGTGGGGCCCAAGAGATTTCCGTTACACAGTAAAATCTCTCTTCGAGTATAAAACATTTTCAAAGGTAATTTTTCTTCCGAAGGCAATTACTACTTCCGAAGGTAAAGAGTTACTTCCAAGAGTAAAGATTGCTTTCCGAATGGAGAGTTTTGTAAGCTTCGGAAGTAGATCTGATATGCAATCAATCACTTCTTCCGAGAAGAAAATTATCCTTGGAGGAATTTTGCTTCGGAAGATATGCAAGATATCTTCCGAATGTTGATTTCTCTTAAGAAGAATTTGTACTTAGTGAAAATTTTCAAAGAGACTTTTGGTAACAAGGCTTAGATTGTATTGATATAAGACATTACACATTAAAGTAGTTTTTTAAAAGAGGTAATCTAATCAATGTTTATCATCACAATAGTTGTTAGGAGATACTTAAATCTCTATTCATCAAAAGCTTTAGTGAACAAGTTAGCATATTGTTCATTTGAATCAACTTTATTTATCTTAATCAGATTTTTCTCATGAATATCTCTAATGAAATTATACCTGATATCAATATGCCCTGTCTTGGAGTGCATCACAGGATTTTCAGTGATGGAGATAGCACTATTGTTGTCAATATGGATAAGAGTGCTCAAAAAGTTGAATCCATAGTCTAACATCTGATTTTGAATCCATAGTAGCTAAGCACATCAACTTGCAGCAACAATGTATTCAGCTTCAGCAGTTGATGTAGAGACACAAGATTGTTTCTTACATTGCCATGAGATGATCCTTCCACCAAGAAATTGACATTCTCCTAATGTTGATTTCTTGTCAATGTTGCAGCTACTATAGTCACTGTTAGAGTATCCATAAAGACTAAAATCATTGTTCCTAGGATACTAGAGACCTAGTTTAGGTGCTCCTTTGAGGCATTTGAGGATTCTCTTGGCAGTAGCTAGGTGAGACACCTTTGGAGCAGCCTGATATCTTACACAAATGCAAGTTGCAAACATGATATCAGGTCTACTAGTTGTGAGATACATCAGAGAACCAATAATCGCCCTATATTGATATTGAACAATATCCTCCCCCTCAAGGTCAGGACAAAGATTATGGTTTTTGGGTATGGGTGTCTTGACTGGCTTACAATATTTCATTTCAAATCTTTCTCAGATGTCATTGACATACTTAGATTGATGGATGAAGAACCCTTCCTTTAATTGCTTCACCTGAATTCCAATGAAAAAATCCATTTTTCCCATGGAACTCATCTCAAACTTCTTCTTCATAATGCTTTCAAAGTCTTTGCATATTTGGTTGTTTCAAGAACCAAAGATGATGTCATCAACATAGACTTGAACAAGCAAAATATCCTTACCAGACTTTCTTATAAAGAGAGTCTTCTCAATGGTTCCTCTAGTGTAACCATTCTTCAGAAGAAACTAAGACAGGTCTCATACCATAGCTTAGGTGCTTGGTGCAACCCATATAGAGGCTTATCTAGTTTGCACACATAGTTAGGATGTTGTGGGTCTTGCACACATATCCTTACCAGACTTTCTTATGAAGAGAGTCTTGTCAATGGTTCCTCTAGTGTAACCATTCTTCAGAAGAAACTAAGACAAGGTCTCATACCACAGCTTAGGTGCTTGGTGCAACCCATATAGAGGCTTATCCAGTTTGCACACATAGTTGGGATGTTATGGGTCTTCAAATCCTGGAGGTTGGCACACATACACTTACCTATCTATATCCCATATAGAAAGGAACACTTGACATCAAGTTGGTAGACAGTAAAATTCTTGGATGCAGCATAAGCAAGGAAGATCATAACTGCCTCAAGACAGGTGCAAAGACATCAGTATAATCAATTCCTTCCTCTTGAGTGTATCCTTGAACTACCAGTCTTGCCTTGTACTTAATAATCAAGCCTTTGTCATCTCTCTTGTTCCTGAAAACCTATTTAGTGCCTATAGGTACTTGACCAGATGGTAGCGGACATAGGTTCCAAACCTTTTGTCTCTTGAATTAAAGCAGCTCCTCTTGCATTGATTCAACCCAGCTACTATCTTTTAAGGCATCTTCCACCTTCTTGGGTTCCATCTAGGATAGTGTTGGTACATGTATGTCCCAAGATCATGACATGAATGTAATAGATCTTGTTTGTCTGATTCTGATGTAATGGTTAGAATGATTAATGAAATGATATTGATTGTCTGTTATTTCTAACGTTTAATATTTCATTAATGAGTTGATGTTGAATTGGTTAATTAGGTTTGTGTCTGTTTGAAGTGTTATGCATAAAGTTATAATGTTGAATACACTCAAACCTGGTGAAGTGAAGTTCTAATGCGTTCGACTGGACCATGCGCCCCAACAGTGGTCATGCGTCCGAATGGCCATGCGACTAAGTGTCTATGCGCCTAAATAGTCCATACGCATGAATAACTTCATACGAATGACTCATTCGAACGACTGAACCAGGAGACTGGATCAGTCGTATGATTGTAACATAAGATTGACTCAGTCGCACGACTGAACACTCAGTCGTGCGGATGAATCAACCGCATAGTTCAATCGCACAACTGAACTGTACTAATGGTTCAGTTGCACGAATGAACATACTAACCTATAAATACAACCCAATTCGTGGAAAAACGTAAGCATTCATTCTATTTCGACTCCAGAAGTACCCTAGCCGTCCAGAAACCTCCAAGTTGATACTCCAAGTTCATAGAACGTTGTAGATTAATTCTTAATCGATTCTTAACATTTGATTCAATACTTTATTGATTCTACGTGCGTTCTCACTGATTGGATCGCCAATCAAATATGATTCCACACTATTTGGTTTGGTTTACACGTTAATCATTCGGTATTTCATTCAAATACTAGGTCCTAACAGATAGAAAGCATGAGTACAAGCAGACGTTCCCATGATGAGTCTGCCCTATTGTTCTCACACCCTCAAATACATCCCCTATGATGTTCTCAGTTGGATGAGTGTTATGAAACCTTAGACGAGGAATCACCTCCCATTGCAAAGATAGATCCAGATTGGACATATTTTGCTCAGGAACTAGAACAATTTGTCCAACTATTGTTTCAAACTTATTCAATGAGGACTGATTAATTGAATGAGAAACATCATCAATTGTTGGCTGTAAAGTAGAATTAACAGTTGCTTGTTCCGTCAAGATGCTACTTCCATCAGCTTGGTGTTATGTAGGATCACCTGATGAGTTTTGAGGGTCAGTAGTTGATTCACTAGTTGAAGCTTCACTATCCCTTGAAATAGTAATACTATCAGATTTGCCAATAGTGGAAGCTTGATTTATGGTAGCTCTTGGAGAACTTGGAAGAGGTCTGGGTAGCTCAAATAGTTGATCAGCATCAGAATTACTTTGAGCACCTGTTCCAACTAAAACGTTCTCACAAGATGGTTTAGAATAGTTTGGAAACAATTCTATATCAAAAATATGATCAGGGCCATTCCCCCTAACACAAGGAGTGTACTCATTAACAACAATATTAGATGATTCCTCAAATTGTTGCTTCTTGATGTTGTAAACTCAATAAGCTTTAGAGCTAGAAGAGTATCCAACAAAGATAGCATCATTCGACTTTTCAGCAAATTTTGCCAAATTGTCCTTTATGTTAAGTATGGTAAACCTGCTGCCAAAGGAATTAGAAAGCCAATGAACGGTGGCCTCTTGTTCCATAACTCATAAAGGGTTTTTCCATGTGGCTTAACTATAAGAACTCTGTTCTGCACATAGCATGCGGTGCTTACCGCCTCTGCCCAGAATGTTAGAGGTAGTTTGGAATCAGCTAACATAGTTCGAGCAGCCTCAATAAGTGTCCTATTCCTCCTCTCAGCAACATCATTTTGTTGAGGAGTTTTGGGAACACTATATTGTCTGGAAATCCTTTTGACTTACAGAATGAGTCAAGAACGAAGTTCTTAAACTCAATCCCTTGATCACTTTTAATTATCTTAACCTTATGATCAATTTTATTTTCTATTTTAAGAATAAAAGATTTTTAATGTTTCAGCAATTTAATCTTTAGATCTTAAAAAGAATACCCATGTAAATCTTGTAAAATCATCAACTATCACAAGGCAGTATGGTTTCCTTCCAATGCTCATTATACTTGTGGGACGAAATAGATCCATGTACAATAAGTGTAATGGAGTGGTGATGGAGTTAACACTTTTGGATTTGTGAGATGTCCTGTGTTGTTTCCCTTTCAGGCATGCAACACAGTTATCTTTGCAGAAAAATTCCTTTTTAGGCAAACCATGTACCAAGTTATTTTTAGCCAATTTATTCGTTGCCTTAAAATTTACATGACACATACATTTATGCCAAAGTGTTGACTCATCAGTATCAGCTTTGGAAAGAAAGCATGATACTTCACCCATTGGGAAAGCATTATTCATATCTAGCTTGTACATATCCCCTTTCCTAGGAGATCTAAAAAGCACCAATTCCGGAGGAATTGTTATCCCAGAATTGAGGATAATGCACTCATGTTCTGTGAAGAGCATTTGATGCTTTTGATCACAAATCTGAGAAACACTTAACAAATTGTATTCAAGCTGTTTGACAAAGTTAATTTTGTCAACCTTTAACTTTCGATTGGATATAATTCCTCTGCTAGAAATATATCCTTCAGCCTCACCTCCAAACTGGACATGACCTCCATCATAATATTGAAATAGTTGAAGGAGAGATCTGTTCCTTGTCATATACCTGGAGCATCCACTATCTACAATCCAGACATTGTTATTCTTGTCATATGGATGTCCCTGCACACAAGATGAGATAATTAGTTTTGATTGGAGACCCAAGCCTTGTTAATCTTGGGTTCTTCCAATGATAGTGACATAATTGAACCAAAGGTTAAGCATGGGGGTTCAATGGATGTCTTTGAAGAAGAGGTTTGGGCTGCAACATCCTTCTTAATCTTCCAATCCATCCTTTGGTTGATCATTGTGGATGATGTGCTTGTTGAAGCTTTTGCAGCATGGCATTCTTCCGAAGTTTCTTTCTTTCCCAAAGAAACCTTCACCACCTTTTCTTCCGAAGCAGTCTTCTTCTGGGATGATTTCAAGGAAACTTTCTTGTTCTTCAAAATTTTAACAGCTTTAACTTCCGAAGCCATTTTCCCTTCAGAAGAAGGATTTTCTTCCGAAAGCAACCTTGCTTCGGAAACTAGCTTTCCATTTTTCATCACTTGGACCACTTGGTAATGTCCAAATGAGAAACTTTCCCTGACTCTTTCTTTCTTAACATTATTTGCATAATGTGTGCTAGCAGGATTGTAGTAACAATCTTTAGCCATGTGGTCATGTAGACCACACGTTATGCATGCAATGTTAGTCTTTTGGGAGCTTGTGGATTGCTATTTCTTGTTCTTTTTCTCTTTATCAGCAACCTTTCCCTTCAACTTCTGATCCTTTGGTAGGATAGGAGTGTTGGTACAACACTCCTTTCTTGGGTCAGAGTTACCTACCACTTGGAATCCAGCTGAGATGAATACACCCTTTTGTTTTGGGTCAATCATTAGCTTTGACTCAGCCACTATCTTAGCAGTTCTTCTTGCAGCTTTAGCTTTGCTTCTTCTGGCTTTGGTGGTTAGGATTTGATCTTCACTGTAAGAGGTGAGTTGATTTACATGTTCCTTCCCTGTGCTAGCCTCTGTTATTGCATCATCTTCAACTCAAGTGAAGATGGGTCAGCAGATGGGACATCTTGCTCTTTAGTACCATATCGAGGTTGTCTTATGGACTCATAAGAATGTGGTGGAGCAATTTCATTAGTCCCCAACCCTCCTTTGTTTTGATAACAAATTTTGGAGTGGGAGGATGATGCAATAATAGCTTGGAAGTTCTGCTCAGAATTAGCATACTTCTTGACTTGAGCCTCAACAGTGATAAGTTGGGCTTGAGTCTTAGACAATTTGGATATTAAATCCTTTATTTGAGTCTTGTAATTTGTGTGTTCATGTTTTAATAAGGAAACAATTTTCTCTAACTCTTTAATTTTCTTTTGGTAGTCAGATTCAGCACTTTTAAAATCAGATTTTAAAACATTTAAAGACTCAATATCAGATTTAATTTCCATATTGTAGTCCTGATATAGTTTAACCTTAGCAATACATGCAGGAGTACAGAGATGTTCATATACCTTACTGTCATTTGTCCATGCCATGAGTGCTTGAGCAGGAGTCACATCATGTACCATAAAGCTCCAGTCAACTTCTTGAGCCATTACAGCTGTCTCAGTTGACTTTCCAGTGCGCTTTGATATAGAGGGATGTGTGGAGGCCTATGGGGTTCCTAGATTTGATTTAGGAGCCTTGAATTCCCTTGCAAAGTGACCAAGCTGGTTATAGTTGTAACATTTGGCCTTGGATTTGTCAAACCCAAACTTGCTATTGGTTGGGTTCTGGGGAAACTGCCTTCTAGTTCTCTTGAAGAACTTCTTTGCTCTATAGGTTAAAAGAGCCATTTGTTGGATAATGTCCACGCATTCCACATCATCTAGAATGAAGCACTCTAGATCATCAAAGCAGTACTGAAAATCACTAGAGTGTCCACTTCCTGAGACAAAGGCACAGTTGTCTTAAAAGAAACTATTTTGAGTCTGTTGAGACCTTGGAGTCTCAAGAAATGTGATGTATGGTACAGATGAGCAGGATGGCTGCTGGGTGTAAGTCAGGTATTGCTGAGGTTGTGTGGGTCCTAAGCCTTCAGCAACCATCAAGGCGTTGCTAGCAGGAAGACTCAGGGGTCTGCTTGTCTGATGGACCTTCTTGCTCTCCATCTCTAAACAGTATCCATCAAGGATGCCATAAAGTTCAGTCATAGTGAGAGTGTTCAAATTCTCTGTTCTCTTGATAGAGACACAGTAGAACGTCCACTCATTAGGAAGAGCACTCATGAACTTTCTTGTGAGGTCTCTAAGTTCAAGAGTAATCTTCATAGACTTAAGGGAGGAAATGAGATCCATGTACCTGAAATATTGCTGACTGAGAGACTTTCCAGCAATATAGGTGAAGTTCTCAAACTGTTGCTTCAGTGAGTCCTTCTTGGAGTCATTTGAGCTAGAGTACATTTGAGCAAGTGCATTAAATAGTTCTTTAGCTGACTTGCAATGCTCAAACCCCACCATGATAGAGTTGGGTATTGCAGTCATAAGAATAGTCATTGCATTGATGTCAACGTTTATCTTTTTCTGGTCCTCATCAGAATAGTCTTCAGTAGCTTTTTTTATCATGGCACCTTTTCCACCAGGTGCTGCCACCTTGGGTTTATATGGGCCATCAACAATAGAATACCACATTTTGCTGTCTTGATACCTGATGAAGCCTTCCATGCGTCTGCTCCATGACCTGAAGTTTTCAAGAGTAATGATGGGAGCTTTAGTCATAGTTCCCATCTCTACTTCAGACTTGTTGAGGGCCATTTTTAGTGAGTTATAATCAAGAGGTTGATTTGGATGGTAAGATCTCACAATCAAGAGCCTAAATAGCTCTGATACCACTTTGCAGATTCGGTTTATGTCACTAAACACTTGGTTTTTCTCTCAAACTCACTTAAACTACACTCAGATGAATCAGAGTCTCTAAGAGTTGATAATAATATAATAAGTAACAATAAACACGGAAAGATAATTTTTAGGGTACTTGCATATATTGCTTCTCAACTTAAAGTATTACAAGACTCTTACAAGCATTATATTACGAGTTACAATGAGAAACTATATATAATACTACCTACAGGTGGATATACTTTGATACCAGCTGGAATCCTCTAACTAAAGCAAATACTACAAAGCTATAGTTTAAGGTATCTTAGATAAAGTCTTATCTAAGATATGGTAGTCAGGACATGTCCCTAACTTACCTTTTATCACCAACTAAAGTTGGTAACTTGTACTAACATAAAAAGGTGAACAGTGAAATAAAGTATGGTCAACTACATGGCCTTTTGAGAAAACGCTATGCAGTATCAGAGGTCTGCAGCGGAGTGTCAAAGACCATACTTGTGTCCACTGGTTCATAGTAGTGTCTTCCAAAGGTTATGGCTTCGGAAGAACAAGTACTTCTGAAACCACTTATACTTCGAAAGAGGCTACTTCTTCCAAGGCTTGAGGACTTCTTCTTTTCTTCATACTTTGAAAGTTGTCTTCTGATCTTATCTTCTTAGACTTGATCTTCGGAAGTGAGTACTTTGACTTCGGAAGTAGAGTTTGTCTTTGGAAGTTGGTCTTTTACTTTGTCTTTGGAAGAACTCTACTTTCTTCGGAAGTTCCACACTTGGCATCGGAAGCCTTTGTAAGTAGCACCAAAATTTGTCTAAGTGATTTGGTTTTGGTTGCACCAGCCTTCCTCTTGATCTAACACAACATTATTGAAGGATTGTATGTATACATTTTTTTCTTGCTTACTATGTGTAACCCTTTAAGAACGATGAACCTTTAGGGCACATTTATTTAACATAGTAGGTTACATATATGTACCCATTTTTGTTTAAACTTTAAACAATGATTATAAACTAGCAGGTTATATATACGTACCTACGTTGTTTGTTGAGTAGCAAATGGAAAACATCATCAGATACATATATGTAACACAATATGGTACATATATATAAGCTACTATGAACTGTAAATATGTCACTCAAGATGGTGATGAATTGATTATCATTTTGTCATCTTTTTATGTGTAGTATTTTATATGTATCATTATGTTACACATATGAAATTATGTTCTTGGTTTTCTAAATCTCTCTTATATATGAATGTACTAGGATTTTGTTAATTTACGTATTGAATAATTAATTGAATTTGATTTGTTTGGATTTAATGGAAAAGAAATTGATGATGAATCTATTTTAAGTGATTTGTAAGGATGTTTAAATTGACTAAGGTTTGTTTTTGACAAATATATAACATTTATTATTTGTTTTATCTTTTTGCAGTGACATAAAATTAAGGATAATAATCTTGAAATGAAATTGATGATTATGAAGATGATGATCATCGGTTAAAGCATATGTTGCATCAAAGATGATGATGGGTCAAGCAATTATCAAAACGTTTATTTTGAACACGAAGATCAAATGTACAAGATGAATACTATTGTATATATATGTATGTAACATTGTTGTTACATATATGAAACACTACCGTTACGCATATGGAACACTTTTTTTAATTTCTTCTAGTGTTTGCTAACATTTCACTTATATTTTCCCATGAATTGTAACCTAATTTTACGATATGGTTCTAACAAACTATGATAACTCGTCGTGTATTTATTGAATTTTACATATGTACTTTGGTTTTTAGATTCTAATATTTTTTAACAGTTACGTATGTACCTTAGTATTAATTGTTGATAAAATTTATGTAGGTTTATCAATTGTTACATATATGTACCAAGGTTTTTTAGGATATAACCAAACCCTAATCGCAATATTATACAAACAAAGACTTACTTATATGCTTACATATACGGACCATACGTATACGTACCAACTATCCATTTGTTACGTATCATTTTAGTTTTAAAATCTCTTAATATTCTATATTTAGTTAAAAAGAAATTATGAGATTAGGAGAGATATTTGTGAATTAGGAGAGAGAGAAAAATTTTAGGGGATTTGAATTAGGGAGGGTTCAAATGAGAACCACATTTTTTTGTGAGAACTCTAGGAACCAATCTCAGCCACTCATTTTTTATCACATGCAAATCACATGTCATTTCCCCTTTTTTTTAAACGTTCGTAACTTTTTTTCACGACATCATTTTTTCAAAAAAAATTCACCATAAAATTCACGACATCATTTTAACGTAAGCTACATGTAATATTAGTAGAGTTTCTTTTTTAATATTTATACGTCTAAATAGTGTATAATATAGATGAAATAAACTTATAAATATGAACTTTAATTAATAAACAATTAAATTGAACATGGAAAAAAATATTTTAAATTCATAAACACCCGAAAATTTATTTGTATACAACATTTGATGTGTTTGTTGGTAATTTTTCCATCCTTATCTAATATTAATAAATTTAATCTCTATCTACTTTTTACTCGATATAATCCGCCATATAGTTGATCATGATCTCTGTTTAAAAACAAACCAACTTGGATAGTGATTGTCATCTGTTTTTTGTTTATTGTCATTGCAAAACACAGTGCTAAAGGGAACTGTCCTCTTTAAAATTAAAAAAAATCCATTTTGTCTGAACGTGTCAAGGTCAACCGTGGAATAAAAGTGTGATTTTCAATATTACTTTCAAATATATAAAAACAATTTGCACTTTTTAAACGAATTCCAATCAAACATAATAATAATATGACAATACACATAAAAAGAAATAAAAAAGTTTAAAAGATAAAAGCATTTAATACTTCTTTACAATGAATTGTTAAAGTAGATCACCTTCAAATCAAACAATTGAAAGTAAAATAATATTAATCCAAAAACATAATTGTAGACAATAATAAGTTAAATCATAATCATAAAGGATGGAAACTCAAATATAACAAAAAAAAAACAAATACCTTTTGTTGAAGAAAATTTGATGAAACCGAAGCCAAAATGGGAACGTTAATAAAGTTTGTTGAATACGATATTATTAGACTTTATAAAGACAAATCCGAGGGTTGTAAAGGTGGACCGGTTGAGAAATAATTTTAAAATCAAGTATGATTTTATTTCCAAAGAAAGATATACGTAACCTTTAAATTGAAGAGGAGTCAATGAAAACATCTCGTAATTTTTGTCAAGATTTAAATATAAACGGAGTATTTAATGGAAAGACACAATTAAGTAATTGATTTAATATATGAAGAAAATTATAAATGATTTATATAGTTTTTATTGATGAATTATTTGAAAAAAAATATCAGATATGATTTAATTTTCAAAAATAGATATGCTCTAATTTAGAGTTAATTTCCAATTTTTTTCTAAATATCTTTTGTATTAAAAGTTGACTTTTAGTCAAGTAGATCTCGACTAACGCTAAGGATAAAACATATTTAAGCGGAAATTAAAAAAAGTAGAGTATTAAATGAATGTCACGTGATACTAAAGTTATTGTTTTATTAATAAGTATAAATTATTAATTAATATGATTTATGTTTAGTTTTTTCTATTTGTGTAACATACGGACAGTAGACTAGTTTTCAATAAACACAAAGATGTTTTTGACAAAGTGTTTTTAAGTAAAAAAAATATCTTCGCAAGCCTTAAAATGTGTTTTGTGGTAAACATTGGTAAAATGTAGACACAGAGGATAAAAATAATCCAATTCTAACAATTTTCTATGCAACAATTGAACAAATTATCTTATTGTCGTTTACAGATTTTTATGCTTTTGTATCTAAAAAAGTTGTTTTGAAATACGAATTTTACAAACAAAAATCAAAAGATACAGTTTTTATAGTTTTTCTATAATTACGTGGAGCTATCTCGACTTAAAAATGTATAAAACTAAGTATGGTAATTTTAAAAGGAAAAAATTAACGTTAAAATTGATGGCCATCCATCTCATAGCCCTCATGTACAATGAAGAACAAATGTGTATTTTATTAAGGTTAGGCATAAAAACTGTAATTTCAACATACTGTATGGATTATGGGCGTATCTCTAGATTTTATAAAGCGACAAAGAATAAAATGTGTTAATAAATTAAACTGCGTGTAATTGGACAACTATGATATTATTATATTGAATTTTGATTTAAAAAACGATTAAAGGGCCTAAAACATTCTCCCCACATAATAAACAAACCAAACAATAGGAAAAGAAAAAATAACTAAAGAAGAAAGACTATTACCGATGTCTATGCTCCACTAAAATAGTGGGAGCTTAGCGTTTAATTCATTAACTTCTCGTGAACATGATAGTCAACCCACCCATCATCCCTCTGTTCATCTTCGAGATTCAATAAAAGCTGCATCTTTCACATGGATGCATAATCTTTAGTTTACTTCCTCTTATTGCATACTGTTTTCTTTTTTTTTTTAATGAAAGATGCTAATTTTGTTCGATGGGTTTGTGCTTTTCAGTATTCGTCTTGCTTTTAGGTTTTCAGATGTCTTTAATTTCCTTGTTGATAGATTTTATATTGATTAAAAAACAACCCTTTTGTTCATCACTGTTTTCTTGAAAAGGGTCTTGTTCGTGGATGGCATTAGGTTGATTGGATCATTAATCTAATGCCATGAGGAGTTCAGTGATGTTATTTGTTGTGGGTATTTTGTTAATCACCGAAACATTCTCAGTTGTGTTGTCGAAAACTGATACGGTGAACATTGGAGCCATTATGACAGTGAACACCATCACTGGGAAGGTGTCTACCATTGCCATGAGGACAGCTGTTCATGATATTAATGCTGATCCCAACATTTTACCTGGAAAAAGATTGAGTCTTTCTATTCATGATGCAAACTTCAGTGGCTTCCTGAGTATTGTTGGTGGTAAAGTTACTATCTTTAAACTCAAATACGAGAGTCCTTTAACTTGAAATCAGACCAGTTGAATTTAAAGATTCAAGACAAGTTATATTTTGTTGTTTAACAACAGGGGATCCTGAGAATACAAATATAATTTGCAAACACAAAATTAATTTATTCATGATTTTATATTAAAATTTGTAAGGATTGGATGTGTGTTTTGAAGTGATTATTTGAGTAATGAGAGTTTCTAGCGTCTATGGAACATGGTTTTGCTTCTCTGATATTCAGGTCCAATGATCAGTTTCTTGAAATTGAGTTGACCCAACACTGATCATTTAAAGAATCGA
Organism: Flaveria trinervia; assembly: GCA_025506515.1. Lineage (NCBI taxonomy): Eukaryota > Viridiplantae > Streptophyta > Magnoliopsida > Asterales > Asteraceae > Flaveria > Flaveria trinervia. The sequence continues at coordinate 49,277,423 of CM046449.1, read as the reverse complement.
GCAACATGCTTCTATGTCGAAGTTTTACCCTAGTTTTATATTGCTACATCCTTATATATTATTAGTCACTAGGGTTAAATTGATGACACACTTTTATTCGTGTTAAATACATAACTCTACTCTGAAGTCTTGAACACGTTTAAAATTGTATAACACGAGCACCACCCATGTAAATCAGTTATCTAAAGTTCTAAATGAGTCAAATAGGTTGGGGTTTTACTAAACGGGTTAAAAAGGTCAACCGGAACCCAACGTGTTTATTAAACAAACGGGTAGGCATGATAACTCAAAACTGTAGTGTTTTTTTTTTCATGTAATAAAGTCACATCCTTAGTTCCTGGAAGTCAAACAATGAGTTCTTACCCTCCAATACCGTATTATCTCTTCCCTCTCCACATTACTTTATATTCATCCCATTCAACCCATCTGAACACCTCGTGTTATACCAATTTGATCACAACACCATACATTCAAATGGGTTGAAGTTCCTTTTTTTTTCATGGATGACGCTAAATGTTGAAACCATGCTCAAATGGGTCAGTTTATTGGATAGGTTGGGTCTGCGCCCCATCTTGAACATAGAAAATGTTTCTTTAATCACCCCTTAAGCTACTTTAAGGATGCCTATGAGATATATCTAGTTCTTTATTTGTTTACAACTAATTTTTTTCAGCATTGAAGTACATGGAGGCTGATGTGGTGGCTGTTATTGGTCCACAAAGTTCTGTGATGGCCCATGTACTCTCAAATCTTGCAAATGAACTCCATGTCCCATTTCTATCATTCACAGCATTAGACCCCTCACTTTCACCTCTTCAATATCCATATTTCATCCAAACAGCCCCTAATGATCTTTATCTGATGACTGCCATTGCTGACATGATAACTTATTTTGGTTATCGAGAAGTAACCGCCATATATACAGATGATGACCAGTTCAGAAACAGTATATACACATTAGGTGATGAACTATCTGAGAAACGTTGTAAGCTTTCATACAAAGCACCATTACCACCTGACTCTTCAATAACTCCACAAGATATCCATGATGCATTAGTCAACGTTCAGTCAATGGAATCTCGTGTTGTTGTTGTACATACCTTTTCTAAAACAGGTCTTTTGGTTTTTGAAACTGCTAAGAGGCTTGGCATGATGAATAAAGGATATATCTGGATTGCAACTCCTTGGTTATCAACTGTTTTGGATTCTACTGGTATTTCTTCCAAAAATGCATCTGTTTTACAAGGGGTTCTCACGCTTCGGCCCCACACACCAGATTCTGATAAAAAGAAAGATTTTGAAAGTAGATGGAAGAAGTTGAGTAATGGGTCAATCGGGTTGAACCCATATGGTTTATATGCTTATGATACAGTTTGGATGGTTGCACGCGCCCTTGACAGGTTTTTTAATGAAGGTGGCAAGATTTCTTTCTCAAATGATTCTCGTTTAACAAGTTTAAAGGGAACAAAAGGTTTAAATCTTGGAGCACTTAGTATTTTTGATGGAGGAAAACAGTTGCGTACCAACTTATTGCAAACAAACATGAGTGGTCTAACAGGCCCGGTTGGGTTCACTCCTGACCAGTCCGTGTTACACCCTTCTTTTGATGTAATCAACGTGGTTGGGACCCAGGGGTGGATTCTCGGATACTGGTCAAACTACTCTGGGCTATCGACTCAGTCTCCAGAGACTCTTTATGCAAAACCATCAAACCGTTCTTCTTCTAGCCAACAGTTAAGAAGTGTTGTATGGCCTGGGAACACAAAAGAAAAGCCTCGTGGATGGGAGTTTTCAAATAACGGGAGACCGTTAAGGATTGGAGTTCCATTAAGAGCTAGTTTTAAAGAAATTGTTACACGAGTCAATGGTTCACATGAAATTCATGGATTTAGCATAGATGTTTTTCTTGCTGCTATAAAATTGATTCCATATCCGGTTCCTTATGAGTTTTTCATGTTTGGGGATGGTCACAAGAACCCGAGCTACACTGAGTTTGTGAATAAAGTTGCATACAATGTAAGTAGTACAGTATAATACTCGGTGTAATACTGGTTTTGCATCTTGGAATTGATTATCTTGTTCTGCTTATTCTATGTATGACATTTGCCCTTTATGCAGGTCTTTGATGCTGCTGTTGGTGATATTGCAATCATCACTAACCGTACAAAGGTCGTTGACTTCACACAACCGTATATAGAATCAGGTTTAGTTGTAGTGGTCCCCATAAAGAAACTAGACTCGAGTGCTTGGGCTTTCTTGCGGCCTTTTACTAGACTAATGTGGGTTGTCACCGCAGTTTTCTTCATCATAATTGGAGTTGTCGTGTGGATACTGGAACACAGGCTGAACGATGAATTTAGGGGCCCACCCAAACAACAGTTAGTCACCATCTTCTGGTGAGCAGTTTAGAACGCATTGTTGCCTTCCTTTGTTCGTATTTTTTTTGTTGAGGTGGCAAAATGAACGGGTCGGGTAAATTGGTTTGGGTTGATGCAGGTGTTTTTTTAGAACAGGTTAATGCACAGTCATTTTATCGTCCATTTTGAATATTTTTACAATAAAGTAACGTGTTAAATGTGACTACAAATACTACACAAGTTCAAATATTATCTGAATTTTGTAAGAAGTGATATTGGAGGTTTGAGATTTGAATCCAGCTTTCCTAAATTCTATCTAGGTCACGTGCTAAATACAAGCTAAGTTTTAACCAGTCTCATTGGTTATCAGTGTATTGGTGGGCGCTTTGATTTTTCTAGTGATAAAAGATCTCACGGTTATCAATAAAATGGTTTAATATTTCAATATCAACATCTTCAACAAGTCTTGTTTGTATTGTTTGCAGGTTTACCTTGTCAACTTTGTTTTTCGCACACAGTAAGTATCAAAACTCTAAACCGATCATCTATTCTACTGGTGGCAATTTCAACCCGTTAACTTATAAATGGGTCAATTGGGGATATGTTTCATATATGACAGATCAAATTGAATATTTTCAGGAGAAAACACGGTGAGCACTCTTGGTCGACTGGTTCTCTTCATCTGGCTTTTTGTAGTGCTGATCATCAACTCAAGTTACACTGCTAGCCTTACGTCCATTTTGACCGTTCAACAACTTTCATCGCCAATAAGAGGAATCGATTCGTTGATCTCGACCAATGAACGCATTGGGTTTCAAGTAGGATCATTTGCTGAGAACTATATGATTGAAGAACTCAACATACCAAAATCAAGACTTCTTGCTCTTGGCTCCCCAGAAGAATATGCTGAGAAACTTGGGGCAGGAGTAGTTGCTGCCATAGTTGATGAAAGGCCATATATTGATCTCTTCCTTTCAAGTAACTGCAAGTTTCAGGTTGTTGGTCAAGAGTTCACCAAAAGCGGTTGGGGCTTTGTAAGTATCTCGGTTCACATATTACTTACTAGTTTAAGGTAGTGGGTGGGTGTGTGGCATGAGTTAAAGAAGTGTTGAAACGGGCTGGGTCGGGTTCACCAGCATACACTTTCATTTTTGTTAAAAAAGAAAATGATTTCTTGAAAGAAACAATTTAGGAGGTTGCACGCATAAAAGATGAGACTCAAGTTTCCTCCCATTTTACTGATATGAGATAAAATATAACCCAATTTCCTTGCAAGTAAACAAGTAGAATCTGCCTCTTTCCTACTGATCATTGCAACTGTTGTTTGACTTTTAAGGTCAAACTCAGCAACTCTTAATGTGATGAAACAATCTTAATTCTTCAGTTTGAAAAAGAACCGAAAGCCACACTGCATCATCATTTATAGCAAGTAATGCGATCATGATAATTTGTGTTGACTGCGATTAGATCCATATTGATTTTGAGTTTAAAATGTAGCAAGGTTGACTTTAAAAGGTGGTCTAAATTCTGTGATTATATGCACAGGCATTTCCGAGGGACTCCCCGTTAGCAGTTGATATGTCAACTGCCATACTAACATTATCAGAGAACGGTGAACTTCAAAAGATTCATGACTATTGGCTCAAGAGAAAGACTTGCACCCCACCTAACTCGGACTCGGACCAACTTCAACTAGAAAGCTTTTCAGGACTCTTTCTCATCTTTGGAGTTGCTTGTGTTCTGGCTCTCCTTATATACTTTTGCATGATGTTTCGGGAGTACGGAAAACATCATTCTAAACTCCAGGACCCGTCTTTAAAAAGCGGGGGGTCCCACTCGGTGCGGAGGTTTTTATCGTTTGCAGATGAGAAAGAAGAGGTATCAAAGAACAAGCTAAAGAGAAAGAGGGAGATGTCCATATCTCATACCAATGGTAGAGAAGTTGACTCAAGGAATCGGTCAAACCGAATTCAAGCAGAGTTTGATGAAGAGTGAAATGTGAATAAATGATCGAACCCAACTGCCTAGTGCAAAAGAATTCAGTATTTTGTGCTCATAACATGAACGGATCCTAAGTGGTGTGATGTGGTGTAACATGGTTAAATATGTAAATGTATAAATACAATAATAATTCATATTTAGAGTTAATCATCCAAGAAAATTACCAAACTATGCATTTGACCAACCTAACCACTGAAAAGTAAAATCTAAAAAAAAATAGTTTAAAAACCCAATAAAAACATGCCACATGTCCATTTCTTGCCATGTGAATGAGGAAAACCTATAATTTCTCGTCGAAAAGCCCATAATTAGAGTGGGATTGTTGATTCATATGTACCTAGTTTACGATCTTAATGTAATATGTCTGTCATGTCCTAAATGTGATGAAACGTATGAGTTGAATGAAACATAATATGTGGTTGTTGATCTTAATGCTTAATGTTTCAGTGTATGTTTTAATGTTTATCATTTATTAACGTATATTGAACCAACTATATAGGTTTGTGGTTGTTTAAATAGATCTAAGTCAAGTAATGATTGAGAAAAATATTCAAACTTAGTCATATGAAGTTCTCATGCGAATGGCCCATGCTAATGGACCATACACATGAACAACTTCATGCTAATGACCCAGTCGCATGACTAACCAGGAGACTGGACTAGTCGCACAATTGTGAAATGAGATTGACCCAGTCGCACGACTGAACACTCAGTCATGCGAATGGATCAACCGCATGACTCAGTCGCACGACTGAACCATGCTAATGGTTTAGTCACCCGAATGAGTAACCCTAACCTATAAAGACCACTTAATTCGTGGAAAAACAAAAACACTTTGAAGAATTCGACTCCTACACGTACCCTAGCCGTCCAGAACGTCCAAGAAAGCCAGTCCAAGTTCATAGATCGTTCTTGATCGATTCCTATTCGTTCTTAACGTTTAGTTTAATCTTATATCGATCGGGTTAACGTTCACACTGATTGGATCGCCAATCAAATAGGATTCCGCACTATTTGAGATGGTATACACGTGAATCTTAGTACTCCGTCCAGTACACAGTCGTAAAGTTAACGTTTTTCCGGCATACGGCAATTAGGGTTCTTGAGAAATTCGTGTTTTTGCATCAAAATACCTTAAACTTTCGAATTCTCAAGATTCAGCAGCCTCAATCGTACGATTGACTCAATCGCACAACTGAATCCATACGCATCCCTCATACGCACGATTGGACTCATTCGTACATCCATTCGTACGACTGAACTGTCTATTCGCATTGTTTATTCGGTCCTGTCCATTCGCACGATTGATTCATTCACATTGGTTCATTCGCACGTTTGAGCCATTCGCATTGTTCAATCGCACGAGCTGTCCAATCACACACCTTCATTCGCACAAGTAAAACAGTTTGTTCCAAAGTTCAAAGTTATTAGTAATGGAGGATCAATATTCAGTGTTCACCGTCGGAAGGGACTCCAGGATTCAAAATCTGTTGCTTCTAGAAAATAAAGTGGGAATCATAACAAGCCCCCTAAGCTTATAACTTAGATGATTACCCATAATGGAAGCAAAGATTTGAGATTTACTTAAATGGAGTAGATCCCAATTTGTGGGAGTCGATAGAGATAGGATATAGTATGCCTGTAGGTGCAAATGGAGTCAAACTCACCTTAAGCGGTATGACTGACGGGCAAAAGGTAAAGTACAATGCAGAGAACAAAGTATATGCGTTGCTGACTCAGTCAATTCCTAAGGACATCTTCCATCAATTTTCTGAGAACAAGCAAGCTAAAAAGCCGTGGGATGCATTGGAAAAGAGGTATGAAGGAAATGCATCGTTAAAAGCTCTAAAGGCTAAAGCGTTGAAAAAGTAGTTTGATAACTTCTCGGCAATGGGAAAGGAAAGCTTGGACGACGTCATTGATCGGTTCTACCATTTGATGAGTGAGCTGCACACTCATGGAGTCACCACATCTATGGAAGATAAAGTTTCAAACTTTGTAGATGGGTTGCCAGAGAAGTGGATTTCCTTTGTATCCAACCTCAGACATAATGATTTGTTCGCGAAGTTAGATATCAACGACTTCATTCTGAAGCTGAGAGAGGAAGAGTTGAGGATGAAGTACAAGGCCCAAAAGTCATCATATGATCAGAATCTGGCACTGTACAACTCAACTCCACAAGCCAAAACGTCTGGAGCACCACTTCAAATGGCATTTGTGTTGAGTTCAACTGGTCCATCTCAAGCTACCACTTTAGGATCTGACACGTCAGGGTCGTCTTGTACTCAATACATAGCACCTGAAGCCAATGCTACAAAACTGAAGACTGAGAATCTCGGGAATGTTACAGTGGAGTAGCGAAGGAGCACATGGATCTCTTAGCAGTGGTCGTTCACTCCTATGACGGACTAGTTGCTGGGAAGATTGGGAACTGTCATCTAGCAGATGAGGACTATAAGCAGGTAGACGAGACAGAGCTGGAGAGAATGGACATCATGTGGGCCTTAGCAAGTGCTGTTCGAAGAGCTAAGAAGTTTGTCAAGAAGACCGGACAGAATTTGATTGCTACCAAGGACACAACTTTTGGTTTTGACAAGACCAAAGTTACTGCTTCAACTGTAGGGAAAAGGGGCACTTCAAACGTGAGTGTGTGAAGCCCAAGAAGACAGAAAATGGAAATCCATTCTCATCTTTCACTCGTTAGGATAAACCCACAAGCAGTCCTACTTCGTCAAGCAAGGATCCTAAAGCCTTGACTGCTCACGATGACGAAGGACAAGATTGGAGCTTTCGGTTTGTGTCCGGGAGAATCCAACATTGCTAGTGTTGAGGATCTAGATGACGACTCAGCAAGAGAAGGTGATATTGCAGTGGAACTCGTGATGTCAAATGTTGAAGAAACTGTAACTGTAGTTGATCACCTACTGAAGAAGGGATAAGTTCAACAAGTCAAGAATCACTAGAATCAGAAAAGTCAAACACTGCTTTGATGGTTGATTCTACCTCACCTTCTCAGGTAAGTTCCACTACTCAACTTTTCAATAATCATGCTTGTTCTGATTGTAATAAATTTAGGGAAAGCATTGGTATGAAATTTTCTAGGTTATTAGACCATAATGATAACTTAGTAAAGGACTTGCAACTGTGCACAGAAGCAAATAGAGTCTTAAAACAAAATGAGCACAACTATAAAGAAAAGATAGAACTTTTGAATAAACAACTTAGGGAAACTAAAGTTGTAGCTTTTAACCAATCTAATGACATTAAGTTCTATCTAAACTCCCTAGAGGATACTAAGAAACAAAAAGCAGTTTTGGAAGTAGAAGTAAATTCATTAAAACAAAAACTGCATAGTTGGAAATTTCTTCTCACATTGTCCAACACTTAGTGTGAGAACACAACAATGAGGAGGGTTTGGGATATAAAGTGGTTCCACCACCACATGAGACCTTGATGAATGCCAAAAGTAAACCAATAATAATAACCCAATCAAGGATCATGCGGTGTCCACTCCTCTTGTAAGTGATCCAGATTCCACATGTAAACCAAATGAATCTGTCACTAAACAAAAGGATGTCCTTCAAAATCAAAAGGTAAATGCCTTGTGTTAATCTGGACGAACAATTTGAAAATGTTAAAATAAAGTCTGGTTCAACAAAGTCTATTTCTGAACCAAGAAATACCAAACAAATTAACCAATCACATGCTTCATGTCTAAGTCCAAGTAAACAAAAGGGAAAAGATGTTAACAATGTTCAAACAATTAATTTTATTAAACAAGATAAAACATCTAAACAAGAAGTGTCAAAACCCAGACAAAATAAAGTCACTCGTGTGTCACACACTCTCCACAGAAACAGTTAAATCGTCAAGTTGAAAGCAGATCATGCTACAACTGTGGAAAGTATGGGCACATAGCGTCTTATTGTCCTTATTATTAGACACCAAAGAAAAGATTGAACTTTATGACACTAAAGCAATGTTAGGATCAATGATCTAAGTTTGATTAATTAGAGAGTATTGCAGCGGAATTCGAACAATGAATTAAACAATTCACAAGAACACAATTGATATTCAATGTAACAGTAAACAGTTATAGAAAGAGAGAATTCTGCAAAAGAAATATTTCATTCATATGCTTTCGTGGTGGCTCAATGTCACACCTTACAACTAGGTCAACATTCCTTATATAGGAAATGTGACGTCTGCTGATGTCACTTGATAGTGACATCTAACAGAATTATTCAAACTACTGAAACTATGCAAACTACTGAGAATGTTCTCAACTACTGATTACATCTCAGAGAATGCTAAGTACAAAAACATAAAACTACTGAACTACAACTACTGAAACTATAACTACTGAAAAGTAAATTACAAGTATTGAAAGGAAATCATCACAACTACTGAAGTTAATTACTTCAGCTATTGTGACAACTACTGATCACTTTGGTCTTCAGTCTTTGTCTTCAGTCTTTGTTCTTCAATACTTTACTTTCAGACTTTGTCTTCATCTGATGGCTTCAGACTTTGTCTTCATCTGATGGCTTCAGACTTTGTCTTCAGTACTTTACTTTCAGACTTTGTCTTCAGTACTTTACTTTCAGACTTTGTCTTCAGTAGAAGTCTTCAGATCTTGTCTTCAGACTTTGTCTTCAGACCTTGTAATCAGCTGATGTCTTCAGCTGTTGAGATCTTCTTCAGCAGTTGTAATGTCTGTGGGACTTAGAGGTTTTTCTAATCAGGCTCATTGGTTCTTTTGGTCCAACAAACTCCCCCTAAACCAATGCAGCCAAAACCTCTAAACTTATTGATGATCCCACTTATTCTTGGCAGAAACACCCTCTTGATCAGCTTCAGAGGTAATCAGTTAAGCACAGGCCGGGAAAAGGTTTCTAATATTTTGATTGGCTAAGTATGGAAGGGAACTCTGTCTTGGAGAAACTGGACACAAAGTCTTGTCCCAACCATGAAACCTAATTCCCATTAATGAGTCTATAAGACTCACTAGCATAGGCCTCAAGGAGAACAACTTGTTCCTCCTTGGTGAGTTCTTCTGCTTCTCCCTCGAAGAACTCTGGGCCATAATACTCAGACAGGTATCTCACTGTCTTTCCATTTTCAACTCCATAGTTGTTATCTCTCTGTAAGCAAATTCATTAGGGTAAGAGCCTTCAAGCAACAACTGGAGTTCACTCTTCCAAAGATCTTCAAGTTTTGTATAAAAACCCCTTCTTGATCATTTTGTTCTCAAGAATAGATTGAGGGTTGTCTTGGAGTTGTGAGCTCTCTTGAATTCTTCAATGATTTCACAGGGTGAGACTACCATGGCCAATGTAATTGCAGCATCAAGGTCTTTTCACTTGGCCATAATATCTACTTGGTATATTCTTCTTATGAATTCTAGAACTTACCCTGGGGACTGGCCAGATCCGCACTCTTTCTCTTTGATGTTGAAAAGTATGTCTAAGAGTGTACAGCCTCAGAGCCTGTTTCTTCATTTCTTGAATGGATGAGGACTGAGGGAAATCCTTGTCAACCATCTTGAGAAACTGCTCATCGTGATGCTTCTGCTGTTCTGCTTCTTCGATCTTTACCTTCACCATCTGCATTTGCAACTCAGGTGTACTCACATGTTGACTTCTGTGCTTAGGTGTTTTAAGGTTGAGAACAGCAGAGATTGGCAGACAATCTTCATCATCATCCTCTTCTTCATCTTCTTCTACCCTCAGCACCCCTTCTCCTCCTTCTGGGTGTATCACTGGGTAAGGTTTGAGGTGGTTTTTGGGGTAAAGGGATTGGTTTTGGGTTGAGTTGTGGGTGGCTTGGTTTAGGGATAGATTTGGGAGATTTTAGAGATAAGGGTTGTGTTTGAGTGGGAGTGTGAGAAGACTGACTTAGCATTTTGGTGGTGAGTTTGGCTTTGGAGAGTTTTGCCATTTCAGTTCTCTTCCCTGCACCTGCTTCATCCAGTGCTTCGATGATCAACCCTTTATTATAGCCTCCAGCAGAGCAGATTTTCTTGGTTATCTCCAAGATACTGTCTCTGGACCCGGCCTTTATCTCTATCAATGATCTTCCAAGGTATTTGGCAATGAATCTGATCATTATCTCCAATCTTTCCCTTTCCAACGCACTACAACCAGCCCATCTAGCTTGAATCTCTTCTATTCCCAGCCTTCTGATCTCAAGTCTAGTATGGCTGTGTCATGACCTTGTCGAAAGAGATGATCTATAATTTTATCCATGGATCTGCTGTGAGCTTCATCAGCATCTTTGACAAGATCTTCTAAGGATTTATCTTCATCAGCTTTTGACTCAGACTTTTCTTCTTTTATGTGATCAGCTGATCTTTCTTCTCTTTATCTGTGATCAGTTGTTCTGAGATCATTCTTTCTCCACCTCCTTCTCTTTTGCAGGTCTTTCTCATCATCAACTCTTTTTCTTTTCTTTTCTTTCACTACCTAGACTTGGAAGTCTCCCCTTTTTGGTTGCATTGGGATCAGGGCTTGAAAGGCAGAAAGAGATTTTGAACAGCATCATCAACGAGGGTTTGTAGATTTGAGGAGATCCTCTCATCAATGGCTTTTGCACTATGTCAGTGATGATGGGAGTGATGAGAGGTAAGGAGTTTTGAAAGATAGCAACCATATGCTCAGAGGGGTTCTGTCCCTGAGAGGTGGTGCCAAAAATAGTGGCTGGTGGCTTAGTTAAGTGTGTAGGCTCAGTGTTTGGTGAACCTTCAATTGAAGGTGCCATCTGTGGGGTTTTAGGGTAGATGGACTTTGATCCTGAGACATTTTGGCTAGCAGCTCTTTGAGTCTGCTCACCTCAGTCTCTAGGATGGTATTATGGGCTAATACATCATAGAAAAAGCCCATGTCATCATCATCTGTGCTGAATCACCTGACCTTCTGATTGAATCAGGATGTACATGCTTGAGTGTAGATCAGTAGAAGCATGTGCCTTGTTCTTGGTACTGGGGACTTCCTGCCTCAAGACTGTGTCCTTCATTGGCAGTTGCCTCTGGTAAGGTCTTATGGATGTTACCAACTTCATCTGATCATTTGCTGAATCAGTAGAAGTGGCAGCCTTACCAGATGTTCGAACCTCGTTTCTACACTTGGAGATTGAACATTGTAACCCATGTGCTGTGGGTGATCAGAAGCATTTTGGTCCTCCCCCTCAATGGTTGAGGTATTCCAGTGGTAAGTGGTTTTTGGGGAGGGGGTGAGGAATGCCTGACTCAGCACTTTAGCAACTATCAGTGTTGGACTTGGAGGGGCGGTTGCATGTGGAGATTGGTCCGAAGCAGATTGCACCCGGGGTGAGAGGTGCTCTTCAATGGTAACCCTCTTAATTAGATAGGTTCCAGAAATGTGGGATCCCCAATTGTGGTTGCAACAGGATCCTGTTGAGAGGATACATGTGCGGCTTCAGCAGGTTGAGTATTGGACATAACTGGGGGGTTAGAACCAGTATGTATCCTGTGTTTGTGGTACAGGGGCATCCTCTGGGGACTCATCTCCCTGAGTAGCCTTTTGGGCTTTTGGATTTGGGTTTGGTGGGGACTTTGGATCTGGAAGTGGAGGCTGTGGGTTCCCTTGCTTGGGTTTTAGCATCCGGGCAGCCCCTTTTAGAGTAGGGTCTGAGTTATGTCTGGAGTATACCTCAGCTAAAACAGCTGGAGCAGGGACTCCAAGACCAACAAGGCCATCAGATTTAATTGATTCAAAATTATGGCCATCAGAAACCTGGGATAAAGTAGCCATCGGTTGCCACAGGTTTCTAAGCCAGATCCTTTAGTTCCATGAACACTATCTCAGAAAAAATTAAGATTTTGACGTTCAAAGATATAGTACAATACCTGTTGCCATCGGGAAGACATCTGATCCAAGAAGAAGTCTTTGATGCAAGCAGACATTCACCATATGAAAGATAAGTGTTCAGCATCATGGAAGTGCTTTTTAAGTAGGTTGTAGCACTTAAGTCGCCTTATACCCGTTATTGATGAAAGACATATCAGTGGTGCCTTTCGGGTATTCTTTAACATAGGTGCCATCATGCAAATTTAGGGTTTGCGAATGATGTCGGGGGTGATGAGCACCTGTTTTCTGGTTCACCAACGACTGGAGAGTGAGTTGGCTATCTTTCTCACCAGTTATTACAGAGACGTTGGTCCAGAACTGGGTTAAGGATCAGGTATATGGTAGATTCAGGAGAAGAAGAAGGTGTTTTTGGTATTGGGAATCCACCATAAGATCGAGGCATTGTCAAACTTGTTCCAGAAAGCCGATTTCGAAAGGTAGGCAACACAGTTGTGTCGGGGTTTGAGTTTCATGTTCGCCATTGTTAGAGAGAGAAAAGGTTTGAAAACGGCTAATGAAAGTTTGGCTATAAGTGCAGGTATTTATAGGTTAGAAAAGGCTGAAAAGAAAATGACTGAAAGTGTTGGTGTTGACATCAGTGTTTGAAAACAACTGAAGACTTGGTTTTAACTATCAAACGTTTGAAAACAACTGAAGACTTGGTTTTAGTCATCAGTAGTTTGAAACTACTGAAAACCTTGGTTTTGTCTTCAGCTGTGTAAACAACTGAGGACTTGGTATTAGTCATCAGTAGTTGTGAAACTACAGAAGACATGGTTTTGTCATCAGCTGTTTAGGGTGAAACAACAGTTTTGTGGAAAAACACTGAGAGAAAATCTCATCAGTAGTTTTCGTCAATTCTTAGCTTTTCAGCTGTTTCATACTGTCCTCAACACTTACTCATTAGACTTTTAGCTGTTTTCAGTTGTTTCATAAGACATCAGTACTTATCTGTTTTTACTGACATCAGTAGTTATAATACATCAGTAGTGTACTGCATCAGTTTCTTTTAATAGAATCAGTACATATTTGTGACATGGTACTAATGATCATCAGTACTGTTTATTGAGATCATCAGTAGTTATCACTTATTCTAGCTGTATCATACCAAGCCTTAACACAAGGTTTTGGAAAGTTGAACTATCCAAAGGCTTAGTAAATATATCTGCACGCTCATCAGCACTAGGCACAAACTTTGGATCATCAGACCTTTTTCAAAACAATCCTTAATAAAATGGTGTCCTGATCTCTATAGTTTGGTCCTACAGTGCTGGACTGGATTCTTGACAATACACAGAGTTGAAGCACTATCCATTAATAATGGAGTCTTAGTCTCTGTAATGCCATAATCCAATGATTGGTTTTGAAGCCAGAGTACCTGAGATGTACAACTTGCAGCAGCAATGTACTCTGCTTCAGTAGTGATGTAGCAACAGATATTTGTTTCTTACTCTGCCAAGAAATCAACAGTTACCTAGGAATTGACATCCACCAGAAGTTGACTTTCTGGTTAACTTACACCCTGCATAGTCACTATCAGAAAAAGCACTAATTTGCATGAGTGTGCAGTGGAATACCAAAGACCTAGAGATTGTGTACCTGACAGATATCTAAAGATCCTCTTGACTGCAATCAAATGAACTCTTTAGGAGCAGCCTAAATCTAGCACAAACACAAGTTGCAAACATGATATCTGGTTTAGAAGCTGTTAAGTACATCAAGGACCCAATCATACATCTCTGTAAAGTGTTCATCAATAGCTTTACCTTTCTAATCTGCATCCAGTTGTGTGGTGTTGCACATGGGAGTAGAACAGGGCTTAAAATTTTGTAAATCAAACTTATTCAAAACTTCTTTTGTATATTTTGATTGATGAATAAGGTTCCATCAACCTTTTGTTTGATTTGCAAGCCTAGAAAGAACTGTAATTCTCCCATTGCACTCATTTCAAACTTTTGTTTCATTAAACTTGTAAAATCATCACACAACTGGGGATCAGAGGATGCAAAAATAATATCATCAACATAAATTTGAACAAGTAGCTTGGCTGATCCACTTCTTAATAAACAAAGTTTTATCTATGGAGCCTCTAGTGAAATTATTTTTAAGAAGAAAATTTGAAAGTGTTTCATACCAGGCTCTAGGAGCTTGCTTCAACCCATAAAGAGCCTTATCAAGTTTATACACCCAATCAGGATGTTTATTGTCCTCAAAACCTGGTGGTTGACACACATAAACCTCTTCTTTTTTACTATATAAAAAATGCCTTTTGACATCCATTTGAAAAACTTTAAGATTGTGGAATGCAGCATAGGCTAAGAACAATCTATTGCCTCTAGTCTGGCTACAGGGGCAAGGTTTCATCAATCAATACCTTCTTCTTGTGAAAACCCTTGTACAACCTCTAGCCTTGTTCTTGACAATAGCCCATTTTCATCATTTTATTCCTAAACACCCATTTAGTGCCTATTGCACACTTACCTGGGGTAGAGGAACCAGTTCCCACACTTGCTGCTTTTTGAACTGAAGTAGCTCAAGCTGCATGGCTTCAACCCATCCATTGTCTCTCAAAGCAACATGATAGTTCTTTGGCTCTAGCTAACTGATGAAGAGAGCATAGAAGCAGAAGTTAGACTTGACTTCTGGTTGAGACACCAGCATTGATATCACCAATGATTTGAGACATGGGGTGATCTTCAGCTCTTGTATACTATAAGATCAGTGCAAGTGTTTGTAGCCGGTTCAACAGCAGCAGATGGTGATCCAGATTCTTGAAACCAAGTATTAGATAGCAAGTCAAATGATGTAGAGGAGTCAGAAATCTCATCAATATTTGTTGTGGATGAGCTATAGAAGCTACAGGAACATCAAGTTTAGCAGATTCAGGCAGTGGTCACTAAACTTGAAAAGGTGAGTACTTATATCATCATCATCTTCAGTACCATCAGGGGAAGACTTGCTGCAGAAGATGATTTATCCACATGATCTGCAACAGCTAGAGGTTGATAAGGAACAATATTGCAGTATGTCCAAATCAAACAACTCCACAGGGTTTTGTGGAATTTTATCCTTAGGAAATTCATTGAATTTCACATGCAAGGTTTCTTCAACTATCTTTGTTCTGCAGTTGAAGACTCTATAAGCCTGCATGTGGATGAATAACCTACAAAATACCCTGCATCCACCTTAGGATCAAATTTATGGAGTTGATCCTTTGTGTTGAGAATGAAACAAGGACACCCAAAGGCTTTAAAGAATGAAATTAGAGGAGCCAAATGATGTAAAACTTCATATGGAGTCTTCATCAACCTCTGATTTACTAACACTCTATTCTGCACATAGCAAGCTGTGTTAACAGCTTCAGCCCAAAAGGTCAATGGCAAACCAGAGTCAGCCAACATAGACCTTGCAGCTTCAATTAGGGTCCTGTTCTTTCTCTCCACTACTCTATTTTGTTCTGGAGTCCTTAGGATGCTAAACTGCCTCTTGATTCCTTTTTACAGATAAAAATCATCAAGTGTATGGTTTCTGAATTCAGTTCCATTATCACTCCTTATACACTTGACTGATAGGGAATACTGCTTCTCAACAACACCCAAAGTTTATAATCGTCTAAGCAACCTCATCCTTTGAATGCAAAGAAGTCCATACAAATCTGGTGTAATCATCCACAATTACCAGACAATATTTCTTCCTTGCCATGCTCATCACTCTCACAGGACCAAACAGATCCATGTGCAGTAACTGCAAGCAGGCAGTGGACTTAGGTTCTTTAATAGGAGGGAATGAGACTTTGTGTTGTTTTCCTTTTAAACAAGCAGTGCAGGTTTCATCACAGTGGAACTCCTTTATTGGTAGACCTCTCACTAAACTATTGTGGATCAGCTGATTCATGTTTTTGAGATTAACATGACCCAGCCTTTTATGCCACAGTTTAGATTCCTGAGGAGAGGCTTTGGAGAACAGACAAGGACGACCCTTCAAATCAATCTTCTTTGACAAATCCAAGGCATATACTCTTCCAATCTTGTTGGCCTTCAGGAGAGTATGATCATCCAATACCTTGTCAATCAGCCTCAGAACTTGGGAAGACAGAATCCTGTAGTTTTGGCTTATGAAAAGTGCAACATGCCCTTTATCACACATCTGACTGACACTCAGTAGATTATACTTGAGATTCTCCACATGGTTAACATCATCAAATCTGATATCTCCATTAGACACATATCCTTTCCCGATGATGTAGCCCTTGGCATCATTTCAAATGAAACAAATCCCTTCTTTCCTTGAGAGTAGTCATTAAGAAGAGAACTGCTCCCAGTCATATGCATAGATCCTCCACTGTCTACATACTAGATGCTCCTTTGGCATGCTGAAGAACCCTGCATTTATCATAAAGAACTAGTTAGGTTTTGAGACCCAAACCGTTTTGGTTTTGGGTCTGTTTTCATCAACAGATTTAACCATAACTTGTTTCTCAGATTACAACTGATGAAGGTGGAGATGGTGCTGAAATGGATTCCTTGGATTTGGGCTTGGAATGCCTTTTCAGTGGTTTGATTACAGGTGCATCTAGTTGGTTAACTCTCCCCAACAAATGATGAACCATCATAACAAGTTGTGTCTGATTTGTAGCTAAAGCTTTCAGCTCTTGTGACATATCAGTACTTGTTTTTGATGAGTTCCTGTGACCCACCATTTCCTCCTTGAAATTCACAGACTTAGTCTGATGTTTGTCATGAGGAGCACTATCAGCTGTTTTATGATAACCCCTATCCTTCTTTTGGATTTGGATGAAGGCTTGGGTTTATCACATTAGGATGACTGTGGTACAAACTTGGTCTCAAACTCATTTTTCATTTCATCCATCTGGATTTTAATGAGCTTATTTCTGTTGAGTTTGGAACCCTTTTTGTACCAACTTCATCAGAAAGATGATTAAATTTGCCACATATTTCATATGGCTTATTCTTCATCTTGGATTGATCAACTACTGATGTGGAAACTACTAAAGGTGTGCTCTTCAGTACTTTCCTCCTTTTTTCAGTACTTTTTAAGTGCTGAAGGATCTGTAACAACTGAAGACTTGTTCTTCAGTTGTTTACTATCAGTAGTTGTTAATCCTTTTATTTCAGCTGATTTGAAATGCTTTTCAGATGTTGTCTTTCCCCTTCATGCTTGAGATACTTTGAGGAACAACATCTGAAGTACTCAGCTTCATGTGCTTATCAGTAGTTGACCCATCAGGCAATGATTTAGCTGAGGTATCAACACTGATTTCATCTTCTGATTTTGGGTGATCACTTGAGGATGATGCACATGATGATGTGGTTTGGAAATTACTTTCACCTTCAGGTTTTACTATTGATTTTGGAGTAAAATCTATAGGTGGTGCAATGTGGTTGTATCCTATTCTAAACTTCACATTCGAAGCAGATTTCTTGCTGAGCAGCATTTCAAATCCCTTGCAGGATGATACCCAGCGGTCACACTCAACTTGGGTAACTGCAAGTTTTTCTTTCAGTTCTCTGTGGTTCTCAAGAATGACCTCTAGCTTAGCCTTTTCATCATTTAATTGGCATTTAAGCTTATAAATCTCATCATCTTTATCCTTAAGGACAGACTCATATTCAGCTTTTCTTTTGGAAATAGTTTGCTCAAGCTCAAGATTTTGATTATTAAAGCTACATTTGCCTCTCTAATAGTGATAAATGCAGCTATGCAAGATTCAGAACATAGCTTGGCCTTAGCCTTAGAGGATACCTAGGTTATCTGTGATGAAGATGCATTGGAGCATAACTCTCAGTAGACTCCAGGGCCATGAGAGCTAGATTCCCAAAAGGATGTTCACCACCATGTTGACCATCACCAGTAAATAATTGCTCATTACCAGAGATCATCTGGTAAACTGCTCCAGTCAACAACACCAGGGGTGAAGAAGCTGTGATGAGGTTGTGATTAGATGATTGAGATGGTAGAGGCTCAGGTAGGCTTGAGGTTGTTGTGCATAGGAACTTGAACTTGATTTGGCTGAGGCATATAATAGCAGGGATATGGATATGACATTGGACCCTGAGGACAAAATATGCAGGAGATATAGGTTGTGAATGATGACCAGAACAGCAGGATGTTGCCTCTGTTTTGTGGACTATTGCTTGGAAAAGTCACAAAGGGTGCAGAGGAGTTAGATCCAGTTGATCTACACTCTCTTGCAAAGTGTCCAAGCTTGTGGCATTTGTGACACCTCAACTTACTCTTGTCAAAACCAACTTTGGTTTTGCCAGAGAGTCCTGGAAATTTCCTACCAGTTCTCTTGTAGAATTTTTGAGATCTGATATTAATCAAGGCCATTTGGCTTAGAATATCCATCTCTTCTAAGTCATCATCAACAATACCCTTTAATCATCCATAATGAAACATAAATTGTCACTATTACAGCCTGACTGACTGTCAATACTAACAAATGCATGATCTGAACTGTTTGAAGAGAAATCTATATGCTCATCATAATTGCTTTCTGATGCAGCATATTCTGACTCATGACCAACCAAGGTAGTGTTCCCTGGTACAAAGTCATCAGTGAGCTTTCTAATGATGCCAGTTTCCTTTTCTGCTCTATCTCTCTTTCAAATGTAAGCAGTTTCCCATGGAGTTCGGGAGAGATAGGCTATCCAGATTTGCACTGGAGCGTAGGACAATGGTATATGTGTCCATCTCTCAGGCAGTGATTGAGAAATCTGTTGTTCATCTGACTATTAGTGTATTCATGTTTGACCATTTTCAGCTCAGAGATCAAACAGGAAAAACGCTCAAACTGTTGAGTCAGTGACTCACCCTTCCTATGAGAGAATGTCTCATATTGTTGGGCAAGGATTTCTCTGTTGTTTGCTAAGACCTTATCTGTTCCACCAAATTGTTCCTTCAATGCATTCCAGAGGTCATGAGCAGTTTCATGATGCATAAGCCCAGAATAGATTTCATTAGGCAGAGCCATGGCCAGAATACCATGCGCTTAGCATCAATCTCAAATAGTTTTCGATCCTCATCTGAGTATTGTTCCTTCTTCTTCGGAACCATTTGGTTGGTTTCCGGATTGTTCACCATAGGCTTGTGTGGACCATGTACCACAGATGTCCAACACCTAAATGTTAACAGACAGGTGATGAAGCATTCTTTGTTGCCATATGTTATACTCAATCCTAACCAGCATCAGAGGCTTGGTTGAGGACCCGGTATTGTGAGGGTCATTAGAAGGAGTAGTCATTCTGAGATTCAACCAAATACAATTAAGTTTTAACTGATTTAGAACAAAACACAACAAACCAATATGAACCAAGAGAAAACTCAAAGCAAATAACCGAAAGCAACAGAAATTCAATGATCTATAACCAATTCTTGCAAATATGCTAATTCAATCAAACTAAGATATCGAAATAGCAGTTTTCAATTGATTATTCGTCATCGATCAATGATTAACCTGCTCTGATACCATTTGTTAGGATCAGTGATCTAAGTTTGATTAATTAGAGAGGTATTGCAGCGGAATTCGAACAATGAATTAAACTATTCACAAGAACACAATTGATATTCAATGTAATAGTAAACGGTTATAGAAAGAGAGAATTCTGCAAAAGAAATATTTCATTCATATGCTTTCGTGGTGGCTCAATGTCACACCTTACAACTAGGTCAACATTCCTTATATAGGAAATATGACGTCTGCTGATGTCACTTGATAGTGACATCTAACAGAATTATTCAAACTACTAAAACTATGCAAACTACTGAGAATGTTCTCAACTACTGATTACATCTCAGAGAATGCTAAGTACAAAAACATAAAACTACTGAACTACAACTACTGAAACTATAACTACTGAAAAGTAAATTACAAGTACTAAAAGGAAATCATCACAACTACTAAAGTTAATTACTTCAGCTGTTGTGACAACTACTGATCACTTTGGTCTTCAGTCTTTGTCTTTAGTCTTTGTTCTTTGGTACTTTACTTTTAGACTTTGTCTTCAGCTAATGGCTTCAGACTTTGTCTTCAGTACTTTACTTTCAGACTTTGTCTTCAGTACTTTACTTTCAGACTTTGTCTTCAGTAGAAATCTTCAGATCTTGTCTTCAGACTTTGTCTTCAGACCTTGTAATCAGCTGATGTCTTCAGCTGTTGAGATCTTCTTCAGCAGTTGTAATGTCTGTGGGACTTAGAGGTTTTTCTGATCAGGTCATGGTTCTTTTGGTCCAACAAGCAAGCTCTCCAAAAAAAGCTCCATGACTCCACCAAAAAGAGTCAGTGAACCTAAAAGTCAACCTATCAGCCAGTCGTCTGTTTATCACAAACAGGCCTTACACAAAGCTGGCTTATGGAAAGAAAAGTCTTGTCTGGAAATGAGAACAATAAGACAATTTACCTTCCTTCACCCTCTAATGGACAATGGGTAGAGTTTATGATGTGTGATGCCTTTGGGACACCCAAGCCGGTTAAGGCTTGGGTCCCTCACCTTAACTAATGTTTTCAATTGAATGTGCAGGATGTTCGCTGTAGTGCTGAAACAAACACTTGGATTATAGATAGCGGAGCATCAAGGACATGACTGGAAACTGAGCACTCCTATCAAACGTCAAACAAATCAAAGGAGGTCATGTTTCTTTTGCTGGAAACAAAGGAGGGTATATCGCAGCTCAAGGGTAAGTAGGGAACCAGAAAGTGAAGTTTGAAAAGGTAAACTATGTTCAACAACATCAAAATAATTTGATATTTGTTTCCCAAGTATGTGACAAGGGATTTAAGGTAGTTTTCGACAATAAGAAGTGCTATGTCTGAAAAAAGACTATGTGATTCCGGAGGACCAAGTCTTAATGTCAGCCTCAAGATATAACGACCTTTACGTCTTGGATCTATCAAAGGCCTCCACAACGGATCATCAAGTTTAGTGATTCTTGTCAAAAGCTACTGAGAAGGATTCTATCTCTTGGCATAGGGGAATGGGGCACATCAATCCACGGAAGATGAACCACTTGATCCAGAATGACCTAGTGCAAGGAGTCAATGTCAAGAACTTCCAACTCCCGGATTTTTGTGTCGCCTGTAAAAAAGGCAAACAGACAAAGAAGTCTCATAAGGAAAAGAAGTCTCATAAGGCAAAGAAAGTTAGTTCTATAGAACTGCCTCTTGAGCTTCTTCACATGGATTTGTTTTGTCCAGTCAGTACAAGAAGCATCGTAGGCGACTTGTATTACTATGTAGTTACAGATGACTACTCAAGATTCTCTTGGGTAATGTTTCTGAAATCAAATCAGAAACATTTGAGTCACTCAAAGAATTGGTAACTACACTGGAGTCTCTCTACAAGCTGAAGGTGAGACAAGTATGCTCAGACAACGGAACCGAATTCAAGAACCAATGGATGGAGTCTTTCTGCAAAGAAAAGGGAATTGTGCACCAGTTCACTTCCGCCTACACTCCTCAGATGAACGGAGTTGTTGAGAGAAAGAATCACAGCTTAATAGAGACAGCAAGCACAATGCTAGCAGACTCGAAACTGCCTATCCAATTTTGGAATGAGGCAGTTGCCAATGTGTGTTACACGTTAAATCGAGTTCTGGTGGTAAAACGTCATGGAAAGATGTGTTACGAGTTACTTCAACGACGTAAACCAAATCTGGAGTACCTCGAACCGTTTGGAGCACCATGTACATTGCTGAAGAAAACTCAGGAAGGAAAGTTTAGCGAGAAGGCTGAAGAGGGCATTTTTCTAGGATACAACACACCGAATAAGAGAGTTTATAACAACTCAACAGGTCAAGTAGAGGTGTGGTGTAACGTCGATATTCAGAGATACACCACTCATCCTGTTGGAAATAGGACCCGCATTCTTTTTCGACTATGATGGATTCTTCAAATCCTTCAACATTCCTCTCTCCACCTCTGACGATGAGTTAGCAGCCAAGATGATGTATGATGTCTTAAATACACCATCACAGGACTCTACATTATCTGGTTCACAAGGTGAATCACCTAACCACTTAGGGGGAGCACTCGAGGTAAGTGACTCTTCCTTTGACAATGAAGCCATGGAGAATGATCAGGACACTCAGGAGCAACAGGTTCCTACTACTGCAAGTCCACAAGCATCTGACATTGATGCCTCTGAGTCTTCGAAACCTCACGCTCCTACTGCCTCAGATACAAAACCAAACGTTCATAATCTTGATTCTGAGGTAGCTGTCCCCACCATTCCCGGATCACGCCTAAATGTATATCATCCTCTGGACAATGTCATTGGGGATGTCAGATTAGGAGTTCAGACAAGAAATCAGCTGTATTCAGCTGATTATGCCTCGGTAATGGAAAAAGGGTATCTTCACGATGGTGCATACCGCTGTTTTATGTCTTAGTTTGAGCCAAAATACGTCAGTGAAGCCCTAAACGATGAGGCATGGGTGAGTGCCATGCAAGAAGAACTTTTTTAGTTCAAGAAGTTAGGTGTATGGACACTAGTAGATAGACCTAAAGGTGCTAAGGTCATTGGCACCAAGTGGGTCTTGAAATGTAAGAAAGATGACCAAGGTGTCATCATCAGAAACAAGGCTCGACTTGTAGTTCAAGGATTTTGACAAGTCGAGGGAATTGATTACAATGAAGTATTTGCACCTGTGGTGAGAATGGAAGCCATTCGTATCTTTCTAGCCTATGCCTCTTGCATGAAGATTAAAGTCTATCAACTGGATGTAAAGAGTGCATTTCTTCATGGTGAATCCGGAAAACAGTGTATGTCAGTCAACATGAAGGATTTGAGGATCCATATCATCGGGACAGAGTTTACAAACCGGATAAGGCTCTCTATTGGCTTCACCAAGCCCCGAGAGCATGGTATGAAAAACTCTCAACTCACCTTGTGAAACATGGATTTCGTAGAGGTGTAATTGATTGTACATTGTTCATCAAAGAAAAGGATGGTGATCTACTGCTTGTTTAGATTTACGTTGATGACATAATCTTCGGTTCCAAGAACAAAGACTTATGTAAAGAATTTGAAGCAGTAATGAAGGCAGAATTTGAAATGAGTGCCATGGGAGAGATGAAGTTCTTTATCGGGTTACAGGTGGATCAAACACCAAAGGGGATATTTCTACATCAGACCAAGTATGTAGGGGATATTCTCAGTCGGTTTGACATGGAGAACGCTTTCGCAGCCAGGACTCCACTTGCTACAAACCATGATGTAGCACCTGACGAGAATGGTGATCTGGTAATGCCACCATGTACCGAGGAATGATTGGATCCCTCATGTACTTTACTGCCTCAAGACCTGATATTATGTATGCAACATGTCTTTGTTCAAGATAATCAGGCGAAACCAAAAGTTAACCATCTTATAGGGGTCAAAAGGATATTTCGTTATCTGAAGGGGACACCAACACTTGGGTTGTGGTATCCTCATGACGATGACTTCGAGCTTACCGCGTACAGTGACTCGGATTATGGCAGCTGCAAGATGAACTACAAATCCACCTTAGCAGGTTGTCGATACTTTGGGAGAAGATTAGTCACGTGGCAGTGTAAGAAGCAGGAATCAGTTGTGTTGTCAACTTGTGAAGCTGAATTTGTTGTTGCGGCAAGCTATTGTTCTCAAATCATCTGGATTCAACAGCAGATGTGGGACTACGGTTTGAAATTTTCTAATACCCCTATATTTGTTGATAATTCTGTCGCAATAGCCGTTACTAAAAATCCTGTCCAACATCCTAAGACCAAACACATCGGAATTAAATATCACTTTATACGTGATAGTTTTGAAAATAATCAAATCGATGTTGTAAAAATAATACGAATTTCCAACATGCTGACCTCTACACAAAAGCATTTGATGAACCACGTTTTCTATATCTGTTAGATGTCAACGACGTTAAAAAGAAAAATGATGTAATTCCAGAAGATGAACATGTTTAGTCCGATGCGTAAAGTCCATTTTTCTTTTATTTTCTTTTATTCTAGTTTATTTTATTTAATTTATTTTATTGATTTCATTTCTTCGCCTATTAAAATCCTAAAAATGCAAATCGCTTACGGTTTTAGAATTTTAGGGGGAGAATAGGTAAGTTAGTATAAAAAAACGAGGGAGGAGGACAGGCAAGCTAAAAGAAATGAGATCGTATCTGAGATATCGATTCAACGACTATGGAAAATGATAGTACACAGGAACAAAGCATTTGGGATTTTAAAAGATTTAAATTGAATTAGATGCGAAATTCAAAGTATAAGTCTGAGAAGTCTAAGCAAAAATAAAAGGAAAATAATAGAAAAACTAACTGCTACTAAGGTACATGGAGAAAGTAGACCTAGAGGCTGCTAGACCATTAGATGATGTGTCGGTAGATTCAACACAATAGATAAGTAGACCTCGTTGGTGATCTCAAGATCAAACTAAGTTGTTCAACAAGCTGTGGGTCATCATCTTATCCCTGGTTAACACAATCAATAGAGTTCCAATAAGGGGTGACGAGCAAAATAAACGCCACAAATGTGTGCGGATGACCAAAAATGAGCAAAGCACATGATGAAAAATGCAAAAAGCAATCAAACTGATAACCTATGTTGTTGGTGCGATCTATACAAAAAGAATAATTGCTCAAACAAGAAGATAGGTTATGTGCCTCTCTGTTGTGTGGTCGCACTGACCTGAGGATAAGCATAACCTATATATTCTAGAATTCATTGTTGTTTGCCGCTTCTCTACTATGCGGTGGCACTGACCTGAGGCTTGGCTTCTCTTTGAAAGATCTAAGAATAGTTTCTTCTTGTCAAAAATACTCGTAGACCGCTCAAAAATCTCCTGATGATTGTTGATTACCATATAAGCGTGGGATCCACAAATGCTTATTGAAATAACTAAACCTTAAACCATCACCAATCTGTGTCAAAAGTCTATGTATGGATTTAAGTGGACAAGTATACTAACAATCATCGTGGCTACATTTCTTGAAAGTCCAAATCAATTTGTGCGTCTTATAATACTAGTATGATTTCCTTAATGTGATGATGACTCTCGACGGAAACTAGAATCTAGCATCAAATGATTTTGGTAATACGTTCTGAATGAGTTGATTACCTGTATGATTCCATAATGAATCGTTCCTCTTATGGTCAAAATAACTTGAAGATGCCTGTTCAAGAAATAAATCTGTTAGATTTCTATCTTAGGATTTCTACCTCACACAAAATCACAAAACATCTTTAGTTTTGTCTTTTAATGTTACCTCTTTTGTTTTGTTTTAACATTTAGTCAATTTAGAGTTATATGTCGAACTATGTCATGGAATTCAATCTGGGATTAAATTACTTAAAAGGGTCATGTTTGAGGTGACCAAACATGTTTTCATTGTTAAATGGGTCACGTCTGAGGTGAAAAAATATGTTTTGTTTAAAAGGATCACGACTGAAGTGATCAAGAGTTTCTAAGTTAAAAATGATCATGTCTGAGATGATCGAATGCTCATAAGTTTTAATCAAAAGTTAAAAAGGGGTGAAGTGTCAAATGGTCATAAAGTCAAAATCATGAGAATGATCCATTCACACGACTGGACCATGAGTATAGACCAGTTGTACGATTGACCCGTACGAATGAGCCCAATCGCACGATTAACACACACGGATGGGTTGGACGTGCGATTGGACCATACGCATGAGTAAAATCACATGATTGGAACACAAAACTGAACCAATCGCATGGATGAAGGTGACCGAATGACACAGTCACACGACTGACTTCTAGTCGCACGACTAAAGGTGACCGACTGTGCTAGTCGCACGACACGAACCAGCTGTGCGATTAGGTTTAGTCGCACGACTGGAACACACTCTAGTATAAATAGAGGGGGAGTCAGTCGCAGTCACTCATCATTCCCAACTCACCCTCAAGTCGCACTAGAGCACTGGTACTCTGCCAAAATGGTGTTTCATTGATGTAGCATTATGATTGTGATTCTAACTGTTACTCTACTCATCTACAGGTACACTCCAACTTAACTCGGTCAAAATGAATGTCTTAAATGCAAGTTTCAAGTGTTGAACTCACTAAAACTCTTAACCGAGACTCCTCTTAAGAATAGAACACTTAAATGGTCACACATGTTGGGTTAAATGAATCTAAGTGCTAATTCAAGTCTCTATGGTCCAGATGAGTCTAAACACAAAGTGAAATGTCATGTTTTGATAAAGAGTAAAACCTTTTGTGTTTAACAGTGAGGTATGCGAATGGACACGCTGATGAACTCCAGTGGCACGATTGAGCCAGCCGAATGACTCAATCGCATGTATGAACCATGCTTATGGGTTCAGTCGCATGGGACAATATACGACTAAGCTCAACCGCGGGCTCAATCGTACGACTGAGCCCAATCGCCTGACTAAGACTCAGTCGCATTGTCCATTCACACGACTGAACAAAATGAATCAAGTTCATTAAAATCCAAATGTCATCCATGTACACAAATTCTAACATATATGTGTCTTGTGTTGCAGTACTATGGCTGAACGATGGATAATGAACAACAAGCATAGTGTATGTGCACATGTAGATGTTATTCTGAGGATGAAGTACACTGGGGACATCAATGCAGGTGTGCTCAACAAGAGAAACTTGAGTCTCCTGTTCAAATGCTTAGCTCATGTCATCTATAAGTGCATAGCGTCAAGAGGAGGAGAAATTAATAAGATGTCCGACCAAATCCTGAATGCATACTTAGCACTAATGTTAAACCACCTGCCCATATGCTATCACATGACCCTCTCCTGCTTGATGGAGAGGAAGAAGATAATGTTTTAGATAGAGATGGGAATAATTCTATGCAAATGGGTGGTGGTATGGATGAAGAAGACTCTCAAGAAACTAACAAGGTTATGTCACTTAATGTACAAGATGTCTATGCTTATTGGTTACCGTGGAATATTTCTCAGGCTTATGAATAGCAGATTGATCCACAACAGAGCCAAAAGCTTGCTAAAGAAGTACTAAAGATCCTAGAAGAAGGTGATGACCGTAAAGTTGAACCTAAGTTCCTGGTACATTGGCATTGTGATAATTTTAGCCTGATCAAGAATCTTTTGAGGAACAGATTGAGATTGTGTGATGTACACATCTAGCTCAAGCTGAAAAGACTACAGATCAAGACAAAATGAATTATTAGATGTTTATGTGTAGAGACTAATGAATAGGCTGATGCAACCCAAACATCCAAGGCTTATTCTGCTGCACAAGTTCTGAAGTAGAATGCTTTGGAAGTTTCACACACTCAACATAAATATTCTAAGTGTGAAATCTTCCGAAGCCAAGACCAATATCTTCCGAAGCCAAAGATGAAGTCTTCTGAAGCCTCAGAGACAAAGTCTTCCGAAGCTTCAAGTTATGAAGACAGATTTCTTCCGAAGACTTTTAAGATATGCTTTTTCTGATGTACTTTTCTGTAAAGCTGGACACCTTTCCGCTGCATCTCTGCAAGTCACCAACTTACATGAGTTGGTGAAAAGGTCCATGCTTTTGGTAACTGTACATTGAGGTCATGTGTTTGTAAACTTTCTACTTTATGTACTTTATCCTTTTTGTAATAGATAAGATGTGAGCTATGGCATGTCATAGTCACAAGTCAAAAGGCAATCTGCCTTTTGACTCTACAATTGATTTTGTTTGTGTCTAGTCAATTGTATCCAGCTGGCTTTCAAAGTATAGCCAGCTGTAGTATGTAGTATAAGTATCTCATGTTCTTGTATCTTTTATTTATGCTTTGTAACACTTGTAATAGAACATAGAGAAAGCAATATACTGCATTCTTGAAAACCATACACTTGCGTTCTTTGTGTTTTGTCTCTTACATTACTCATGTTCTTAGTGTCTTATGTTGGTTAATCCAGTTTACTGTTTGATTAAAATTTTGGTTAATCTCCTCTTTGTGTTTTTGTGTTGTAACTCACACCCTTCAATGATCTTGCATTTGGTATCAGAGCATACAGGCTCTTGATATAAGATCTCACCATCTTAAGATCCCTCACACACACAAATACCAAACTTTTCAAATGGCAGCCATTTCCAAAACTGATATGGAAACTGGAACTATGAACAAGTCCCCACTGATCACTCTTGATGAGTTTGGCACCTGGTGTTTAAGAATGGAAGGTTTCATCAGGTCTCTCGATTCAAGAATGTGGGAGTCTATTGAGAATGGACCTTTCATACCCAGCACACCCTCTGCTACTGGTGCTGGTATGATCCCCAAGGATGTGGCTAACTACTCTGATGAAGATAGGAAGAGAGTAGAGATAGACTGGAAAGCCATGACCGCTCTTCAAACTGCCCTTCCAAACTCTGTGTACAGAGGTTTCAAGAAGTGCAAAACAGCTAAACACTATGGGATGCACTGAAACTGATGTATGAGGGTTCTTCTGAAGCCAAGGAGAACAAGAAGGATCTCCTGAAGCAGCAGTTTGAAAACTTCACCTTCAAAGTAGGTGAGACCATGACTCAACAATACTTCAGGTATGTTGAGATTGTGGATACCCTAGTGGATGGAGGAGTTTCTCTTGAGAATAGAGACATTGTAAGGAAGTTCATGTCCTCACTTCCTAGGCAATGGACACACTACTGTGTGGTGATCAAGAGAACTGAAAATCTCAAAACTCTCACTCTGACAGAGTTATATGGGATTCTCAGTGGCTACCAGATGGAGATGAACATGCAGGGTTCACTAGAAACTCCAACAATCAAATGGGTTTAGCCCTACATGTGGTTGAAAGGGATAGCATAGAGCCCAAACATCATCTTATATGCTACCCTGACAACTCACCCAAGGGTCCTTTCATCACCTTCCCAGAGACACCAAGGGAGAACTACACTTAAGGAAGCCCATTCCAAGAGACAAGCTCTTCTCAAGCATTTGTGTCTTCTGATGAAAGTTGTGGTAACTCTCTTTTCACTCTTGAAGACCTGGACTGTATTCATCCAGATGATCTGGAGTACATGGAAATAGTCCAGCAGATGGCTCTTCTTACTCACAGAGCCAAGAAGTTCTACAAGAGGACCGGAAGGAAGTTCCCAAGCAATGTAACCAGTGGAAAGTATGGACTGGACAAAAGCAAAGTCAAGTGTTACAACTGTAACTTGATGGGCCACATTACCAAAGAGTGTAAGGCACCTAGAACCAATGGTGGCCAAACACAATCCAGACCAAACTACACTGACAAAGCTCTTCATAACGAGAAGTCAAAGTAGCAAGCTGCTGT
This sequence comes from Flaveria trinervia, assembly GCA_025506515.1. Lineage (NCBI taxonomy): Eukaryota > Viridiplantae > Streptophyta > Magnoliopsida > Asterales > Asteraceae > Flaveria > Flaveria trinervia. The sequence continues at coordinate 49,247,913 of CM046449.1, read as the reverse complement.
TGCTGTTGAAGAAGGAGGCTTTGACTGGAGCTTTCAGGTGGAAGATGCTTCTCCAAACCAAGCACTGATGGCAGATCATGATGAAGCCAAGGTATTGGAACATCTCTGTACTCCTGAATGCATTGCTAAAGTTAATAGGTACAGGTCCTATAACTTGGAACTGAGATCTGATGTTGAGTCCTTAAACATTTTAAAATCTGATTTTAGAAAGTCTGAAGATGATTATAAGCTGAAAATAAAGGACTTAGAGAAAACCATTTCAGTTCTAAAACATGAACACCAGATTTTAGAACTCAAATTCAAGATCTCATAACCAAGCTAACTGAGTGCCAGGCTGAGCTTGTGATCAGCAAAGCCAGGGCAAAAAAGAGTGTTCTTGAAGAAGAGACCTTCAAGAACATGATATCCTCATCCCTGCACAATCAAGTGTGCTATCAAAACAGACAGGGACTAGGATCAAATGAGATAGCTCCTCCACACACAATCTTGTCTGTAAGACCCCCTAGGTGTGGAACTTGTGAAGATGAGCTTGCTCTCATAGATCCTATGAGTGAGGAGGATGAAGAAGAGATAGTGAAGAATCCCTCTACTAAGAGTGAAGAGGAGGATTCCAAGAAGGGCCACTATCCTTCTGAGGAGAAAGTGAAGGTTGTGATGACCAAGTCCATGAGAAAGAACTTGATCAGAAAGAGCAAAAGAAAGGCAAGGAAGGCTCAAGAGATCAAGGCTGCTTTTGACTCTAAGCAGAAACAAGTTTTTATTTCTGCAGGGTTTAAAGTGGTAGGGACTGAAGACATCAACCAAAACTCTTCTAATAAGAGTTCTGGTTCTTGTTCAACTCATCTCAGTAGCAAGAAGAAGACTGATTTGCTGTGTACCACTGTTGCACAGCCTGGACCATCAAACTCCAAGCACAGTCCTCAGCCCAAGAGGACTGTCTCAGCATCCATAAAGATGAAGGTGGAGAAGGGATGTGACCAAAAACAGTCCTATTCTCAAGAAAAGGCTCTTGTGAAGAAGAAGAAAATGAATTGTGTTATGTGTGACAACACTACTCACATTGCCAAGGATTGTCCTTTCAATCCTAAAGGTACTGTCCATATGACCAAAACAAGACTTCAAAGAGTTTGAAGAAGATTCCAACTTCGGAAGGAAAACCTGTTTCCTTCGGAAGCTCAAAATCTAAGAAGAAGGCAAGTGGAAAATTACATTCGGAAGAAAAATTGGTCTCGGAAGAAAGGAATTCTTCCGAAGCACTGAAGTCTGCTGCAGTGTCTGCAAAATCTTCCGAAGTATCAGTCATCAAAACTTTCGAAGTTCCAAAAACTTCCGAAGTTTTGAAGGTCAAGTCCAAGACTCCAAATGTGGTGTGGATGTCTAAGAAGGACCAAGTGACTGAGATTTCTCCATCAACAACAGCTCAAGATCCTCTTAGTACAACCATAGGATCTATCACTATTGAATTACCTTCTGTAAATAAGCCCAAGACAAGCAAGGCTTGGGTTCCAAATGTAACTATAAAATTTTCCTTTGTGCAGGGACAGCGGAAGACAGATAAAAATGTCTGGATCATAGACAGTGGCTGTTCTAGGCACATGACAGGCAATAGGTCACTACTCCAGAACTTTGAAAGGATTGATAGAGGACTAGTTACTTTTGAGGAGATGAAGGTGGTTACATTTCTGGAAGGGGCAAGGTCACAAATGGTAAGCTCAGCATTGAAAAGGTAAACTTTGTTAAGGAGCTTGGATACAATCTTCTGAGTGTATCTCAATTTTGTGATCAGAGTCATAACATGCTCTTTACTGAGCATGAGTGCATTGTTCTTAAGCTGGTGTGGTCATTCCTTATGAGCATATCCTGCTTAGAGCCCCCAGGAAAGGAAACATGTACAAGATGGATTTGCAAGAAACCTCCTCTCCTCCGGAGAAATTTCATGCTTTCTATCTAAAGCCAATAGTGATGAGTCTTTCCTATGGCATAAAAGAATGTGCCATGTAAACTTTAAGAACATGAAAAATTGATTAAGCATGATTTGTAACTGGAATGCCAAAGAAAGAGTTTACAAGCGATGATCACAGTGTTGCATGCCTGAAAGGGAAGCAACATAAGGTATATCATAAGCCTAAGGAAATGAACTCCATCACTACACCCCTACACTTGTTACATATGGATCTCTTTGGCCCCACCAGTGTAATGAGTTTAGGAAGGACCTTATACTGTCTAGTGATCACAGATGATTTTACAAGATTCACTTCGGTCTTCTTCCTTAGAACTAAGGATGAGACTCCTAAGATTCTAAAGAATTTCATCTTAAAGATTGAGAATCAGTCTGATCACAAGGTCAAAGTCATAAGATATGATCAAGGAACAGACAAGGACGAACCAAGAACCCCCTTGATACATTTTGTGATGAAAAAGGTATTGCAAGGCAATTTAGTGCCCCCAGGACTCCTCAGCAAAATGGTGTTGCTGAAAGGAGAAACAGGACACTATTTGAAGCTGGAAGAACCATGTTGTCTGACTCTAAACTGCCTATCACCTTCTGGGCAGAGGCAGTCAACACTGCCTGCTATGTGCAGAATAGAGTTTTAGTAGTTAAGACTCATGGCAAGACTCCTTATGAACTTTGGCACAAGTGAAACCTTCATTGGTTTTCTCAGGTCATTTGGATGTCCTTGCACCATCTTGAATACCAAAGATCAAATTACCAAGTTTGCTGAGAAATCAGATGATGGACACTTTATTGGATATTCTTCCCAAGATAAGGCTTATAGAGTGTACAATCTTAGAACTATAATAGTTGAGGAGTCAGCCAATGTGACCTTCAATGAACACACACCATGTGTTGCTGGTTCTGGTCCAGATTGGCTATTTGATCTTGATTTAGTTACCAACAGTTTTAACAAATCTTGTGAGAATGTTTCAGGATCCACAGAAAATTTAAATACAGGTGATCCTGACCCAAGATTTGAGCTAGGAAGACCTTCAAGTCATACATCTTCAGCTCTAGTTGGAACTACTTCTGAAAATGAGGTTTCTATCAGCAAAACAATGACAAATTCAGCTGATACATCTGGTATGCCTTCAAATTTCAGCTCAGAGGCTCTACAACCAGATAAGAACACCTCAACTGTGGAAGACAACAATGGTGATGGTGACAGTGATCAAGAGTTCTTGATGCCACTAACCACACCATAGATGAGAACATCAACGATGTCACACACTGCTTGGATCAAGTATCACTTGAAAAGTGTGCTGATGTGGTGGGAGAAACATCTATGCCAGATCTAAATTTTTCTAATTTAGATCTTTCTCAACAACTTGCTGTGATTCCTCAGCTGAGGATCCACAAGTCTCATCCTACCACAAACATCATTGGAGATGTTGTCTTCGGGGTAAAGACAAGAGGACAAACCCATGAAGCAAATGTTTGTCTTCACTCTTGTTTTCTATCTCAGATAGAGCCAAAGAAAGTTGAGGAGGCTCTAAAGGATGGAAGTTGGGTTGAAGCTATGCAACAAGAGCTGCTTCAATTCAAAAGACAGAAAGTTTGGAACCTTTGTCCTCTTCTTTTGGGAAGACTACCATAGGAACCAAATGGGTGTTTAGGAACAAGAAAGATGATAGAGGCATATCATCAAAAACAAAGCTAGACTGGTTGTTCAAGGATACACATAAGAAGAAGGGATTGACTACACTGATGTCTTTGCTCCAGTGGCAAGATTAGAAGTTGTTAGGATATTCCTGGCATTTGTTGCATCCAAGAACTTCAAGGTCTTTCAACTTGATGTGAAATGTTCCTTTTATATGGAGTGATAGATGAAGAGGTTTATGTTAAACAGCCACCTGGTTTCGTAGATCCTGATCATCCTGATTATGTCTGCAAGCTTTATAAAGCTCTCTATGGGTTACATCAGGCACCCAGGAAGTGGTATGAAACACTGTTTGAGTATCTTTGTAAATATGGATACAGGAAGGTACTATAGATGGAACTCTCTTCATCAAAAGACAAGGAAAAGACATATTCCTAGTTCAAGTATATGTGGATGACATCATCTTTGGTTCAACTAATCCAAAGCTCTACAAAGACTTTGAGAAGCTGATGAAAGACAGATTTGAAATGAGTGCCATGGGGGAACTCAATTTCTTTCTGGGAATTCAAGTGAAGCAAGTTGAAGATGGCATCTTCATAAGTCAGTCAAAGTATGTTCAAGACATACTCAAAAGATTCAATATGACTGACTGTAAGATTGCTAAGACACCCATAGCCAGAAACCACTCCCTTGGTCCTGATCTTAAGGGGGAGTGTGTAGATGAACACTTATATAGGGCTATGATTGGTTTGCTTATGTATTACTGCTAGCAGGCCTGATATCATGTTTCCTACATGCATCTGTGCAAGATATCAAGCCAACCCTAAGATGTCTCACCTTATCACTGTCAAAAGGATTCTAAGATACCTCAAAGGTGCATCAACACTTGGTCTATGGTATCCCAAGAATTCTGACTTTAATCTGTATGCTTATACAGATAGTGATTATGGTGGTTGCAATATGACCGCAAAGTCTACATCTGGGGGATGTCAATTTCTTGGTGGAAGGGTTGTCTCATGGCAATACAAGAAGCAATCCTGTATCTCTGCATCAACTGCTGAAGCTGAATACATTGCCGCTGCTAGCTGCTGTGCTCAAGTGCTTTGGATTCAGAATCAAATGCTAGACTATGGGTTAAATTTCAAGGAGACTCCAATCCGCATAGACAACAACAGTGCTATCTTAATTACAGAGAATCCTATGCAGCACTCAAGGACAAAGCACATCAATATCAGGTATCATCTAATAAGAGATAATTATGAAAATGGATTAATTAAACTAGTCAAGGTTCACACAGATGAACAATATGCTGATTTTTTTACAAAGGCCTTTAATGAACAAAGATTTAAATATCTAATATCAGTTATTGGGATGATCAACCTTGAGTAAATTTTTCTTAAAACTAATTCTTATTATTTCTTAAAAAAATGTGTGTTCTAAGTTGTCTAGTCTATCATCTTCATAAGCTCATGTTTTCCTTGGATTGGAAGACTTTCCTTAGATTAATTGATGATTTTGTACTTCGGAAGTTATGCATTTTAATTCGGAAGAAAATCACACCTTCAAAATATTTAACTGTCTAAGAAATTTACCTTCGGAAGAAATTCCAACTTTATCTTCTGAAGCTTAAATAGTCTTCTTAGACACTTACTTATTTTCAAGGACCTTTTCCTTCCGAAGCAATAATTAACTCTCGGAAGGAAGCTTTGTTGATCTCATACAAAGCACTCAAGTCTTAATTTTTTCTTCCGAAGCAAAATCATCAAATACTCTCAGGAATTCTTCCGAAGTCATTTTAGCTTCGGAAGCTTTTTCATTAAAACTTCCGAAGATAATTTACCTTCGGAAGCTTTTTGATTTCCAAGAAAACTACTTTTTGAGCAAAAGTAAACTACTTTTTCAAAGGTGGGACCGACATCCGGATTTCAAAGTTTATCTTCTTTCATTAAACTTTATCTTAAATCCCTCTCTTATATAAACCCAACGGTTTCCCCCTCTTCTATCATTGCTCTTCCTCCAAACCTAAAGCCCAAATTTTCTCTCTGAAATTTTTCTTTCTTCTTTCTTCATCTCTGAGTTACCTCATAATGGCTAACCTTGCTCATAGAAATGATCCCAACTTCACAATGCAGCTACACAGACAACACAATCAAGTTGCTCTGTTATGCTCTAAGAAAGATTCTCATTTCTCAGAGGTTTGTCGTTTCTTGTCTCTGTCTCACTACTTCCACTCTATGAGGATCAGGCTTGAATTCTTTTGGAAGACTGCCAAGAGGTCATTATGGACGGGGAGAAGGCACTGTCTGCCATAGTGCAGGGGAGATAAATCTTCATCACTCCGGCCATCATCAACCGACATCTTCAGCTGGATGATGAGAAGTGAGGTGTTCTTCCCAAAGGAAGCTATAAATCATTCCTTTGAGCAGATGGGGTACGAGGGAGATTTCTCTGTAAGACCTTCAGGAAAGGGAAGGTCTCATCCAAATGGAGATTCCTGCTCCATGTGGTCATTCACAGCTTATCAAACAAGCATGGTGGATGGGACCAGATTCCTGAAGATCTCTCCTTCATAGTCCATGGAATGGTTCAAGGGGTCAAATTCAGGTACTCTCAATTTGTTTATACAAATTTGCTTGCTAATTTAGACTCCTTAGAGTACTACATGTTTCCTAGATATGTCTAGTACATTCTTAACTGTGAACTGGGCTCACAGTTAAGGGAAACAGGTAACACTCTTAATTAGGACAGATGAACCCAACATCTTTAAAATACTGAGAAAGTCCACTGTTGGATTCTCTGGGGTAGAAACAGCCCTAGTCCCAAAAATGTTAGAGCTTTGCTCAAGGTGACAACCTAGCAGTACAAGCTAGTGTTGAACCCACACCTGCTACTTTCCAACCACCAACACAGCCTCAATATCCATCACCTACCAAAGAAAATCCAAACGAACCCCTGCTCAGACTATTCAATCTGTGGAGGCTCCCATATACTCACCCATACAGGAAGAAGTGGATACTGGAGCTCCCACTTCTCCTGAGGAGCAGACCACTCCCATCTTTTCAAGAATCAGTGCTGAGGTTCCTCATGCTCAGCCTGATGAGCTCATTAGCCCTACTGCCTTAAGCCATCACTTTGAGTCTCAACACTCAAGTGATCAACTTTCAGGGGACAGTTACCATCCCCAGCCTATAGACCTCAACCAACCAATTCCCAACCTTGACTTCTATACTGATGAAGATCTATGTTTTAGTGAGAATAATGAGTCTCTCTTCTTTCCCCTACTCAAAGAGAGATGAATACTCCTGAGTCTCCTATATCTATCCCACATCAGTCACCTACAACTGAGGTGGACACTCCTGAACCTGTTCAGGATGTCCATATGGAAGAGTCTCTCACTTCTGCAAGTGATTACATCATTAAGACCTCACCCATGGCAACTCAGCCTACTGACATCTCAACTGAGACTACCAGTAAGCAGAGGAAATCCAGTGGCCAAGAACTCAGAACTGGTCATGAGAGAAAGGACTCTGGTCCAATCTTCTCCACCCCCAGTGATTTTCTGATGAAGATGAGGGGGATCTGAGACTAAAAGTACAACAACTATCCAAAACATGCATCTATTTAGTCTCAAAGGTCATTCATCTTGAATCTCAGGTGACTACCTTACACAATAGGATCAATGATCAACAACTTGAGATTTCATATCTTAAGGAAAAACTAGCTGGGAGACCCTTAAGGCGAGCTCAACCAGGAACACAAGAACCTGTGGATGTGATTGATCTATCCTCCAGCTCACCTATGCAAGTGGGTGATGCTACCAAAAAGGGGGAGAAAGTCTTTACAGCCACAGAACCTGGGAGTTCCTCTGAGAGAATGGACATTAAGGACTCACCATCCTCACTTGCACTGTGCATTCTCAGCAACCTCCTCTAGTTCATATTAATGTGGACTACACAGACTCCTTCATACAGAGTCTGTTTGAGGATGGGATACCAAGGGCTATGTCACCTCCATCATCCTTCAATCACATCATTGGATGGAGGTATGACAACAACTGGAAGGCCCTCATCATCATAAGAGTTCAAGGATAGCAAGAAATCTTCAACTTTCAGACCTTGAACTACTATGAAGGTCTGGATCTAGTCAACATGCCACTTGTCAACCCAAACCAATCAAGACAAGCTGACAGACTGGCTAAAAGAATCCAAGTCAGGATCATTGCAGAGTTCAGCCTAAGAAGGAGACTAAGGCAATCAGGCAATGTCATCGGTCAACTGGATGTTAAGGCAGACCCTAAGATTAGCTTCATAGGGGAAACCTTGACTGAAGGCCCAGTGACAGAACCTGAGAGCCCTGTCTCATCATCTCCAACTGCTGCAGAGATCCATATTCCTTCTAGACACCTGCTGGTGAAGGTGCTTCTCAACCTCTCTCTGGCCTGAGCTCAGATGCTTGCAACAAGAATGAAGGCCAAAGCTTCTCCACCTTGAGTCACAAAAGTCTAAAGTGACAAAGAGAAAAGAAAGATGACATCTGAGGAGATTGAGGAGGAGGAGAGAAAGAGAGGAAAAGGAAGCTGAGGGGAGAAGGTTCCTCTTCTGGGTCTTCAAGACTCATAGAGTGCAATCAGGGATGCCCCCAGACCAGACACTCAGAATGATGAGTTAAGGGCAGTTAGGATTAACTATCTGCAGACTAGGAACTATGACATAGACAGTGTCATCTCTCTCCCTTGGATGAGCTAAATGAATGATTGACCTGGAAAGGTCAAGAGAGAAGAAGAGGCAGAAGATGCAGAACTCCTAGTACAAGTCAAAGAAAAGAGAAGAAGAAAAAGACTGTACAAAGATATGCTTGCCTTCTCTCTAATTCAAGAAAGTCCTGTGCAAGAGGATGTGGTTCAACAAGAACCTCAGGTAGACAGAGAAGAAGATAGAATCAAGATGATCAACTACCTGAGTGCCACAGGCTTCTACCACGCAGATGCACTTCTTCCCCTGCCCTATGACTATGTTGAGTTTGAGTATTTAAAACACTTGAGCTTGAGATAGTCAAGGACAGAAAGACAACAAAGAAGAAGCTTAGGGAAGAAGCTGCAAAATCAAGAGCCATCATCCAAAAGAGTATGAAGAAGTCTGCTGATAGGCAAAGGATGATGAGCTTCTTGAAGCTGTATGGATTCTCTGGAAGGAGACTTGGTTCCTGTCTCTATCCACTATGGATGAGCATATTAGGGTGATCAAGCAGAAGATTAAAAGGGGAGAGCTCACTGATTTACACTCCACTCCAAGTCAAGCTCCACCTGAAATGGAGGTTAAGGTTGAACAACCAGAGACAACACAACCTGGACCTCCTGCTAAGACTCAGCAAGCTTCATCTTCTGATCCACAGCAGGGTCAACCTCCTTCTCCTTCTGAGCCTGAGAGAGAGGAAGTCCTAACTGAGACAGACAACAGAGATCAATCTGGTGTTGCAGGCCAGTCTTCTCAGTTAAAATTTGGAAAAAGAAAGAAGAGGATGGCTTCTAAACCAAAGCAAAGAAAAGGAAGACTGCATCCTTTTCTAAATCTCAGGAAGAGTCAGAACATCCTGAGGATGTGCAGCCAGAGGATCCTCAACCAACTCCAACTTTAGTAGCTCCTCTTGCATCAGGAAGACCTATCTTGTCTTGGACATACACCACAAATCCAGAAAGGAGGCATGTCATTAGAGATCAAGGATTTGAAGACACTTATACATGGCAAGACATGTTTCAATTGCCTCTGCATGATCTTTTTGACATGAGAAGATACTTCGACAATTTGAAGAATCCCGATCATCCCTTGAAGAAAGGAATGGGTATCATTCTAATAAGGACTATTGATATCTGAAGTCTTCTTAGTGTTTTGGTAGCATCAGTCTAGGGGGAGTTTGTAGAGACTAATGAAGAGGCTGATGCAACCCAAACATCCAAGGCTTATTCTACTGCACAGTTCTAAAGTAGAATGCGATGTTTCGGAGTTTCACACACTCAACAGAAATATTCTAAGTGTGAAATCTTCCGAAGCCAAGACCAATATCTTCCGAAGCCAAAGATGAAGTCTTCTGAAGCCTCAGAGACAAAGTCTTCCGAAGCTTCAAGTTATGGAGACAGATTTCTTCCAAGGACTTTTAAGATATGCTTTTTCTGATGTACTTTTCTGTAAAGCTGGACACCTTTCCGCTGCACCTCTGCAAGTCACCAACTTACATGAGTTGGTGAAAAGGTCCATGCTTTTGGTAACTGTACATTGAGGTCTTGTGTTTGTAAACTTTCTACTTTATGTACTTATCCTTTTTGTAATAGATAAGGATGTGACCTATGGCATGTCATAGTCACAAGTCAAAAGGCAATCTGCCTTTTGACTCTACAATTGATTTTGTTTGTGTCTAGTCAATTGTATCCAGCTGGCTTTCAAAGTATAGCCAGCTGTAGGATGTAGTATAAGTATCTCATGTTCTTGTATCTTTTATTTATGCTTTGTAACACTTGTAATAGAACATAGAGAAAGCAATATACTGCATTCTTGAAAACCATACACTTGCGTTCTTTGTGTTCTGTCTCTTACATTACTCGTGTTCTTAGTGTCTTATGTTGCTTAATCCAGTTTACTGTTTGATTAAATGTTTGGTTAATCTCCTCTTTGTGTTGTTGTGTTGTAACTCACACCCCCCAACGATCCTGCATTATGTATTTGAAAACTTTTGTAATTGAATCATGTATTAAACTTGTGTATATAATGTTTATATTTATTTAATGGTTACTGTCTTGATTATTGACTAATGGCTGATGTGTTTATATGTTTAAATCAAGCAGATAATTCATCTCAGCAAGATGAATATGATGTTGCTCCCCTTCAGCAGATCAAGTCTCAACTCACAATGATACTTGATCTGCAAGGGATTGTCAGGAGGTCAATAAGCTATACTCTCGAAGAAGGAGAAATTATTCACAACCTCACTGATGAGCAACTCGCAGAAATGTTCTGGTTAAACCCGGATGAATTGGTTAAGGATGCGCCTACTGTCGATGTTGCTAGTGATGACGAGCTCAATGATGTTGATGAGATAGAGATTGAAGACATCACAGCACAACACTATCCAGAATATACTGATTGAGAGGGAAATGTGGTCCCTGATTTTGGAGATACACTCGACAGTGATATGCATGTTAAATTGGATACGATGGAGAGGGAGACCGAGAAATCAGAAAGCCAAGCTCAAGCCACGGACGCCAATGTTGAAAACAAAAAGGCTGAATGGGCGGCTTGTTTTGCAGAGATCCGTGCCCAACGCACAGCGCCAAAGCCGAGTGCCTACACCAAGCTCTACAAAGTAAGGAAGCATCTTAAGGTGTCTGGCAAGATTATCGCGTGGGCTTACTTTGAGGATCTTAATGTATATGCTATGAAGAGGGAGAAGGGAATCGAGTACTTCAGATTTCCACAATGATCTGAAGACTCTCCCTGGTTTTGAGCTCAACCAGTTGGCACGCCTGAACCTGCTGTATACTGACCCCAGGAAGATGTCAGGCTGGTTTGAAGCTGTGTTGAAGAGAGATACCACACACGATGGGTTAATTTCAAGCCTCAACAACCTACGAGGTATATTCGAAGGTCAGAGGTGGACCCAAGGACTGGGAAACCCAAAGTGGTGTTGAAGTGGAGTCCTCCACGTACTATGTCTAAGATCCCATTGAGAGAAATGTCACAGGACTTCACTCCCCACTTCAAGTGGTGGTATTATGACGGCGAACAGGAGAAGCGATCATAGTATTACAGAAAGAGCGTCAAATGGAGACCATCCGGGTATTTGACCCAATGTGGCTAACCACCTGTCAGCGAATGATGTTTATACTTTATACAGGTGGCCATTATTCTATGATCCGCATGATATTATACAGGCCCTCCAATTTCAGAACGTAATAAGACTCTGCTTTGCATTTGAGATACACGTTGGAGTCACAGTCGAGGAGAGGCATAAGAAGTTTGACGAGCTAATGAAGGATGCCAGACAATAAAGGAAACTAGGTCCAAGGGGGAGTTTGTTGATCCATATGTACCTAGTTTACGATCTAATGTAAGATGTCTGTCATGTCCTAAATGTAATGAAACGTATGAGTTGAATGAAACATAATATGTGGTTGTTGATCTTAAAGCTTAATGTTTCGGTGTATGTTTTAATGTTTATCATTTATTAATGCATATTGAACCAACTATATAGGTTTGTGGTTGTTTGAATAGATCTAAGTCAAGTAATGATTGAAAAACATATTCAAACTTAGTCATATGAAGTTCTCATGTGAATGGCCCATGCTAATGGACCATACGCAGGAACAACTTCATGCTAATGAACCAGTCGCACGATGGAACCAGGAGACCGGATCAGTCACACAATTGTGACATGAGATTGACTCAGTCGCACGACTGAACACTCAGTCGTGCGAATGGATCAACCGCATGACTCAGTCGCACGACTGAACCATGCTAATGGTTCAGTCGCACGAATGAGTAACCCTAACCTATAAATACCACTTAATTCGTGGAAAAACAAAAACACTTTGAAGAATTCGACTCCTACACGTACCCTAGCCGTCCAGAACGTCCAAGAAGCCGGTCCAAGTTCATAGATCGTTCTTGATCGATTCTTATTTGTTCTTATCATTTAGTTTAATCTTATATCAATCGGGTTAACGTTCTCAGTGATTGGATCGCCAATCAAATAGGATTCCGCACTATTTGAGTTGGTATACACGTGAATCAGTTAGTACTCCGTCCAGTACACGGTCCCTAACAGGGATGAAGTAAATCTGCAAGATTTTTGTTTTTATATATTGACATTATATACTGATTGTTATACGCAATGTGTACAATGTAATGTCGTATTTTATAAAATAGTAATTTGTTTTATTCAATTTTTATTGTGTTAAAAACATGTCATGCAAGAAATATTATAAACTTTTCTTTATTTTTATTTAATTTTTAAAATCCCTAAGTATTTGATAATCTTTTTTAAATTTCATGATTTTTTTTTATTATGCGTAAAATGTAGTGTCGAATTTTATTAAAATTTCATAATTTTTATATTATTATTTTTTAATTTCGTAATTATTATAAATATTTAGGAAATCATATATACAACATAATTATCAAACATATTAATTTTATATAGGAATTGATAAATACAACATAGTTACAATACGAACATTTTATGGTACAATATGCAGGAAAAATAATATCTTCTAAATATGATTGTCTTTATAACGAATGCTTGATGCTATTTTACGGTACAATATGTGGGAAACATAATATCTTCTAAATATGGTTGTCTTTATAATGAATGCTTGATACTTGTTTAGTTGTAATTATTTTGATTCCAGTAATACCCGTAAAACCTTACAGACAGTTGCAATTTTATAAAATTGCAAATATTAATTAATATAAAGAAGTATAACATCAGGAAATGAAAAATTAATTTATTGTAAGAAGTATTACTTCAAGATATGGAAAATATTGATTTATTTTAAGAAGTATAACTTCAAAATATTAAAAAATATTAATTAATTATAAGAATTATAACTTGGAAAACATAAATCAGTTTTAAGAAGTATAACTTCGGAAGATGGAAAATATAAATCAAATTTTAAACAGTAGAAAACTGTAAAGTAATTAATTTTGAAATGTTGTTTGTTTAATGAAGGCAGAATAGAAAAAAAAAACTACGATGGATTAAAATTTGTTTATGCCAGTTTACCGACATTTATTTTTGTTTTCTTATATAATTTTTGTAATGTAGGTAAATAAAACAAAATTAATGTCGTGTAATCCTTTTAATTTTTGTGACGTAGGTAAATAAAATTAACGTTTTACAACGTAAGGAGGTTTGGGAGAGGGAATGATGAAGAAATAAGAGATGAGTTTTTTGAAAGAGAGATAGTATGTATTTAGTGTGATAGTGTTAAGTGATATTTATAGTGGAAAAAAATCAATAAGACGTTAATTTTTTTATTGGTGCTAATTTTTACTACAAAAGATATACAATTTATTTAAATTTATTTCTCCTGGTTAGATTTGCATACAATAATATTGCTAATTTTTCTTGAAACTTTTGAACAGTCACATTTTTACCTTCAACAGTACATAACTCATCTTTAGTAATGAGTCATTATAGTATAATACACCCCAAACACCATAGTCTCCTTATTCAAAGGTTTTATCTGGCACGTTTGGCGGCGTGATTCAGTTAAATGATGTTGGAATAATAGAGATTGTTAAATTATGATTTTTAAAATAACCATGTAACCAACCCGGAAGCGTATCATATTGTAGAAAAAATTAAAATTAGTGTTATGTATGATTTTTAAATAGATATATATTAAATTGTTTTGAAATATAATGGTATCTACCATATATTGTAACAGTCCAGTGTAGCTAGTTTATCCGTATCAAAATCCAATGTTCTAACGTAACGTTCATTGGAATACATAACCGTAAAAGGTAATCGGTAAAAATGATTTAATAACTTTTTTATAAAAAAAAGTTAATTTATAATTACCTCATCAATACCATCAATAGGTGGATACAATGGGTCAGCATTCTTTGCATATAAAGATAATTTTTTCCTCTCAAATAAATAGATAGTAAACCAGGAGGTAAAACTATCCACCGTGCCTTTAATGGTCTAGACCGTAATAAATAGTTCACCCACGCTCATATATGCTGCTCAAAATATATGATACAATTAATTAAATAAAAAAATAACAAAAACAAAATTTTAAAATACGATGCTTACGTCAGACTCAAGCCAACAATTTGTAACTCCAATTTAAAGTAAATCGTTCACGAGTCCTAGTAAGAGAAGTAATGAAATGATTACCGCTAGTGAATAACTCCAACATATTATTTTGGTATTTTTTATGTTTTTCCTTTCTATAAAACGTAGAACGGTGAACTAACTTCTTTTGATGGCTTAATTTCATGTTTCTCTTAATGCAATGGGAACAATTAGTTAGTAAAAAACAAAAAATAAATGAAATAATAAGAACAATTAATAAATTTAGTAATTTTGAAGAAAATATGACAAATAATGAGAAACTTGTAATACATTTTCTATACTACGGCCGTAGAAACAAAAGACATGAAGATCTAAAGCGATTAATTAATAAATTAAATGATATTAAATATAAAGGGTAACTTTATAAAATAGTAACCAACTTTCAAAAGTGTTTCAATTAAGTAACTCAAGTTTTAAAAATTTTCCAATTAAATCACTCATTTTTATAATTTATACAAATTAAAAGTCATAACATATTTTTTAGCATGTTATACTTTTGAATTCAGTTAGAAAATATTTTTTTCTATCTTTTGATGCTGATATTGAACGTTGACGTAAATTTTAGGCACTTTTTTTTATTTTTTTTATAATTAACATGTTTTTTTTATTTTTAATATGATTTTATATATTGAAAATTCTAACTCCAATGTTTTTTCCATCGTTAATTTCTTGTCATAATAAAATTTGGTAATGACTTGATTTGATCGTTTGGAGGTTCAATTTGAGAAAAATATGCATAAGTGACTAAATTAGAACACTTTTGAAACTTGATTATTATTCTGTGACATTTTTCCTAAATATAAAATAGGAAATAATAAGAAGTAAAAAACAAAATAAACACGCTAATACCACGGGCTGTAGAAAAAAGAGATCCGAACATCTAAGGTTAGGAATTTGCAATTGGTTTGTATTAAACTAAAATAGAAAAATATAAAAAAAGTTAGGGTTTAAATTAGAACTATAAAATTATTAATGAACGAAAATTTTACTATATGCTTACATCTTTACATTGCCTTCAAAAACATCTTTTGGGGTAGACATTCTAGGTTTGTCTTTCTTAAAATAATCGTCTTTTAAAACAAAACAATTAATCAACACATTTTGTATAACATATGTAATAGTAATTTATGTTATGAATAATTTATATAATATTAATTATCAATTTTGTTATGCTTCTTTAGTTGTACAATATGCTTAATAAGTTATTACCACTTTTGTCTCTTTTTTAATCTTTAACTTCTTTCTTATTTTAATCCAATACTTTTGAACTTTTACAAATTTGACCCCAATTGTTTTTCTACTTACAATTTTGGTTTCTTATACTTCTCATATTTTATATTTTTTGTTTTACGATTCGGTTTAAATTTTGTGAGTTAACTCTCTGCAGTGTGCGGGTGTAGTTCAATGTTTTTATTCTTATATTTTTCCGTTTAACAACACCGTTTCAATGCACTGGTTAGGAACGATTTACTTATTGTTTTATATGTTTTACGTTCCGCCTACGCGGTTTAACATTTTTATAACTATTTTGCGTTTGTTTTTATTTTTTATTTACTACGAGCTTTTTGGATGTTAGTGGTCACTGGCAACGGTTTGTCATCGGCGCTACTTGACATGGTTTTACAACCCCTGCTACATTTTGTTAGGGATCGTGTACCGGAAGATGTACTAACTGATTAACGTGTATACCGAACCAAATAGTGTGGAATCCTATTTGATGGCGATCCAATTAGTGAGAACGCACGTAGAAACAATTATGTATTGAATTTCACGTTAAGAATCGATTAGGAATCGATCTACTGCGATCTATGAACTTGGAGTATGATCTTAGAGTTCTCTGGACGGCTAGGGTACGTCTGGAGTCGAAGTGTGTATGATGCTTACGTTTTTCCACGAATTAGGTGGTATTTATAGGTTAGGGTTACTCATTCGGGCGACTAAACCATTAGCATGGTTCATTCGTGCGATTGAGCCATGCGGTTGATCCATTCGCACGACTGAGTGTTCAGTCGTGCGACTGAGTCAGTCGCATGAAGTTGTTCAGGCGTATGGACTATTTAGGCGCATGGACACTCAGTCGCATGGCCATTCGGACGCATGACCACTGTTGGGGCGCATGGTCCAGTCGGACGCATGAGAACTTCACTTAACCAAGTTTGAATGTATTCATTATTATAACATTATGCATATCAATTCAAACAATCACAAACCTATATAATCTAGTCAATATGCGTTACACAACTCATTAATGAAATATTAAACATTATAAATCACAACCAAACATTCTCATTTCATTAATTACCCAAGCATTACATAAGTGTAAGACATTCAAGACATATTACATTAAGATCCAAATCTAGGTACATATGTATCAACAAACTCCCCCCTTGGACCTAGATCTATCTATCATCTTACCATCTTCATAACCTCATCATACTTCTTGTACTTTTCCTCTCTTGTGACTCCTGCATGTATTTCAAATGCAAAGCAGAGTTGTATCACATTTGGAATTGGAGGGCTTGTACTATATCCTGCGTGTCATAGAACAATGGCCACTTGTATAGAGGGTAGACGTCGTCAGCTGACAAATTGGTAAGCCACATCGGGTCGAATACACTGACAGTATCCATTCTTCCTTCTTTGTTCAGAACTATGATAGCTTCCCCTGTTCTCCAATCATAGTACCACTATTTGAAGTGAGGAGTGAAGTCCTGTGGCATCTCCCGTAGAGGGATCTTTGACATTGTTCGTGGAGGACTCCACTTCAGCACTATCTTTGGCTTTCCAGTTATGGGATCAACTTCAGAACGTCTGATATACCTTGTAGGTTGTTGAGGTTTGAAGTTGACCCACCTGGTGTGGTACTCTTTCTTCAAGGCAGCCTCAAACCAGCCTGACATCTTTCTTGGGTTAGCATATAACAGCTTCAGTTTAGCTAGTTGGTTGAGCTCAAAACCAGGTAGAGACTTTAGATCATGTGGGAATCTAAAATACTCAATACCTTTCTCTCTCTTCACCGCGTATACATTAAGATCATCAAAATGTGCCCACGTGATAATCTTGCCTGACACCTTGTGATGTTTCTTCACATTGTAGAGCTTGGTGTAGACATTCTGTTTAGGAGCAACACGTTAGGCTCGGATCTCCTCAAAGCAAGCTGCCCATTCAGCCTTTCTGATATCAACATCAATGTTTGAGGCTTGGACGTGTTCTTCAACTTTCTCGGACTCTTGCTCCATCTCATCTAATATCTCAAATGTATCACCGACAAGGGAGTCACCCAAATTGGGGACCGTATTTCCCTCTTTGTCAGCGTACTCGGGATAATGTTCTGCAGTGACGTCCTCGATCTCTATTTCATCAATGTCGTTTAGCTCGTCGCCACTGGTTTCTACAAAAGTTAGAGCGTCCTTGACTATCTCATCGGGATTAAGCTTGAACATTTTTGCAATTTGCTCGTCAGTGAGATTGTGAATGATCTCTCCTTCTTCAGGAGTATACATCACCGATCTCCTAACAATACCCTACAGATCAAGAATCATCGTGAGCAGACTCTTGATCTGTTGGAGGGGAGCAACATCGTGTTCATCCCTTGGTAATTTGGATCTGCTTGATTTAAACATGTAACACACCAATCGTTAGTAAATAATCAAAACAGAACTGTTAAACATTTAAAATAAACATCCATTACATAAGTTTAATACAGGATTCGAATACAAATGATTTCAATAGCAAAAATAATTAAACATTACTCTTATCCTGTATCCTCTGCTCTTCTGCTACCGAGGCGGATGTGAAGGCACTCTGATCTTGAGTCCTTTTGGTCCTCCGTTCGCTCGTAGATGTAGCACCCGCAGCAAAAGAATCGTCTTCATTGTAACATTTCATATTTCTGTTAACAAAAAGTTAACTTTGTTATTCTTATATGGGTCGTTATTGACTATTATGAAAACTCATGTGCTTATTTTTTTTAGTTATCGCTAACTTTTAATATATGAAGGTTAAAATATATATATATATATATATATATATATATATATATTATATATATATCAAATAATATAATTATGTTAATATTAATAGGAGTACAAGTTATAATAGCAATACTAATAATAATAACTATAATGCTAATAGTAATAACATTATAAATAATAATAATAATATTAATAATAATGATAATATTAATAATAATAATACTATAATAATAATGAGAACTTAAAACAATTAAGTTAGGGGGGTAAATTATTGTTTTTAAAACTTTAAATGCAAGTTTTGATCATAAAATAATAAAAACAAAACTGCAGGGACTAAACGTGAAAATTATTAAAAACCCAACCCCCACCCCATTTTCCTTCCTCGATTCTCCGGCCAGTCACCGGCCACCGCCGACCGACCTCCGGCGGTCCTAAAAACTCACCAGAACCTTCGAAAAACGACTCTAAACCGTTCTAAACCGTTCTAAACCTTTTCGTGTACATGATTCGAACCTAAACATAGTAATTAATCACCTTTAAACATCGGTTACTAATCCTAATCGAGTGAATAACCAAAGTATCAAACCCCACAGCCGTTCGAGCCTTAAAAACCAATAATAACTCAATTAAAACAACACGAACGAACGTCTATCTACCTTTATCGTATACAATAATCAATTTCACCTGAAACAAACGCAAACATCAAATTCAATCATCACCTTCATCGCGAGGCTGCGACATAGTCGAAACCCATCTTCCGAGTGTTTTAAACTGAAATTGACAAGGGGCTTTACATCAAGAACATCATCCGAAGCTATCCACTGAGTTAATTTGATTTGTCATCTATTCCACATTTATTGATACAACCTCGGTCGCGACCTTCATCCATCTTGTTCATCTTCAAATCAACTTCAAACCGGGTAATTAAACGCAACTACTTACTCGATTTCATATGGAGATCAAAAGCCCTAACCTTTCGATCGATTACAACGTTCATATGGGGTTCAATTTGATTGAATATGTTTCTAGGGTTCTTAAGGTTTAGGGGTTTTGTTTAAAGTCTGTCTTTATCAATTAAAACGCGATTTCTAACGCGGCTGGAAGCCTGGTTCACTGGTTAAGACAATGCCCCACATACATGAGGTCCGGGTTCGAACCCGGGCACCCTCATATATATTTTTAAAGCCTTTTTTAGCCTTAAATTAATTATAGAAAATTTATAATAATTATAAAAATGACTTTCATAAACCTCAAAATTTTTGAAGTCAACTAAATATTCTTAAAAATTTATTCTTGTAAAACATTTTAATATTTCAATATAAATTATTTACAAATGTTATAATTAAACATTTTTTTATAAAAATTAGATTGTTATATAATACTTAAAGGTATTGATTAATATTAGACTTTATCATGATAATTATAGAATTTAAATATAATTTTATAAAATCACAAGTTATTTACAAATGATCAATTTCCTTAAAAATAAAATTTTATAAATTTCGTAAATGGTATTTTTATAAGAATTTATTAACGTTATAAAAATCCCAAAATTCTAATACCCTAGTTCATGTTAACTCGTAATCTTATATTAACTTAAATCTTGTAATATTTATATATTTAGGTGCCTTGTGACGTTTTATCTTGGAACGACATATATTATTCTTATTGATCTTCATTATATACTTATTTGACAAGTGAGTTTTCCTTGTCTCTTTTTCATATTTTCACACTAATTTGGGATGAAACATGATAGCTTATACATGATACACTTATACACATTTGAGACTTGTAAATCACATGCAATTCAACTTATTATTTTGTCATGGTTATTTGTGTATTGTAAGTGATTATATGAGATACATAGTTTGTTTACAATCATTAACTATTGCTAGCCTGGCGACGTCTTAGATCTTTGGCCTGACAAGCCTATTTGGTGCTAAAGACGAGGTATTGCCGGCTCCTGATGACGTATGCTTGTTCATCATGGGAACCAAATACACTTAGCAATCTTTATACTTGTAATCAAGTCGAGGTTGGTTGTAACGATATGTGTTCTAACCTTACTTGCTTATGACCTATGACATGAATTGCTACTTGTAACCTTTTCATATTATGTATGAAAACCTTGGAAACTCATCAACTACTTTTAGTTGACTCTTATTTTTATCATGATTCAGGTCAACCTCAAGTTTAAAGTGATCCTTTTGAAGCATGCAATATCTAGGACTTGGACCTAGTTAATGAAATAAAAAGTTACATTATGTTATGTTATGTTTGAACTTATTACTTGTTTGAGACTTATGATTGTATTTCATTTCAAGACTTATGATAATAATAATTACATTTTGATATAGCGTATATGGCTGTGAACAATCTTAACCCTCACATCTCGACGTTTCCGCCGTCAAGGTTGGGGTGTGACATTCATCATCATCACCATCTGCATCTGTATCACCCTCGTGATCATCACCATCATCATCATCATCATCACTCTCATCATCATCAGCATCATCGTCTCCGTCTCCTTCTCCAATATTCAAGGGCTCTTCTTTGGATCCTTTGAGCTTTAGCAGGATGGACTTGTTTGCAGCCTCCAACTCCTCAATCTTCTTGGCATGTTCCTCCTGGAGCTGAGACATCTGCTGAGCCTGCTGATAATCAGTCGAGCCTGCTGAGAAATCTGCTAAGATTGTGCAACAGTAAGATCTACTAACTGACGAATCTGTGCAATTTCTCGTCATCGGCCGCCAACAGACGCATCACCATACGGTTCAGCACTGACAGCTATCCTCTACCCAAAGAGAGGTAGAGGTGATCCAGATGTATATGGAGAGGAGGATGATGATACAGCTGTATGGGTAGTGGTGGTGGTGGTGGAAGTGGTGAAGATTGGGGGTAATATAGATGAAGGTGGTGGTGGTGTGGGTGTGGTAGTAGTGGTGGTAGGTGGAGTGGTGGTAGTGAACGGAGTAGTGGTGGTAGGTGGAGTGGTGGTAGTGGTGGTAGTAGTGGTGGGGGTTATGAAGGTCAGTCTTCTCTACTTCTTCTTCAGGTCGTGGGGCTGAGCCATCCTTTCTTCCTCGATCCTTTTGAGGTGGATGCTTCCCTGAAACATGGCTTGGTGATCGGGAGCAAAGGTAGGATCCGTGTCAGTCTTCCGATCTGCCAGGGCGTTCACCAACCGCCCGGAGCCCTCGCTTTGTGGCAACCACCATGCTGCCAACAGTCTGAGTGAGGGGCTCCTCATCAGTATCCTCCTCCTCATTAGGTATGAAGTCTTGATGGAATCCAGCATCCTCAGTATCTCTGTTGGTGGCTGCTAGAGATGCTATATCAGAAGTGGGGGCCCTCGGTTGAGTGGGCCCTGCATCTCCACCGGCACCACTATCATCGTCATCTGAGTCATCGTCTGGGAGCTCGATCTGCTTAGTATCTGAGTCACTGTCGTCGTGGCGCCATTTTCTTCATGACGGCGCCACATAGTCCTCACGGGCCAGATGCCCAAACAGTTCTCACAGGGGGTTTCACCTGCTTCCCCCTGTATACTTTCATCCGACCCAAGGTGGTATCATCCATCACCTCGAGTGCTACCGCATCCTCTTCTCTTTTGGCAACGAAGGGAGCTTTTGGTCTATGATCATCTATAAGAATCGAGGGTACATGGAAAAGCCCTCCTTGCCCTTTCCCTCTATGTTCTCCACCAGGTAGGTGAAGATCATCCTGGAGAAGCTGAACGGATGGTTCAGCACCAACACCACATAGGCGTTTTGTATCTTATCAGACAACTCATCGAACCCCCTCTTCCGTGAGGCAATGCAATTGAGCATCACATGGGTTAAGTAATTAAACTAAGGACACAGGTTGCTCTTGTTGAGCACACCTGAGTTGATATCCCAGAGTACTTGGCCCGCAGAAAACAGCCTCGTACTGTCAATGGATGTAGACGGGTAGGGCAATCAGCATCATCCTCGAGCTCTAACACCGTCCTGAGATCATCCTCAGTGATCTCTATGGGTTGACCAAAAATAGAACTCCTGATCCAGTGGGGCTCTAAAACCTGTCAACCATTGCGCCTTCCCAGAAGGCCTGCTGAATAGAGCGCTATGGTGTACAGGGAGTAGAGATGGCATGAGAGATCCTCGATCTCCGTAGAAACAAGATAATGCAAGAAACGTCTGAGGCATTTCTGGATGTCAGATCCAGATGAGCACACAGATGTTGTGCTTAGTGCTCATAGTCCAACGACTAGCCATCTGTTACACAATGAATATAAATGTTAGTAACCGTCAATGAGTAATAACTTGAATCATTTGGACTTGAATTTTTCTTGTTATGTCGTGCGAATGAGACTATGCTACTGAGATCTAGTCATGCTAATGAGCAGTGCGACTGAGTTCTAGTCGTGCGAATGAACTCATACGTACGACTGAACATGCGACTAGGCTCATACATATGAAAACTCATGCGTTTACACCAGTCGTGTGACTAACTCATACGCATGGTTCAGTCATGCGGTTTAGCCATTCGCACAACTCAGTCGTGCGACTGAAGTTCATCTGATTGTCCATTCGCATGACAGACTAACTGTTCAATTCAAAATCAAATATTGAGCAATCTTTAATGTTAGACATCGTGGTTAGGCTCATTAGACTCGCAATTCATCGACAAAACACATTATAACATTTAATTGCACAATGGACTTAGTTTTATTAGTTTATTTGTCACTGTAAGTTACGGTTTCTTTTAGGGCCGAATATCTGTCGAATTTGGGCTTAAATCGATGGATATTTTCATGGATTGCACCGCATTATACCTGTATAGTCAATAGAAATCATCAGTACACAACAAACAATAGTCTTGAAGGCTCAAATGAAAATTTGGCAGAGTAACGGTATGTTCGTGTGATGTACGGGCGATTTAGGAGTGATGACCAACTGCGACCGACTCACCCTATTTATACTAGGGTTTACTTTCAGTCATGCGACTGAGCCCAGTCGCATAGATGATTCATACGACTGAAGATCAGTCGTGCGACTAGCACAGTCGGTCACCTCCAGTCGTGCGACTTTGTCATTCGGTCACCTTAATCCATGCGAATTGCACATCCTGATGGTCCAATCGTATATATGTCCCAACCGTGTGGGTTAATCATGCGATTTGGCACATTCGTATCTTCCAATCGTACGACTGGTCCATAATCATGGTCTAGTCGTGCGAATGGATCATACTCATGATTTTGACTTTTTGACCATTCCACCCTTTTACCTTTTGATTAAACATTATGAGCATTTGATCGTCTCAGACATGATCATTTTATCTTGAAAACCTTTTGACCACCTCAGACATGTCCTTTTAAAATACTTTGTCACCTCAGACGTGACCCAATTTTTTATTTGAAAGCACGTGTGGTCACCTCAGACGTGACCTTTTAGGTGATAAGGTTCCCTTTCAACTTCCATGACATAGTTCGATATTAAATAAACTGAACTTGTAAAACTTTATACAGAAATAAAAGTAAAACTTAAAACTATGACGTGGTTTTTGTTTTTGTGAGGGTTAAATCCTAAGATGTAAATCGAACGAAATGTTTTTCTGAAAAGGCAGCTTCAATTCATTTAAACCATACATGGATCAATTCAATTTGGAATCATACAGGATATTCAAATCGTTCAGGACAAGTTATCTAAAACCTTTGATGCTTATTCTTGTTTTTCATCTAGAGTCATCTAGCAAATTTAGGAAATCATACTAGTACATTAGGCCCCCACACTGATTTGAACTTTCAAGAATTATAGCCACAGTGATTGTCAGTATATTTGTCCTCTTAAATCCATACACAGACTTTCAACATAGATTGGTGATGGTTTATGGTTTGTTTACAAGCATTTGTGGATCCCACACTTATATGGTAATCAACATTCCTTAGGAGATTTTTGAGTGGTCTCAGGGTAGTATTCAAGAAGAAACTATTCTTAGAACTTTCAAAGAGAAGCCAAGCCTCAGGTTAGTGCCACCGCACAACAGAGAGGCACATAACCTATCTTCTTGTTTGAGCAATTTCATTCTTTTTGCACAGATCTCACCAACAACATAAGTTATCAGTTTGATTGCATTTGCATTTTATGTGCTTTTGCTCATGCTTTGGTCTTACGCACATATTCGTGGTGTTTATTTCGCTCGTCACCCCTTATTACAATCTTGTTGATTGTGTTAACCAGGGATAAGGTGTTACCCACAACTAGTCAAACATTTTAGTTTAATCTTGAGATCACCAAAAAGGTCTAGTCATCTATTGTTGTGAATCTACCAACATATCATCTATGGTCTAGCAACCTCTAGGTCTACTTTCTTTGTGTTACCTTCGTAGTAGCTAGTTTATCTATCATATTTTCTTTTATTTTGCTCATACTACACAGACTTATACTTGAGCTTTGCATCATTTTCAATTTAAATTTTAAAGTCCCAAATGGTTTGCTCCTATGTACTATCATATTCCAAAGATTGAATCGGTATCACACATACGATCTTATTTTTATCAGCTACCTCTCCTTCTCCCTTGTTTTTTATACTGTCTAAACCTATTCTCCCCCTTAAAATTTTAAAACCGTAATGGATTAGCGTTTTAGGATTTTAATAGGCAAGACAATAAGACCAGTTTTAATTAATCAACGTAAAATTAAGCAAATAAATTAAAATTTTAAAAAAAAATAAAAAGAAAAGTAAATTTACACGACACATCGGACTACACCTGGTCATCTTCAAGAATGACCTCATTTTTCTTTTTAACGCCGTTGACCTCTAACAGATACAGAAAACGTGGTTTGTCAAAATCCTTTGTATAGAGGTCAACGCATTGAAAATCTGTGTTTATTTTTACCACATTGATTAAGTTCTTTTCAAAGCAATCACGTATAAAGTGATATTTAATCCCGATGTGTTTGGTCTTTGGATGTTGGACAGGGTTTTTAGTAACTGCAATTGCAGCAGAGTTATCAACAAAGATAGGAGTAGAAGAGAATTTCAAACCGTAATCTCGCATTTGCTATTGAATCCATATGATTTGTGAACAGCAACTTGCAACAACAACATATTCGGCTTCACAGGTTGACAATGCAACCGAGGTCTGCTTCTTACACTGCCAGGTTACTAATCTTCTCCGAAAGAATTAACACCCTGCTGATGTAGACTTGTAGTTCATCTTGAAGCCACCATAATCCGAGTCGCTATACGCAGTAAGCTCAAAGTCATCATTATGAGAATACCACAACCCAAGTGTGGGCGTACCCTTCAGATAACGAAAAATCCTTTTGACCCCAATAAGATAGTTCACTTTAGGCTTTGCCTGATATCATGAACATAAACATATAGCATACATGATATCAGGTCGTGAGGCAGTGAGATACATGAGAGAGCCAATCATCCCTTGGTACATAGTGGCGTCTACCAGATCACCATTCTCGTCGAGTGCTACATCATGGTTTGTAGCAAGTGGAGTTCCAGCTGTAGAAGCATTCTCCATGTCAAACCGACTGAGAATATCACCTACATACTTGGTCTGATGTAGGAAAATCCCGTTTGGTGTCTGATCCACCTGTAACCCGATAAAGAACTTCATCTCTCCCATTGCACTCATCTTAAACTCCGCCTTCATTACTGCCTCAAACTCTTTACATAATTCTTCGTTCTTGGAACCGAAGATTATGTCATCGACAAAGATTGTACCAGCAGTAAATCCCCATCTTTTTCTTGATAAACAATGTACAGTCAGTGACTCCCCTGCGAAAACCATGTTTCACAAAATGTGTCGAGAGTTTCTCATACCAGGCCCTTGGAGCTTGATGAAGCCCGTATAGCGCCTTGTCCAGTTTGTAAACTCTGTCCCGATGTATGGATCCTCAAATCCCTCGGGTTGACTGACATACACTGTTTCTCGGATCTCACCATGAAGGAACACACTCTTCACATCTAGTTGATATACTTTGATCTTCATATACGATGCATAGGCAAGGAAGATGCGGATTGCTTCCATTCTTGCCACGAGTGCAAACACTTCTTTGAAGTCAATACCCTCAACTTGTCGAAATACCTGAACAACAAGCCGAGCCGTTTCTGATGATCACTCCTTGATCATCTTTCTTACATTTCAAGACCCATTTGGTGCCAATGACCTTAGCACCTTTAGGTCTATCCACTAGAGTCCATACACCTAACTTCTTGAACTGAAGAAGTTCTTCTTGCATGGCACTCATCCACGCCTCATCATTCAGGGCTTCACTAACATACTTTGGCTCAAACTGAGACACAAAGCAACGATAGGCACCATCATGAAGGTATCCCTTTTCCATCATAGAGGCATAATTAGCTGAGTACAACTGATTTCTGGTCTGAAATCCTGATCTCACATCACCTATGACATTACCCCAAGGATGATAGACGTTTAGAAGTGAGCTGGGAGTTATTGGAACAACCACCTCAGAATCAAGATTGTGAACATTTGGTTCTGGATCTGAGGCTGTAGGAGTCTGAGGTTCAGAAGGCTCAAAAGCATCACTGTCAGATGCTTGTGGACTTGTGGTAGTCGGAACCTGTTCATCCTGGTTGTTCTGATCATTTTCCACATTTTCTTCATCAGAGGAAGAGTCACTCACATCAAGTGCTCCCCCTAAGTTGGTAGATGATTGACATTGTGAACCGGATGGTGTTGAATCTTGAGACGGTGTGTTCAAGACATCGTACATCATCTTGTTTGCCAACTCGTCTTCGGAAGTGGAGAGAGGTATGTTGAAGGACTTGAAGAATCCATCATAGTCAAAGAAGTAAGCAGGCCCTTTTCCAGCAGGTGGTGTGGTGTATCTCTGAACATCAACATTACACCACACCTCTACTTGACCCGTTGAGTTATTGTAAACTCTCTTGTTTGATATGTTGTATCCTAGAAAGATCCCTTCATCTACCTTCTCGCTGAATTTTCCCTCCTGAGTCTTCTTCCGCAGGGTGCATGGAGCGCCAAACGGCTCGAGATACTCTAAGTTAGGTTTACGTCGCTGTAGTAACTCATAGCATGTTTTCCATGGTGTTTAACTACCAGAACTCGATTGAGCGTATAACATGCATTTGCAACTGCCTCATTCCAGAATTGAATAGGCAGTTTCGAGTCTGCTAGCATAGTCTGTGCAGTCTCTATCAAGCTGTGATTCTTCCGTTCAAAAACACCATTCATTTGAGGAGTGTAGGCAGAGGTAAATTGATGCACAATTCCCTTTTCCTTGCAGTAGGCCTCCATCCACTGATTCTTGAACTCGGTTCCGTTGTCTGAACGCACTTGTCGTACTTTCAGCTTGTATAGGGATTCCAGTGTAGTTACTAATTCCTTGAAGGATTCAAATGCTTCTGATTTGGACTTTAGAAACATTACCCAAGAGAATCTTGAGTAGTCTTCCGTAACTACGTGCAGTACAAGTCGCCTGCGATGCTTCTTGTACTGACTGGACCAAACAAATCCATGTGAAAAAGCTCAAGAGGTAGTTCTATGGAATGAACTTTCTTTTCCTTATGAGACTCTTTGTCTATTGCCCTTCTTGCACGCAACACAGAAATCCGAGAGTTGGAAATTTTGATGTTGACTCCCCTCACTAGATCGTTCTAGATCAAGTGATTCATTTTCCTTGGATTTATGTGTCCCATTCTCCTATGCCAGGAGATGAAATCCTTTTCAGTAGCTTTGGACAAGAAGCACTGAACCGCACGATCCGTTGTGGAGGCCTTTGAAAGATCCAAAACATAAAGATCATTATATCTTGAAGCTGTCATTAGAACTTGGTCCTCTGGGATCACGTAGTCCTTCTTCAGAATGTAGCACTTCTTGTTATCAAAGACTACTTTGAAGCCTTTATCACATATTTGAGAAACAGAAAGTAAGTTATTCTGTAATTGTTGAACATAGTTTACCTTGTCAAACTTAACTTTCTGATTTCCCACTTCTCCTTGGGTTGTGATATACCCTCCTTTGTTTCCAGCAAATGAAACATGCCCTCCTTTGATTTGTCTGACGTTTAATAAGAGAGCTCTATTCCCCGTCATGTGCCTAGATGCTCCGCTATCTACAATCCACGTGTTAGTCTCAGCACTATAGCGAACACCCTACACATTCATTGAAAACATTAATTCATGTTAGGAACCCAAGCCTTCACTGGCTTGGGTTTCCCCGAGGCATCACATAACATGAACTCAACCCATTGACCATTTGAGGTTGAGGGAAGCTCAGATGTCTGTTTGTTCTCATTTCAGACGCTGAGGCAGATTTTTCTTTCCATAGACCAACTTTGTGTAAGGCCTGTTTATGATAAACCGACAACTGGCTAATGGGTTGAACTTTAGGTTCACTATCCCTTTTAGGAGGCGTCACTGAGTTCCTCTTAAAATATCTAGGAAGTTCAACTTTCCTCCTCGGTGTCTGATAATAAGGACAATGAGACGCAATGTGACCGTACTCTCCACAATTATAGCAGGATCTACTTTCAACTTTACGGTTTAAATATTTTTGTGGGATGTAGGTATCACATGGTTGACCTTATTTTGTTTATTGAGACACTTCTTTGTTAGATGTATGGTTGGGTTTTACAAACTTAATTGTTTTACCTGGTTTTACGTCTTTTATATCTTGTTTACTGGACTTGACATGATGTACGTGATTGATTAGGTTTAATAATCTTTTGGGTTCTGATTTGACTTTGTTTGAACCTGACTTTAAATTAACTTTTCAAACTCTTTTTTCAGGTTAACACAAGGCATTTTCCTTTTGCCTTGAAGTGGACTCCTTTTGTTTAGTGCCAGATGCAATTGATTTACTTGTGTTATTTGGGTCACTAACAAGAGGAGTGGTCACCACATGATCCTTGATGGGGTTATTATTATTGGTTTACTTTTGGTGTTCATCAAGGTCTCAAGTGGTGGCGGAACCACTTTGTATCCCAATCCCTCCCCATTGTTTCTTTCTCTCACTAAGTGTTGGACAATATGAGATGAGCTTGTCCAACTGTGCAGTTTTTGTTTTAAGGAGTTGACTTCTACTTCTAAAACTGCTTTTTGCTTCTTAGTTTCCTTTAGGGAGTTAAGATAGTACCTAATATTATTAGCTTGATTAAAGGCAACTACTTCTGTTTCTCTAAGCTGTTTGTTCAATAGGTCTATTTTCCTTGTAGCTGTGCTCATTTTGTTTTAAAACTCTATTAGCTTCAGTGCATAGTTCCAGATCCTTTACTAAGCTATTATTATGATCTAATAACCTAGCAAATTTTAAATCTATGCTTTCTCTAAATTTATTACAATCAGAACACGCATGATTATTAAACAACTGTCAGTAGTACTTACCTGAGATGTTGAAGAGGAATCAGCTATATGTGCAGAATCGGTCTCTGGTTCTGGTGATTCTGACGTTGATGTAGATTGTACTTCTTCGGGCAGGTGTATGACCACAGGTGCAATGTCCTCAGAATTTGACATCGCGAGCTCTACTGCTATATCTCCCTCATTGGCGGAATCATCATTTATGTCATCCACACTAGCTATGTTGCTCTCTCCCGGTGAGACGAGCCGAAAGCTCCAGTCCTATCCTTCATCCTTGTTCACAGTCAAGGCTTTAGGATCCTTGCTTGATAAAGTAGAACTATTAGATGTGGCTTTGTACAGACGATTGAAGGATGAGAAAGGATTGCCATTCCTAGTCTTCTTTGGCTTCACACACTCCCGTTTGAAGTGCCCCTTCTCACAACAGTTGAAACAGGTTACCTTTGACTTGTCGAAGCCAAAGGTCGTGTCCTTGGTTGCAACCAAGTTCTATCCGGTCTTTTTGAAAAACTTCTTAGCTCGTCGGACAGCACTTGCCAAGGCCCACATAATATCCATTCGTTCCAACTCCATCTCATCCACTTGTTCATAATCCTCATCTGCCAGGTGGCAATTTCCTATCTTTCCAGCAATTAGTCCATCATAGGAGTGGACTACAGCAGCTAGGAGGTCCATGTGTTCTCTGGCCACCTCAACAGTTACGTTACCGAAGTTATCGGTCTTCAATTTTGCTGCATTGGCTTCAGGTATAATATACTGGGTACCAGACGACCTTAACATTTTAGTCCCTGAAGTAGATACTTGTGCTGCACTTGCGGAGCTTGAGACGAAGGCAGTCTGCAGTGGTGGTCCAGATGTCTTGACCGGAGGAGTCGTGTTGTAGAGCGCAAGATTCCGGTCATAGTTTGCCTTTTGAGCTCTATATTCATCCTAAGCTCCTCCTCTCTCAGTTTCAGAATGAAGTCATGTATGTCTAACTTCGAGAGCATCCCATTCTGTCTGATATTGGAAACGAAGGAAACCCATTTCTCTGGTAATCCATCTGTAAAGTTGGATACCTTATCCTCCATCGACGTAGTAACTCCATGAGTGTGCATCTCACTCATCAAGTGGTAGAATCTGTCGATCACATCGTCTAGGCCTTCCTTTCCTATTGAAGAGAAGTTGTCAAACTCCTTCTTCAAAGCTTTGGCCTTAATGGCCTTGAGTGAGGCATTTCCGTCATACATCTTCTCCAAAGCATCCATAGTTTCTTTGCTTGAGTATATTCCGAGTACTGATGGAAGATGTCCTTCGGAATAGACTGAGTAAGCAAAGTGTAGACTTTCTTCTCAGCGTTGTGTTTTACCTTTTGTGCATCAGACATGCCACTTAACGTAAGTTTGACACCGTCAGCTCCAACAGGCATGTTGTACCCCGATTCTATTGCCTCCCACAAATTTATATCTACTCCATTTTAGTAGATTTCGAAACGTTGCTTACATTGTGGGTAGTCGTCTAACGTAATAAGCTTTGGGGGTTTATTATGAATTCCCACTTCGTTCTCCAACAACAGTAGATTCTGAATACGAGTGTCTCTACTTGCTGTGTATGCTAAAAACTGGTCCTCCATTTCACTTAACTTTACTATTAATCAAACTCTTTATGTGTGCGATTGAAGATATGCGATTGGGCTTATTCGGGCGATTGAACTAGGCGAATGGTTCAATCATGCGACTGAACAAATACGGATGAGTCAGTCGTCCGAATGAACTAATGCGGTTGAACAGTCCGAATAGGGTTCTCAGTCGTACGAATGAGGGTACGAATGAGACCAATCGTGCGTCTGGGGAATGCGAATGAACTCAGTCGTGTGATTGAGCTAATCGTGCGACTAAACCTGCTGAAGTTTGAAAATTCGTAGGTTAAACGTGTTTTGGCCGCAAAAACTCGAATTTTCACAAACCCTAATTGCCGTATGCCAGAAAAACTAAACTTTATGATCAGGAAACGTCTAAGACTCCGTTTGACACAAAAAGATTGTGTTTTTAGTGGAAAAACACAATTTTGTATCAAAAACGATTGAATCAACACGTAATCAAGAGCCAATGCTCTGATACCACTTGTTAGGGATCGTGTACCGGACGATGTACTAACTGATTAACGTGTATACCGAACCAAATAGTGCGGAATCCTATTTGATTGGCGATCCGATCAGTGAGAACGCACGTAGAAACAATTATGTATCGAATCTAACGTTAAGAATCGATTAGGAATCGATCTACTGTGATCTATGAACTTGGAGTATGATCTTAGAGGTATCTGGACGGCTAGGGTACGTCTGGAGTCGAAGTGTGTATGATGCTTACGTTTTTCCACGAATTAGGTGGTATTTATAGGTTAGGGTTGCTCATTCGGGCAACTAAACCATTAGCATGGTTCATTCGTGCGATTGAGCCATGCAGTTGATCCATTTGCACGACTGAGTGTTCAGTCGTGCGACTGAGTCAGTCGCATGAAGTTGTTCAGGCGTATGGACTATTTAGGCGCGTGGACACTTAGTCGCATGGTCATTCGATGCATGACCACTGTTGGCCGCATGGTCCAGTCGGACGCATGAGAACTTCACTTAACCAAGTTTGAATGTATTCATTATTATAACATTATGCATATCAATTCAAACAATCACAAACCTATATAATCTAGTCAATATGTGTTACACAACTCATTAATGAAATATTAAACATTATAATCACAACCAAACATTCTCATTACATTAATTACCCAAGCATTACATAAGCGTAAGAGATTCAAGACATATTACATTAAGATCCAAATCTAGGTACATATGTATCAACACATTTAACTAGGAAAAAAAATAATTAGGTGTTTGCTAAATTTGAAAGAAAAATATGGTAGAGGGCTAAAGTCTTTCACTTCACAGATCAGATAGAGATCTACTTTTTATTCCATGGTTAGCTCAAGAAAGAGGCAGCTAGAAAGCTTACAAGTACCGTGAGGGAAAGGTGAAAAGACCCTATTTAGGAAGTGCAATAGAGAACCTGAGATCTGATGTGGAGCTTCTAAAATATCTTTTAGACCATGACCAATGCCCCAGTTGGTCCTATACATGTGACCTGCTATCAGAAAAAGAATTGCAATAGCTAAATGATGGTATGCAATATCGATAGCCATAAACCTCTAGTTACGGGGTCTAATTCTCCACGAAAAGTAAGAAAGTCTGCATATTTTGGCCAATTCAAGGTGAAAATGGGGTTGCTCCCTCACTCCAGATATTTGAGATCTTTCTCTTTGAATAATATCTAAATTCCAACGACGGTTTCATCAGATATCTTACAACTAGAATCGCTCTTTTTTCCGATCCAGTCCCTCCACCACCGCGAACCCTAGTTAGATTCAGGCATGCTACACTTTTTAGTTATTGGAAGAACCTAATGAATAACAGAGAAACGGAATGCACGCCCTGTGAAATAAATTCATTGTCACTAAGATCCAAGCATTTGTATGAAAATATTTGACATTTTTTGCAACACAAATGTGAACAATTTCTTCTATGTTTTTCTGGTTACAACAATGAGAATTATTTTGCTTTTCTTGCGTCTTTGAATTAATATTTACGCAAGACTTGACATTATGCGTACCAAGAAAGTTATCATATTGCGGTACGTCATTCCCATCAGGTTGACCATGTTCAAATAGTATTTCTTCCCGCTCGAGTGGAATTTCACGTCAATAAAGACAACTTCTTCTGTAGGAATACTGAGGCTGCTCAAACGGGGTTGAAAAAATATTTGACGGTAGATACTAAGCCTTATATTATTTAAAAAATTAAAACTAAAATAATAAATACATATTCTTTTAGTTTTATTTTTAACAATAACTTACCTATTTTAATTGTTTAAAATAGACACAAGGCCAGTCCATACCTTTGGCAGATATCCATGTCGTTTGCCAAAAGTATTTATTATTGAAAATATTTCAAATATCCAAATTCATAACAAATAAAATAGTTTACTTTAATATATAAATAAACATGATAACCTAATTAAAAATTACCTTAAATTCTCACATAAATCCTTTGATGTTGTAGCTTAGCCTTTTCTTTTGTTTAGCTCTTTCATTTAAAAAAAACATTGGATATAAGAGTAAGTATGTTTCCAAAGATTTATATCCTAAAAAAATTCATCCCTCCTTCACATCATTAACTAAATTTAAAAGTTGAGTCTTTAAAAATTCTTTCCTTCTATTCCTATAAACCTTGTTGAACAAGTAATAAAAACAAACTCGTTACATTTACATCATCTAACATGTGTAACTTGTTCTAAAAACGTATATTAAATCATCCTATGTTGATTTAATTATTCCGTTTTTGTGAAAACAAGAATCAAGAAAATCCGTTTTTGATATATATTTTGACGCGTTCTATCTCCAAATTTAAACCCAGTAATTGTGACAACCGGCAAATTCAGGTTGAATACCCGACCTTGATTTGGTTATAGTTACACCTATAATATTTGATTTTCAATTGAATTCCAATTATTGAAGTCGTTTTATGCATTGCAAAAATCTCATGCATTACATTTCATGTATCGGTTATTCGGCGTAATTACCATTTTTTACACGCGATACAACCGGCACACACACGAACGTTGGTGATAATTAATATACGTGTACTAATAAATTCTTTTAGGTGTTTCAAAGTATTTTATATTCCATTGTTTCAAAGTATTTTAGATTCCAAATTAAATACATTGGATAAATTCAAATTTATAAATAAAACTAATCGCGTAAATTTATATTTTACCCGTAACGAATCCTGTTAACGCGACTACTAGATATATGAGGTATCATCAATATTAAAATGTATGATATTATATAAGCTCGTGTAATATTTTTTATGTATTTTAAAAAGTAAAAAGTAAAAATATAATAATATGAAAAACACTTGTAGTGCAACAAAAACCACACAAATACACAATACTACAAAAAAAAACTAAAAACCAAACCCCCATTTTCCCCCTTGAAACCGTCCACTCACCAACTTCCTTTCTCTTTTGTCCTCCTTTCAAATTTCATCCAAGAAACCATCACTATCACTTCATTTGAGTCCCAACTCATTTTCCACAAATCTTGAGTGGTTCAAGTGCCAGTTAAAGTGATTTTTGAAGCTTTCAAGCATCTTACATCAACCGTCCATCTTGTCTTGCTTGTTTTTAGTGAGAACACTATCTTTTTGTTTATATATATATTTTATTTCATCATATTATCCATCTAATAGATCATATGTAACAACATTCATCCACAAAAATCTTTCATGTTAAAAATGGTGTTTTTGCCAACAAAAAGTTCCACGAATAATATTTCATACATGACATTTTAACATGAACTAAATAATGATTCTTATACTTAAAAATAATAGTCATAGAACCATGTTTGACCAAGTTACTAGTTGTGGACTTTATAAAAAGTCATATAGATTTGTTAAAACTCATGAGAATCTACAAAAGGGTTATGTTATGGTTATGTGATTTTTAAACCTTTACAAGTTCTACTATGAATGCTTATATATATTCTTCAAGTTATAATTAGTTAGTGAGTGTAAATATATTACTACAAAAGTTGGGTTATAACTTAACGACAGTTTGACCAAATTTACAAGCGTAATTAAATATATATAAACATGAGACTTTAAAAGAGAATAATATGAACTCTATAACTATATATATTATGTTAGTTTAAAAAGAATGGTTAGTAGATGACTTTTAACAAAGATGGCACATGATATTGTTACTTATTGACATGAGACTTAAAATATAAATTTATGGACTTTATAATATTATTTATTTGGTTACTTAAAAGATGGGTTAAGACAAGTTAGTAAATTGACTATTAATTTATTAAAAGGATTTACTTATAATATACCAAAGTTACTTAATAAAAAAAACCCAAATTTAATAATGTACTATGAAAATAATTAAATAATTATTTTATGGATAAATATATAATATATATATATATATATTATATATATATATATATATATTATATATATATATGAATGGTAAAATAAGAAAACTAGTTATTTTACTTGGATGATAACATTTCAAAATTTACAAGTAAAATAATATAATGTAAATACTATTGTACTTAAGAAATAAGATTACTTCAAAACCCTAGCTTCTATAATTTCATATGTAAATTACACAACTAATTACTAAGCACTCGAGTTACGTCCTGGGTCGAGTCGAAACGATATTTAATTACTCAAATAATATGTCAACATTAAGATACAAATATTTTTAAACACTTTTAAGTGAAGTATAATTTATTAACATTATTTTTAGTTATATATATATTTCACAAATACCCACATTGTGTCACCAACGGGTCGTCGAGTCAAAAACTTTGCTATTAAGTGTGTGGATGAAATAGTTACATGCTCACATTACATGTAGGAGCAATTACTTAACATAAGTTGCTTTAATTATTTAGGGCGAGCTTAGGTCAGTTTCCTTGAGCACTTTGGGTATTTACAAGTTTACATACTCGTTTACCACTGTCAGGTGAGTTTCACAGTCCCATTTTTACTTATTTTCATTTTGGGGGAGATTGCATGCAAAGTACTATTTTCTTGGACACATTTACTTATCAGTGATTTAACATGTTATATAAGTTGTTTACTTACCGTATGAAGTCCCCTCTTATCGGATCGTTAGTTTATTCCCAAAGCGAGGTAATCATTGATAGTACTATTGGGTTTGACTACCCCCACCCGGGTTAATTACCCTAACCTAGACTGGAGGTCTAAACGGGTGCATTATTAGCCTGTTCACCCCGTGCTTACGGTAGGCACGGGTAGGGACAGTTTGTTACAGTTAAAGTCTAGCTTCGGTTGCGGTGCTTATACAATATTGTGGCATTGTATGTACGACAAACAAATCATAGAAAGTATTGTGGTCCAACATACTTACACTATTACTTAAAACTTGTGAACTCACCAACTTTATGTTGACATATTTTCATGCATGTTTTCTCAGGTATTTGACATTTGCATCAAGTTAAGCTAGCTTGGTCCACGTCGCATTTAGATTTATTCATGCTGTTTGGGATATTTATTGTTGTATTTGTCATGTTTTGAAAACAATTACATTAGTTCTACTGCTTCCACAATTCAACTCTGAAACAATTATGTATTTTTAAACTTATTTGCATCGTATGTTTACTAACCATGTAGTGGTCGATCAATGACTATAGTTTCCATTACGTTCACGCCCCACGAAAACCGCCATGGTTGGGGGTGTGACAATAATAATGCAAAATTCTTTAGGCCCAAACTTGAGATTTCATCCGTTAATACAAAAGTTTATATTTTTTTCTGGATTTTTGACATTAACTTAAGTTTGTAAAACTAAATGAACAAGTTATGCATTATTACTAACACATTCACATTGTAACCATTTTATAAAACATGTACTGTTGAACAAAATGATTTGATTGTAATTTAATTTATTATAAATAAATTCACCACTTTAACACTATATCTAACACTAACACTAGCAACATAAAAACCTTGCACAAAATTAATAAACACTTTTAATATAATAATAACATACACTTTCATTATAATAATAGTAAAACTAAGTGAAAAATTATAAACTAAAACTTACTTCCTTCTTCATAGATTTTTTTGTAAAAATAAACTCTGCAAAAGTTGATTTTTTTTGTAAAATAGGATTTCAATAGTTAATTCTTTTAGTTTGTTTCCCACATGGTCCCCATCGACTTATATCGTTTCTCACCTCGGTATAAGTGTCCTTACGTGGGTATTCGTGATCTCGGTGAGGAGGGGGTCATATTTCTTGCCTTGGGTATTATGTATCTCGTTGAGTAGGCGAGGATGGGGTCATGTCCCCTCGCATTGGGTCTATTGTACGTAGCTGAATCGACAAAAAGCAGGTCAAATCCCCTCGACTCGACATCCGTGTTTCTCACCTCTTTTATCCTTGTTTTTCGTGTCCTTGTTGACTAGACGAGGAGAGGGTCACATCCCTTGCCTCGAGTCTCGTGTCCCTCTTTGACTTGAGGAGGAGAGTCACATTATTCACCCCGCATTTTGTGTTCCTCATTGACTTGGCTGGTATAGTAATAAAACGTGGGGTAGAAATGCCATGTGGGTGAGGATCAGCTTCCTGACGTGGGCGAGGATTTATGTGATTTACTCGGCAAAAGCGAGGGTCAAGATTCTTTGGTTATTTTCGTATTTGAAAAAGTCAATGGTTGATTTGTTAATTTAATTTCGTTTAATGTTTATATTCGTAATTTTCCCTAAGTATCCTTATAGTTATATTAAAGTTTCACTCTTGAATCTTGTGAAAGTTATGGGTTTGATTTTCTAAACATGTAACAAGTAGCACAATGAATTTATTAATTATAACTATATACAATTCACAAAGAGGTAAATAGTTCAATTCTTTAATGAGATTTTTGGACGGTTTCTCATATGTTAAGTTGTCACAAGTCTTAAGTTTATT
This sequence comes from Flaveria trinervia, assembly GCA_025506515.1. Classification (NCBI taxonomy): domain Eukaryota; kingdom Viridiplantae; phylum Streptophyta; class Magnoliopsida; order Asterales; family Asteraceae; genus Flaveria; species Flaveria trinervia. The sequence continues at coordinate 49,209,612 of CM046449.1, read as the reverse complement.
TTTTTCTAATATCATGATATTTGTTACTATAGTAAAATCTTTTAGTGAGGGAGTTAACCACAAAATAGTCTAAAGAGGGGAGCCTAATAACCTATTAGCCATGGTTAAAATCTTGCAATGTGTGCTTTATTCTAAGTTTTTGGCTTTTTCTTTACATGCTTTTTTAATTTTTAATTTTCTTTTGTTATTTTTCATGCAACTTGTTAAGTTATGTTTGTTTTTTTAGTGTTTTTTATTTTTTATAGGGCGTTTTCTTTTAGCATGCAAGAAATTTTTATTTTTCGTTAATTGTTTTTACGTTACATTTTTAACAATCTCATTTTGTTTTTCTTTAAACTTTATGTTACAACTTTTTAAGATTGTTTTTAATTTTCTTAACTTTTGCTCTAATTTCTCCTATTATAAAAGTATCATATGCTTTTATCTACCTAGAAAGAATATTATGCTTTTGTTTTTATCTATGAAAAAAATATTCTTTGTTCTATTTTCCATGCTAAACAATCATCTGTTCTATTTCCCGTTTTTAAAAATAATCATCTGCTCTTTCTAAGACTTTATACTCAACAAAATATTCTCAACAAGAAATTGTTCATTAGTGATGGTGATGGTGATGGTGATAGTGATGGCGTGTAAGGTGGTGAATGAATGACGTGAGAGAGGATGTGAATGCGTATTTAATATATGGTGTTTAGGTGGTGATGTATTTTTAACATTGTTATTTTATGTTTCCTTTATATGTCCACATAAAATAACAAGTTTACTAGAAAGTGTTACAACCATGATGTTATGAGCAATGTACTACGTTTAGTAGTTTTGACGTTTAGCATTGTTTATTAGCTAGCCCATGTTTGGCAGTTGACAAAAAAATTATGTGCAATTATAAAGGTTCACATATAATATTGTGAGATGGTTTAAGATACAATGATCCTAATCGAGTTATTGTATCATCGGAGGATCATAACCAAGTTTGTATCTTAAGCTAAGTTAAATATGCATCATGTAATAATACACATGAATAGGTGGTAATTACTTACACATGAATAGTGTTCCTTTTTATGTTCTTTTTTCTAAAAAAAATACTTTACACTACTTGCACTTAAAAAAGATAAATAAAAAAAAGAAAAAAAAAAGAATTAGTCTTTTTAAGCCGAGAGTCTTTAGAGAGAAGTTTTTATATTTATGATATATAGTAAACCTTGCTTTCATCTCACGATCCTCAAACTCTACTTCATAAATAGATTATTGCTAGAATGCTAGGCACTTTTTTTTGCATATATACATGCAAGTCGTTGTAGATTTGAGATTAGACCCTTATATACTTAGTGAATTAATATATATCCCGAGCTTAACTTTAGATTAAACAAAGTTTTCATGATGATCTTGAAACACATACCATTTCCATCAAAGTCTCATTAATTAAAAGGACCGAGTCTCATTATCAAAATAAGTTTCATGTCTGCTTGTTATCATGGTCTTTTCAGGTCACGTGTAAACTATAACTTAACTTAATTGATCTTGCCATTAGTGAGGTGTCAATTTGTTGTGGGTTATCAGCTAACATGTCGTCTCACTTCTCTTAGACTCCAAAAAGAAAAGTGTGCTTAGGTAGTGTGGCTACTTTACAATAAACAAGTTCTTGATCTCTTTATGGACAAAATAGAAAACATCGTTGGTTATAAGAGGCTAGATATTGTTATGGATTCGGGTATTGAGCTACATACAAACACAAACAATATTACAAGAGCCACAAAGAGCAAAAATGAACACAAAAGAGTATTTAAGATGCTAATAAAAAAAACCAGTTTGTCTACTCATCTTTGTAATGGAGTGCATGTCTATGGTCACCACCCATAAATCTTTGTTGGTACATAATCTTCAAATTATTTAATCCGGGCTCCGATCTTTAGGCGACGATAGGGGGAGAATCGGTAATCCCCAATCAATAAAAAAAAGTCCACTTGCTTTCTAATTCAATTCAATTCAAATCAAGTAATCAAATAATATTATTATTAATTCATCATCATTTCCTTCAATCCTCCGACGTGATCGCCGTTTCAACCTTCTCTTCATTCATCCGGGTGCTTTTTATATCTTAATTCTCATCAACATTAATCTCTTTTTGCATTCATTCAAACAACTTTTTCACATGATCTTTGTCCAGAGTAGATGGGTTTTGTTGCAATTTGGATAATTTGTAAGAACATGCTTGATCATTGAAACCCTCTAATTGGTTGCAAATAATAAGTTGTCTTCTATGATATAGCATTTTAGGATAATAGCAATTGGAGAAAGGTTGTCTTTTGATTCTTCATATTCTAATTTTAGGATGTTTTGGCTATGTAATTTGATGAGAATAACAATGTTTATTGTGTCTAATTGGTATGAGCATATGCTTTTGCTCAGTAAATTTGATGATATTTACATGGGATGAGGAAGAGGCTGAGAGGTAAGTAAATGTGAAGAATCTTGATTGATTTTATGGGCAATACATGCCGCGGATCTTTTGCAGTAGGAATCAATCAGGGCTTCAATCAACCCCCCGAAAAGAAGTCAACTACCAAGAGATATACCAACTCCTCAAACTACTCATCCACCACTTTGAACCCTCAAAACCAAGCACCCGAAAAGATCCCCCAAAAATATTCAAATTTCAAATCAAACTCAAATCCCATCTCACAATCTATGCATAAAGAGACCACCATGAATCGCCACAACGCGAATCAGGCTTATTATGTCCTTGGTCATAAAACTGCCAACATTCGTGATCTTTACACATTGGGTCAGAAACTAGGACAAGGGCAATTTGGTACTACTTATTTATGCACAGAGAATTCAACTGGTATAAACTATGCCTGCAAATCTATCTCCAAGAGGAAGCTGATTTCAAAAGAGGACGTGGAGGATGTTAGAAGGGAGATTCAGATAATGCACCATTTAACCGGACACAAGAACATTGTAACGATTAAGGGTGCATATGAAGATCCTTTATATGTTCATATAGTTATGGAGCTTTGTAATGGTGGAGAATTGTTTGATAGGATTATTCAAAGAGGACAATATACTGAGAGAAAGGCTGCAGAATTGACAAAGATTATTGTTGGTGTTGTTGAGGCATGCCATTCTCTTGGAGTTATGCATAGAGATTTAAAGCCTGAAAATTTTTTGTTGGTTAACAAAGATGATGATTTCTCACTCAAGGCCATTGATTTTGGACTCTCGATTTTCTTCAAGCCAGGTGAACCAAATAGGAACAAGTGGTGTCAACAGTTAATCTTTTCATTGTTATAGAAGACGCCCTGTTGATGATTACCCTTGATTTTCTTCAATCCAGGTGAACTTAGTAGGAACAAGGAATATTAACTTGTAATGGGTTCATTGTTCAGGTCAAATTTTCACCGATGTGGTTGGAAGTCCGTATTATGTTGCACCAGAAGTGCTTTGAAGCATTATGGGCCAGAAGCAGATGTATGGACAGCAGGGGTTATGCTTTATATACTTCTAAGCGGTGTACCTCCATTTTGGGCTGGTATATATTGACACTCTTATGGTTCATGTGTATTGCATACAGTGTTGACTTTCCTGAATGTTTGCTTTGCTTTTTTTTTCTTTTATGTAGAAACGCAACAAGGGATATTTGATGCAGTTTTGAAGGCACATATAGACTTTGAATCAGACCCATGGCCCCTTATATCTGATAGTGGAAAGGATCTTATTAAGAAGATGTTATGCTCTCATCCAGCAAAGCGTTTACCGCTCATCAAGTTCTTTGTATGTTTTGATACTTTCACAAATTTTATTTTTCGAGATTTTAAAAACTTCTGTTAATGAAATTATTTTATGCAGGTCATCCATGGATATGTGAAAATGGTGTTGCTCCTGATAGAGCACTTGATCCTGCTGTTCTTTCTCGTTTGAAGCAGTTTTCTGCAATGAATAAGTTAAAGAAAATGGCTTTACGGGTATGTGGATGTTTTCTTTCAAAAGTATACTGTTATATCTTTCTTACAAATCTCATTTTAAGTGCTTGAAATTTTCTGGATTTTTGTATCGACTGATTTAGCATTTCAACTAAACAAGATAGATATTGTTGACGTCATTGGATCAGTCACTATATTCTACCCGTTCTCTTCGTTGTATTTGATTCAGTTAAACCTGTAGTCACTTTTACATGGTATCAAAGCTAAGGCACTTTGTACAAGCGTAAGCTGCCACCACTTCCAAGAACTGAAACCAGGCCCTATTCCAGCCTTATTTTGTTCTTTCAATAAACATCTTGGAATCTCAGATTTTTGTTTTTTTTGCGAAACCTGTTCCTGTCTGGCTTTTACGCTCCGGTTTCTCTACCCCTGTCCCTGTTCTAGTTTCCCAGGTTCCTTCTCTTGTCCTTGTTCTGGTTTCCTGCTTCTGTTCGGGTTTCAGATTCCCAACAAATGTTCGTGTTCCGGATCCAGATCTACAGTTAAATCCTTTTTCGAGGCTTCCATCTAGAAAACCCCGTTGATCTGCTGTTGGACACGCCTCCATGCCATGCCATGCGCCACACACCCTTTTCTGGCTTGTGAGAGCACGTGAATCGTCGATTCTCTGCTAGATATTTTTTGTATTGCCATTAAATTTAAATCTAACATCTGCAGTTGCCGCAGGCAACTGCCAACCACAGAAATCTGCCGCTGACCGTTGTTTGTAGTTGTGTGTTTCCTACCCATATATGCTGCTTCTGACTACTAGTGTGTCCATAACTGATGCAGTGACTAATCTTATGTTCTTGTATTGTTTATCGATGGATAATGGTTGAAATACCCAAGTTTAAGATGCAACCTGATCACTGATGTTCGGTTAAGGAGGCATGGCCATATGTCTGAATCTTATTTGTGACAAGTTAGGCACGATATTGATATCATCTATGCTTCAACTTAAGGAGGGGTTTAAATATAATTATTAATATATTACTTTTAGGGTTTATTGGTATATGCCTGTAGGCCCAAGTTAAGCTTCTCTAGGTTTCTGGTTTATTTCTTGTATTGAGGGTTCTTTCTCCATTGTATTTGATTCAGTTAAACATACAGTCACTTTTACACATACACACACATGGTTACATGTATATATAATGTATTTTTCTTGTTGTATGGTGTCAGGTAATAGCTGAAAGCTTGTCAGAGGAAGAGATTGCCGGTTTAAAGGAAATGTTCAAGACAATGGATACAGATAACAGCGGTGCAATAACATTCGATGAACTTAAAGCTGGTTTAAAAAGGTTCGGTTCAACTTTAAAGGACACAGAGATTCGAGACCTTATGGATGCGGTACTACTAGTTTTTACTGCATGGTGTCATGTTACCGTTTTTTTATGAAATCACTCAAAGTGTACTTTAATATTTTAAATGATATAGATACCTGATCTATAATTCCTTTATGGTTAAGGCTGATGTGGACAACAGTGGCACAATTGACTATGGAGAGTTTGTAGCTGCTACAATGCATCTGAACAAATTGGACCGAGAGGAGCATCTGGTTTCTGCTTTTCGGTATTTTGACAAGGATGGAAGTGGTTATATTACGGTTGATGAGCTTCAACAAGCGTGTACAGATCATAATATGACTGATTTTCTTGTGGAAGATATCATTAAAGAAGTCGATCAAGATAACGTAAGTTTATTCGGTTAAATGATGGATGTTGTTCCTATTTGATGCATACAGAAAGCACATTGTCACGCATTGAATTTCGGACAACATGCTGTAGAGGAATAATATTATTTTTTAGTAGGGGTAGCAAAATGGGTGGTTTGGGTCAAAACAAGCAGTTTTAATGGGTGGAAACAATTGATCTCAAACAGCTTTTGTCCGAAGTTTGTAGGAACCTAATTTGTGTCTGATATGATTAAAAGAAACTTGTTACTTCAAGGAGAATATAACTTTTTGAATTAAATGATTCAGGTGTGTGTTTTTGCATTAATAATACGCATTGGATTTGTCAGTTTGACCTATTAGAGATGAATGATTCTCGTTTTCATTTCACTGAAATGATTTAAAAGGACCAATGCGACATGGGGTGTTAAGTGGGTCGTGTTTGCGGGTTGAGGGTAGACTTGATACGACATGAAAATTTGACCCGAACACTACACGAAGCCGCAAATCATGTTGGATACATGAAGCTGAACATGACACGAGTTTCACATATTAGTGTCCTAAAATTATAAATTTAGAACATAATGCTAGTATACAAACTAACTAGGCGTAAACTATAAAACATGGTCATCATTATTTTCTTTTATCTTCTAAATCTTGGCTTAAAACACCCAAACTACTTTAAGTTACTACACAAAAACGTTTTCTAAATTTCCTTTTAAAAAATTTACAGATCAACCTGTGAACCTGTCGAACACAATCCCCTTTAGCTAAACGTGATTGCAGGTTTAACCAGAAACTGACCTAGACTTTGTGTTTTCTCCAGGACGGAAGGATTGATTACGGAGAATTTGTTGCTATGATGACCAAAGGAAATGCAGGAATAGGAGACGAACGATGCGGAACAGTCTTAACAATAGCAAGCGAGGGGATAACTAGCATCCCCCTTCATACATTATTAGCACCCTGATGTAATTAGTGACTGTTTGTTTAAAGAATCAAACATGCAGAACTCATTACTCAAACATGCCTCAGCTGTATTTTTCACTTGATTAGCTGAGTCTTGTGCAGATCTTACAGGGTTTTGAATCTTATAGATTTAATCAATATAACTTTTCTGATATTAAGTTCCTACAATTTGTATACTCTTGTTTTTTTATTCTTTTTTTAGTTGCAAGCTTTAGACAATTAATATTCAACTAGAAATACCCTCATGCGCGTTGCATGAGCCCGAACATCAAAACACGAATATAAAAACACACACTAGCCTTTCAGTATGCATGCATTAAAGCTGCAAATTTACATCGAAACTAGGAAGTTTATGGAATATATATGATCATATGTTAGGACAAGTGTAGAAACATTTTATCATAGTTACTACCTTTCATACACATAAGTGAATACACATACAAATTTACATATGAATTCAAAATGCAAAATATAATGCAAGTCAAATAGGAATACTATGCTGCACAAAATGCTTACCGGAAACATGAAATCAAAAACGATAATCGATCATTTATACTCCATATTCTTAGTCAGATAGACACAATTGTTACTATTAATATTTTCACAAGTGTGAGCCACACTTTGTGGAAATTATATATACTTTCGAAACACTTCACGATGGTTGGAATGGAAACATCAAAAGGCCAAAAGCAACTGTAATTTACAACTATTTTGATGTTAAGAAGGGCTGAAACATCTTCATCAATTTTTGGTTCTATTTGTACCTCATAACACAAAACCCCATAACCTACAATATTTGGTTTTCATTCTTTATCACAATTTGAAACAATTCATCTAAAGTTGTACTGACTGTGTGAATCAAGGGCATCATCATCCTTTGAAGACTGTTGTTGTTGGTGCATTCTACCTTGACATATGGTTAATCTGATTTGATGCTTGTTAATTTGGAGCCATAATGTTACCATCTTGCTGAGAGACCAAAACCAAAAGAAAATAAATTAGTATATAGTAAGATAAAAGTTGTTGATATTCAAGTAGAGTTGGAAGAAATTCCTTCAAGGTGTTGTTGACACAATAATTAGCATGATCGCTATACAACAAAGATCGACATAAATGGGTATAAATTTGTGTGTTTGAAATCATATAAAAGTTCAGTATTCTCTTGGTTAAATTTATTTTATAAAAACAATCCCTGATCATTATTAATCATATATAATAATATTTAGAGTTAATTACGCAAATGGTCCTTGTGGTTTATTAAAAATAACAGGTTTGGGTACTAAGGGTTTTTTTATAACAAGTATGGGTATTGTGTTTTCAATTTGTAACGAGTTAAGGTATTAACAATAACAAACGTTAAGTTTACAGTTAAATCTAAAGGCATTTATGTACTTTTACCTTACAAGGACTATTCATGTCATTAAAACATAAAAGGACTGGTTTTGTAACTTTATATATACATATAAATATACATATAAAAATGCATAGAGACACACACACACACACCCTCACTTCTTATGTTCTGAACACCACCACCACCACCGAACACCATCCCTGCCGCCCTCACCGTCGGAGACCATCCCCGCCGCCCCCACCGCCTACGACCATCCTCGCCGCCCCCACCACCTGACCAGCCCCACCGCTCTCACTGTCACGACCTACCCCGCTGCCTGCGACCTACCCCGCCGTCCCGACCATCGGCAACCATCCCTGCTGCCCCACCGCTGGCGACCAACCACTATCGGCCCCTAACACCACTAAGCAACGGACACCCGTCGGAAGTAACCCCCGCTAGCCCCCGCATCATCACTATCAATGCATCATCACCACCACCACCGCATCACCACCACCACCATCGCATCATGACCATCACAGCCTCATCACCACTATCACACCATCATTATCATCTCCACTTCCACCATTGCTTCATTATCATCATCTCAACAAACCCCTATTACTTATACCAAGTTACCCCTACAAAAGTTTAAAAAAACCCAAATCGTTACCTGGTCATTGAAATCAAGAGTGGTGCAAACATGGGTGTTCGCGAGGGTTCAGATCTCAATTACCCAATTTCTTGTAACCATTGCTCAATTAGGGTTCAGATCGGTTTCAGAGATGGTTGGGTGTTCAGAGCGTTAGCGCTAGAAGATAAACGAACTGGTATTGAACAAGGTTATGGTAGGTGGTGGTGGCGACGGTGAGTGGTGGCGGCAGTGAATCTTATTATGGTGTTTCTTTAAAGTGTGAGAGGGAAGAAAGCGGGGAGATGACGATGGGGGTGGTTGGGTTATTTTATTTTTATATTTACTAGTTAATTACACAAATAGTCCCCGAACTAAAAGAGAGAAATAAAATTACAAAAGTGATCCCTAAATGGGTATTATAGTCATTTCATTCAAACTTAACAGAAAAACTAACGGCTGTTAGTGTTAATACCTAAACTTGTTACAAAATTTAAAACACAATACCCGAAATTGTTACAAAAAACCCTTAGTACCCAAACTTGTTATTTTAGATAAACCACAGGGACCATTTATGTAATTAACTCTAATATTTATCGTAGCGGATAATAATAAAATATCAAAACTAAACTCGACAGGATATGGTTACAAACGATGCAATTTAACCTACTGATAAAATATAATATACATTGGGGGTTAATAATTAATCGTTTTTTAGACACCTAAGATTCAACGAATCAATGCTAGAATATGAACCGAGACAGGACAAGAGAAACCGCAACTAGGTGGCGCGGGTGTCCTGATGGCTCACGAAACGCAGCAGCAGCAGCAAAATGCTTCGGTGGTGTATGTTTTAGTCGGCAGTTAAAAAGAAAAACAAAAGGAATCATAGTTCTTTTTTTGTTCTACAAGTGGGTCATTCATATTATATATATATTGATTGAGTACCTTGTTTCACACACTATTAATTGGGCATTTCACATCTATAAGCAAACGGTCGTCTGTCAGTGTATAAATGGTCGTTTGCATGATAATAAACTACAATTTGCATGATAGTAAACGGTCGTTTGTTAGAGTTTAAACGGTTGTTTAGAAAATAATAAACGGTAGTTCATTAAATAGTAAACGGTTGTTTGCTATTTTATATTAAATTTTCTTTATAGTTATATTATATTAAATTTATATACTGTTATAAAATTTACTTTTTCTATTAAATTATAAAACTTATTTTTTTATTTATAGTTATAATATATTAAATTTATATATTGTTAAGTTTTTGTTATATTAACTTTTTTATATTTATATTATGCTAATTATATAAGTTGCACTTTCAGTGGGAATAAGTTGCACTTGTGCAATAGTAGAAAATAAGTTGTATTTTCAGTGTGAGATAAACATTGAAGAATCACATTAAATTTGTTGGCGATCAATATTTCTATGTAAGGTATTATCATCTAGTGTTGATCAGGAGTTGGACCCGGTTGTAGCCATAATAAAGTACGTTTTGTCTTATCATATGAGCTGGAGAAAAGATTTCTGTATAAATTAGAGTTGTTATGTAACTCGTTTAAAAGCTCATACCTCATGTTCAGCCAATATTCTTCACCGAATCCCAAGTAAAAGGAAATTGCACGAAACCCATAGTTACCATTACTGTTTATGTTCTCTATATGTGTTATATATAGATGGAAAAGTTTTGGGATCTGTGTTAGTAAAGGATGGTGACATATATAAGATTGAGTTGTGTTATCTACGTTTGAACTAAGTTTGAGGGACTCAACCCCATAAAATCATAACTAACAAAATCATCTGTCGTGTAGGTATGACCTCAGGTAGGTTTAGCAGGTGAAGGGTTTGGTTTGTTTTGTTTTTGAGATTTGAGTGTTGACCTTCTATAAGTATTTTTTGCACCATATTCTCATTAAGATTTATGCTTATAGGATTCCTTATGCATTTTATCCTTTCTAACCAATTCCTTTTCACTGTGGGGTTTTTGTGTTTCTAGTAAGCTTCTTTGAACCTCTCAAGTTCCTCATCACATTGAATATCTTCTTCATCTTCATTTAACGATACCGGTAAAAAGTCAAGCCTCCTTCGAAATATATATATATCAAATGTAGTGGAACAAGTTTGTCTGCTTTTATATACTATGCGATTTCACAAGCACATGGTAAACCACAACTAGTACAAATATGGTAGTCATAACTTTGTGATTGGTTTTGAATTTCATTAACTCGTCTCAGCTCCCCAAGTAATATATCCATAGCTTCATGAGAAACATTTGATAACAAAGAAATAAATAAATTATGTTTGTGTTGATGTTTTATTTTAATCTGACTTTACTCGAAACTTGCATTTAGTAGTGTTTCCTGTAAACGTACTATATTATTTAAAATTCCTATAAACTTATCTAAATTTGATTTGTTCGAATTCAATGTGTTTTTTAACAGAGCATGTTGGCTTTCTACTTTGTTTGTTGTTCGTTCTTCAAAATTTAGATGTTGATGAATCCACACAGACAAGAACATCTCTTTATAATTTTACAACGAGTTAAAATCCAAATAATTAAACATAATTGCAAAGTTAAATCATATACGTTAGTTTAAATATGAAATAAAAACAATAAATTGAATACATCTGGAAAATACTTCGATGCTTGTTCATCAACTTTGTCTGCAATCACGTTCGATTTTCATAATAGACCTTAATTGTTGGAGATTGAAGCAAAAATCTCCATTATACAAAAATTTATCCTACTCTGTCTAGACTTGAAAGATAGTCTGCAATGCTTTCTGATATTCTCCAATATATGATATCTACAAAGCAATCGGGTTGCTTCTGGAAAAGTTACTTGGCATGCATCCATTAATGCCAACTTTCTATCGGTGACTATGACATGTGGTACCATATAGTCATCCAATGTTTTTCTCAGACAATTTAAAGCCCACTAGAAATTATCTTTTTTCTCATTTCATATGAACGTGAAAGCAATACAAAATGTATTGTTTGTTGAAGTTAAACCCACAATTTGAAGAAAAGGAAGGTGATACTTGTTCATCTTATACGTGCAATCTAAAATAATCACATGTGGGAACGCACACCGTATTTTTAATGAAGTGGGGTTGACAAAAAAATCATTTAATTGATTTGATTCGTCATCAGTAGTAAAATCATAGATGTATCAACCCATTTGCAAAGATTGGAGAGTGCTTGCATTAGGGTGGTTCCAACTTTATCCAACTTTCGGATCCTTGTCTGTGTATCATACACGGTTTCAATTGTCAATACATTTTATCATTATATTCTTTTAAATCCATAAGAATATCACGTGGCTGCATATTTTTTTCTTGTAAGATCTTCCACCAGTGCATACTCTTCTTTAGACAATCTTTTTGCATAAGCATGACCCTCTAAATATTTAGAAGGTTTATAGTTATGTTCGTCACACACAACATGTATTTTCCAACCTCCATCTTCTTCATGATATTTTGCTATAAGTTGAAATAGACAACCTGTCTTCTTTGTGCCTGAATGCGTGGTCTAATATGATGTTGACTTGTATACACCACCACGATAGCACATAAGAAATGCGTTGTTGACGAAGTCGTATATAGTCTTCTTCGTTCGTTGTGTGACAATAACGTGTCCAAGGGTGCGTGTAGTGTTTTGCACCCGATCCATTAACTCCTCTTTTGTTTGGTACACCCAATCATTATAAAATCGAGACATTATTGACTTGAATTATGATGGTGTGTGAATAAATAAATTTGAATAATTGTGAATTGTGTATTGTGTATTCTTAATAAATGAATTTATAGGCATCTTCCTACAACAATCACTGTGAAATAAAAAAATCTCTACACTGACACAATTACCAAAATGATCTGGCACAATTCTTAATAATTATTTCTTTTATCTGGCAAGCAATTATTTTACATAACTAAAAAGTTATTTACAATAACCCAAACATAAATAAAATTATTATACAAATAAAAACTAAATCATAATATTACATAACTAAAAAAATTACATTACTATACAAATAAAAATAAAATTACATTATAAATTCAATTCATCTATTGATATGGGTCATGAGGAGGGTCTTGATATGGAGTTATTCACATTTGATTATTACGTTTAAACCTCCACCTAACTTGTGGATAATTTGCAATCATGTCCATCTGTATAACATGTTCAGGATCAACAAATCTGGACAAAAGAACCAGCCCGCATAACCTTGCCACATTCTTAGGGTTGAGAATGTGTAAAGACTCAGCGAGTCGAGTAACATGTGTACCACCACAAATATGCCCGCTTTTCTTTACACCCGTGCAAGTAGTAAATAATCAGCAAACATATATGCCTGATTTCAAGGTCTCCTTTTAATCAAAAAAAATAAAAAGAACAAATAATTTTTAGTCGCCCCACCACTAGTCATCCTACGTCCATCTATAGTATGACTAATAACGTGATGAAGATATCTATACAACGGATCATTCATTCTTGTAGCTTTCATTTTATTGTTAGGCATATATTGGCCCCCACCAATTCCTTCCCAAAACATTTCATCATTATAATCTTCTAGAAATTGCGTAAGACTGTTAAAAAATTAGATTGATGGGTCTCATGCACTGTATATAAACCTATCAAAACACCAAACTCGGCCACTAAATAATTACATGGCACCCCCAAGCACGAAACTTATAGCATTGTTATCACTGTTAAAAAAATATAAGTTCGATAACATTAATATATATGATCCAATATTAATATATATAATCCAACATTAATATATAAATTGGTATACTTATAGTTATGGTTGTTCGAGTCGAAATGAAATGTAGAGAAAAACTCCAAACAAAGTTTCTTATATTGCGGGCCACTAATTGCAAAAAAATCTGCTTCACGACTCGTTCATCATGTTACGAGCACGAGTAAATTCCCCCACGTCCCGTAACAAGCTCCAAGATATCAAACATGAAGCATCAAATTCTTTATCTAAAAGCTTTTGAAGCCTTTTATATTCATCTGACGCTCGATGGAACTGAAGCTAAGGATGATTCGAAGCACGAACCGACGTTGTATCTTGACGTGAACTTGAAGCCATTACCTAAAATAATTAAATCAGTAACAAAATAAAATATATATTAAACTAAATTGTATTATAATAATAATAAACAAACATTAGTTTTTATAAGAAAAATAATAATAAGATGATGAAGGTAAATTTTGTGGATGCGGTGAAGAAGATGATGTGAATGGTGGTATAAATTGAGGTGAAGAAGATGATGGTGAAGAAGCAAGTTAATGGTTAAAAAGGGTGGTATATATTGAGGGGAGTTTGACTGGGCTAGAAAACAAACGAATTTTGAGTTGTCAAATCATTAAAAGCAAACGACCGTTTAATTTAAAGCAAACGACCGTTTGTAGAAAAGACAAAAGACTATTTCCAGGCCTGATAAACAACTTTTTAGAAGTCGAATAACCAACCATTTACATGGTCAGAAATGACCATTTACAGTCAAAGAAATGACCATTTACATGACAAGTCACATCAATGGTGTCACACCCCCGCTAAGAGCGGAAACACGGGGGCGTAACGAGACGGGAATCGTCATAACACATGGTAAGCGATAGAGATGCAATAATAATAATAATGACAAACGTGTCATGACAACACCCGACAACAAGGGGACTTGTGTCGTGTTCAGTCAGTATTCACGACAACATAGCCATAGCAAAAACATGATATAAGATGAACATAGATAATAACATTGTATGCAATTCCCACAACCCGGGAACAAGTTACAAAGTATAGTGTTGTTTGAAATAGATACATCAATTGTTTTCAACAAGACAAGTTTAGCCCGAAAATGCATCCTAGGGTCTCCACTAAGGCAACACACCTAGAACCTCAGCTAGCATGATCACCTGAAAAGATATGCTCAAAATGGTCAACAAAATTGTTGGTGAGTTCGCAGGTTTAAAGTAAATAAGTAATTGATGCTGTATAAAGTTGTTGCAGAATACCGTGCATACAGTTATAAGTAAGCAAAATCACATGGCAAGAGCTTTACAACCAAACCTAATGACGTACACAAAGAATCTTGTCGGAATATATTCACCCAAGGCCCGTACCTGGCTATTGTTGGTACTAACTAGTATACCAACACAAGGGTGGGGGTGTCAACCCAGTAGTACTACCAATACCTAACCGTCGTTCCACACTGGAATTAAATGGTTGTAAGAAAGAACCACAAAGCAGACTCAAGCATGTATCAGATAAGTACCCACAAAACAGTAGCACGTTGATTCCAAGTATGTAAATTGTATGTATGTTGTACAGCATAGAAATGGGTGAGCACACTTTTCCCCCATATTTGTAAATGTTTGTTTGTAAAGTAGTATAAGCATAAAAGGGGCCACGAAACTCACTTGTTAAGTGGTAAGTATGAAAGATCGAGATTCCCAACAGTTGAATGCAATGATCGGTCAAACACCTATTGACAGTTATTGTCAAACATTAATGACATGTATAAAGCGTATAGTATGTTTGGTTGGTTCGGGTTGTATCGGTTCGGTCGTGGGTAGCACACACACACAAGCGGGCACACGTATCAGATCTTATGTAGATCCAAGTACTACGAGTAGTCGTCATTGCTTATGACATCCGTGAAATGATCTCGTGGTTATGAAAGATAGCACTTGTTAAGTATTTGGAGTTCCAATTGGATTGTCGATAATTGTAAAATGTTAGGTTGTTTTCAATTGAAATAGTATGTGCATGTTGATGGCGTTGACTTTAATCTTTGTGGTCAAGCAATGACACTTTTACTGATGTTACCTTATCATCATCAGACGTTCAAGGGAAAATCACACTCAACATCATCAGTTACACAACAGGACCAGACGCTCGACTCAACGCTCCATCCTTACGAATCAACCTTCAATCATACGAATCAGCTTCATTCGTACGATTGAGTCTTCATTCGTATGGTTGGCATTCAGTCGTACCACACAACACACATTCGCACGACCCAAACTCCATGCGCACGAATCAACCCTCAATCGTGCGAATTAGCTACTTTCATGCGATTGAACCTTCATTCGTGCGATTGGACTCCAGTCGTGCGAAACACGCACAGTTGCATACATTCATTCGGTCACCTGACTCAATCGCACACAATCATTCATACGCATGACTCAATCACATACACTCATTCGCACGCATGACTCAATCGCATACAAACTCACAGTCGCACGACTCAGTCGCACGACATGCCTAGTCGCATAACTCAGTCGCACGATTGACTTAGACGCAAGATTCAGTCGCACGACTCACTCAGTCGCACGACTCACTCAGTCGCACGACTCAATCGCCTGGTAGACCCAGTCGCCTGAACTGCAGAATCGTGACTGTGGTCGAGCTGAGCAGCCCCCGAGCTGCTCTAAAAGCGAGTTTTACACCACAAGGACTTCCAGAAACACTCTACAAACATACACAAACATGAGAAACAAGCAGAAAGACCTCACACGCACCCACACGACCTCATGTGCTCGGATGAACCCAAACACCCGAAACCCTATTTTGGACAGCCGTGAATAAGCAAGGAAAAGGGACAACCAAGGTCGTCTACCTGCTAGAATGGAGCAGACTAGGCCGTAGGTGGAGTCTAGACAACAAGAACAAGACCAAGCGGGTTGGATTGGTGCTAGAATGAAGAAAATGTGTGTGTAGGGAGTGAAGAGGTGAAGAAGATGAAGATGAGGATAAATGGCTGGGAATGGGGTTTATATACCCAGTCCAAGTTTGCAAAATTACAAGTTTAGTCCCTGCACTTAACCCTCGAGTTTCCCAAAATTTGTTTCGGTTGATTACAATCTTAAAATGTTCGTTATATTAAAGTTAAAAGCGTGTTTAATGGCATTTGATAGTCAAAAATGGTTTTATTAATGACAATGGTTGAAATTAAAATGACATATTTGGGGGTAATGGTGATGAAATTTATAAAAGGTTTATGCTTAACACATGTTCTCGGAGGAAGTACAGGCACAAAGGAAAAATAAGCAGACATGATTCCTTAAAGCAGGAGTTCATGAAGAAAAGGAAGAATAATTAAAATATTTCTATGCTTATTTATGTCGTTCGACGGACCTTAAGGCGACGGATGTCACAAATGGTGTATGAAACAGATTTCCATATTGTTTTGTTGGATAGTTAAGTTCAAAATGGGAGTGAACCCTTTAAAATCGTACACACAAAACAAACAAAAAGATAAACGGATTAACTTCCTAATTATCTTTTTGTTTAAATTACTTAATAGTAGAACTCCCAATAGTTAAATTAAATGGACATTAATTTTCATTACCCAATATGTAATTCTTAGGGGTCATAACTTGATTGCCAACATCAGTTAATTGACCCCATACATATTAAAACTCCCACTTAAACGGTATTCGATTAAATCTTAATGTAAACAGTCAGCAACACTCTAGCTACGCAAGGCTTCCCCCAACAAGGTATGACACTTTAAAGTCATTAATCAAAACATCTTGATTTATTAACACCTTATTATAACAAGACAACAGACTTATGGTAATCATAGTCATGAATCCTTTCTATAAAAACATCAATTGAGTCACTGATATTAATTCTCATATGAAGTTTAATCATTATTGTTCTTAATCCAGATTCAAAATGGTCCAGTCAAACACACAGTCAGTTTGTGTGAGGCCTCACACTTCACCAGTTTGAATCAATAAGGGCGCCATGACGTCTACTTGTTACATATAATACAAGAGTACAAAATACCTTAATAACTACATACAACTTTAGAATTATTTCCTACCAAAACATTTAAAAATGGCAGCTATGCGACAATGGTCGACGGTTGATAGTGATCAAAGAATAACCTTGGTAAATGAAAGTTCTAGTATGCATCTCAAGTTAGAGGATACTAAATGAGTATACCAATACCAAAGTATCTTATAATAAAGATGGTTTGTGGTGAGTTACATCCAACGTCATTTATAATGAGTTTTGTGAATTTAGAGTTATCTCGTTGAGTCTAAATTTAGAATAGTCTTAATTCAGAATTGTTTCCACAAATCTAACTGACTATGGATAATTTAGAATACAATATTTATGGATTAAACGTATTAAAATCACTCATAGTTATAAGATTTATAATTGCATTTAAATTAGTAAATCAAAACGAATTTAAAAGTATAACTGTTATATGTTCGTACATTCAAATACTAAATCAAAACATATCACTTGCTAATCTAAGCCTTATCGCAACCCTATGTGGATCATGCTTGTGCTGAGTCATGGGCTTAGTAAGTGAGTCAGCTAGGTTTTGATATGTGTCTATTTTGCTTATCATGATGTCTCCTTATTTCACTATGTCCCGTATATAATGAAACTTTATTTGAATATGCTTGGCCCTATGATGAGATTCAGGCTCTTTGGCTTGAGTAATAGCACCCGTGTTATCACAAAATATCTCGCTTGGTTGTTGAATACTTGGAACCACATCGAGATCGGCTATGAACTTCCTCATCCAAGTAGCTTCTACAATGCCTGCCTATTATTATTAGCTTAGCATTAGTCTATTGACTAACTATGTGCACACATAATATGCCTTAGCCTTTTATTATTACGATTACTTTGTTATATAAGAATCATTACATTTGGCAAGTTTCTACTTTTAGAAACTTTTTTCGGTGCATTTTATTTTGTTTAAGTTGTTATTTTATCACTTATATATGTTAAGGTTAGGACCGTGTACGTACGGAGTATTAACTGATTCTGCGTTTTACCAGATCAAATAGTGCGGAATCCTATTTGATTGGTGATCCAATCAGTGAGAACGATAACCTGATCGATATAAGAATGAACTAAACGTTAAGAACAAGTAGGAATCAATCAGGAACAAACTATGAACTTGGACAGGCTCTTAGGGACGCTCTGGATGGCTAGGATTTATGTGTATTCGAAATATCTCTCAAAGTGTTTTGTTTTTCCACGAATTAGGTGGTATTTATAGGTTAGTAGTTTCCATTCGTACGACTAAACCATGCTAATGGTTCAGTCATGCGACTGAATCATGCGATTGAGTCATACGCATGACTGAAGGTTCAGTTGTGCGACTGAGTCAATCTTATGTCTCAATCATACGACTGATCCAGTCTCCTGGGTCAGTTGTGCGACTGGTCCGTAAGCATGATATATTCATGCGTATGGTCCATAAGTATGGTCCATTAGCATGAATAATCATCCGACTAGGTTGAACACATTACCCAATCATTATTGACTTAGAATTGTGTACAACAACCTCAAACCTATATAAGAAGTTCATACATATGAATCAAAGATAAATAAACATCAAAGCATATATCATATTTCATTACTTAGTCATATTACACATATGTAAGACATGAAAGACTTTTACATTTAAGCATATAAACTAGGAACAACGTGTATCTAAAAACTTCCTCTTGGATCTAGTTTACCCTATTATCTAACATTCTTCACATGCTCTTGAAATTTCTTGTACTTCTCTTCTCTTGTGACTCCTGCATGTATCTCGAATGCAAAGCTGAGCCGTATAACGTGTTGGAATTGAAGAGATTGTACAATGTCTTGCGTGTCATAGAATAGTGGCCACTTGTATAAAGTATAGACATCTTCAACAGACAAGTTAGTGAGCCACATTGGGTCAAATACCCTGATAGTCTATATCTTCCCATCTCTGTTCAAAACTATGACCACTTCACCTATCCTCTAATCATAATACCATCATTTGAAGTGTGGAGTGAAGTCCTGAGGCATTTCCATAAGGGAATCTTGGACATTGTGCATGGGGGACTCCACTTAGCACTACTTTAGGCTTTCCAGATATAGGATCAACTTCAGACTTATGAATGAACCTCTTAGGTTGTTGAGGTCTGAAGTTTACCCATCTGGTGTAGTATTCTTTCTTCAATGCTGCTTCAGACCATCCTGACATCTTTCTTGGGTTAGCATACAACAAATCTAAGCATGCCAGTCGGTTGAGTTCAAAACCAGGAAGAGTCTTCAGATCATGTGGATATCTGAAGTACTCAATCCCTTTCTCCCTTTTAACAGCATAGACTTCCAAGTCTTCAAAATATGCCTATGCGATAATCTTGCTTGACACTTTCTGATGTCTTTTGACTCTTTGGTGTAGGAATTTTGCTTTAGGGTTGCGCACTGGACTTTCATCTCAGCAAAACAAGCTGCCCATTCAGCTTTCTTCATATCACATATGCATCTGAAGCTTGGGCTATACTTTCATCTTTCTTTTTTTCTTTTTCCATATCCAACTTATCAAAAGTATCACTGCCAAACGTTTCACCCAAGTTGGGGATAACATTGCCTTCAGGGTCAATGTACTATGGATAGTGCTTTGCTGTGACATCCTCTATCTCTATCTCATCCACATCTTTCAGCTTCTTGTCACTTAATACATCAACTTTCGGATCATCTTTAACAATCTCATCAGGATTCAGTCTAAACATTTCAACGAGTTGCTCATTTGTTAGATCATGGATGATCTCTCCTTCCTCCGAAGTGTAGCTCATGGATCTTCTAACGATCCCTTGCAAATCAAGATTCGTAGTCAGTTGAGTCTTGACTTGCTGAAGGGGAATGACATCATATTCATCTTGCTGTTAAGCTTTATCTGTTTGATTAAACATTCAACACATCATACATAAATCATTAATCAAGACATTTAAACATAATTAATCATTAATTACATCAATGTAATACACAATTCAAGTACAAAAGTTTCAAATACATAAACATCTAATCATTACTTTTGTCTTGATCTGGTGTCTCTTCAGCTTGAGGAGTTGAGGACGAGGCTCCTTGATCCTGATTTCTCTTGGTGAGCCTATCCTTCAATGATGGATTTGAGGCTGACGTAGTTGCATCACCTTTTCGATCATCCTCATCATCATCATCTCCTCCTTTTCCCTTTTCACTTCCTCCAACACCCTCGTCATCACCATCATCTTCCTCAGATTCATCTTCATCCTCCTCATCATCATCATCATCCTCATCATCACCATCTTTAATCTTTAACCGCTCACTCTTTGATCCTTTAGCTTTAGCAAAATCTTTTTGTTCTTCTTCTCAAGTCCTTAAATCCTCTTTACCGAAGCCATCACTAGCTCGTTTTGACTTTTTAGTGCGTGGTGGGCCCAACCTAAAGCTCTCTCATACTAAGCATTCCTCTCACTTAGTTGAGCAATTTACTTTGCTTGAGCCGCATTTACCACCATCAGCTGATTGATCTGAGTAGCCCTCAGATCATCAGTAGCTATCAGCTTTAGCACCATCCGGTTCAGGCTAGCAGTTGCTCATCTAACACGACCATGGGTAGAGTAGGTCCAGGTATAAATGTGGATTGGGTGGAGGGACTAGCTTGTTAAGTGGTGGTGGTAGTGGTGGATGTGGTGAAGATGGAGGAGGAATGGGAATGGAGTGTGGTGTAGTGTTGGGTATTGTGGGTGTGGTGGAGGTAGGTGTATGAGTGGTGGTTGGAGTATCAGTGGCTGTGGAGGTGGTAGTGGGTGTGGTAGTGGTGGTGGCTGTGGCAGTGGTGGTAGTGGCTGTGGCAGTGGTGGTAGTGGTTGTGGCAATGGTAGTAGAAGATATGATCAATGTGAATCTTGGCCTCTTACCGTTTTTGCCATAAAAATGGGCCATCCTCTTCTTCCTGGAGCTCTTTGCAGTAGAAGCTCCCTTTGGGCTGATAGGCTGGTAAGGTATGTAAGTAGGATCAACGACATTAGTATCATCACCTATAGTACTAGCTAGGCGTCCACCAACTGCCTCTATCCCCTTCTCAGTGGCCACGACCCGACTCCCAACTGTCCTCGTGAGTGGCTTATTATCTGAATCTTCGTCTTTATCTATCAATAAGTCCTGGCGGAAAGCAGCCTACTTAGATCCACCAGGAGTAGCAGCAGTACTGTGAGTAGGTGGTGGAGATATATTAGACGTGTCGGTGGCCCTTGAGTGACTGGGGCCAGCATCTCCACCACCTTGACCATCATTAAGGTCGTAATCATTATCGTCATCTTCTTCAGTAGGAACCACTATGGGCTCTACATCAGAATCACAATCGTCGTGACACCACTTTTTGCAAGAGGGCGCCACATACTCCTCGTTGGCCAGATGACCAAAAAGTCTCTTGACCGGGGGCTTCACCTGCTTCCCCCGGTAGACCTTTATCCTACCTAATGTAGTGTTATCCATAACCTCTATAACAATGACATCATCCCTCTCTTTCAGCAGCAGAGGAAGCTTCTCGTCAATAATCATCTGTAAAACCTCGGGTACATGCAGAAGCCTTCCTTGCCCTTAGCCTTGATGTGCTCTATCATGTAGGAGAATAGCATGTGGGAGAAACTGAACAGGTGGTTCAACACCAGAGCAACATATGCGTTCGGGATTTGATCTGACATCTCATCGAATCCTCCTCTCCTTGACGCTATGCACTGAAGGATGAAAGGAGCCAAGTACTTGAACTGGGGGCATAAGTTGCTCTTTTTGAGCATACCTACATTGATGTCCCTAGTGTACTTCATCCTCAAAAAGCATCTTCTAACAGTCAGAGGATGTAGCTTGGTTGGGTGGGAACCATCCTCACCCAGATCCAGGACTCACCTTAGATCGTTTGTAGTAATCCTAATCTCCTGTCCGAAGATCGAGCTCTGAATATTGTGGGGCTCAGAGGACCTGTCAATTGAAGCACCTTCCCAGAAGGCCTGCTGTATAGATCGATAGGTTGTACATGAAACAGAGATAGCCTTGTAGATCCTTGATCTACGTAGGAAGGCTATAATCCCAACAAACTCAGAAGCATTCCGAGAGGTAGCATTTAAGTGAGCACAAATATTGTGCTTGGTGCTCATCGTCCATCTATTAGCCATGTTGCTGAAACACAAGAGAATATACATTAGATTTATGCAAAACAGAAGATAGCTAGAACTTAAACTATTTTAATCAAACTGGTTCAGTTGTGCGACTGAACCATACGACTGAGTTTTAGTCGTACGATTGAGTTCAGTCGTACGATTGAGCCTGCGGTTGAGTTCAGTTGTGCTATTGAGCCTGCGACTGAACTTAGTCGTATGATATGCCATGCAGTTGAATCAGTCATGCGACTAAACCCATACGCATGATTCATTCGTGCGATTGAATTGTGCACCTGGCTCAATCGTGCGACTGAAGTTCATTAGCATGTCCATTAGCATCCTACACTATTGAACACCCTAGATTTGAATCTTTGTCAAAACTTTATATTTGACTTCGTGTTTAGACTCATTTGGACCGCAGAGACTCTAAATAGCACTTAATTTCCTTTAAGTCAACTTTAATGTCCATTTAAGTGGTCTATTTTTAGGGTTTATCTCGGTTCTAGGTTTTAGCATAATCGGTCCTTAAGATGCGACTAAGACGTTCATTTGGATCGATTTCAGTCACCTAGTACCTGTAGATGAGTAGAAACACGTTAGGATCACAATCAATAGGTAATATCAGTCAAACGAAATTTGAGCAGAGTATGTGTGTGTATGGGAAATTTCAGAGAACTTTGAAGGGTGGTAAGGGTTACGAACAACTGACCCCCTTATTTATACTATTTTAAATTTCAGTCGTGCGACTGGACCCATAGGCATGCTTCATTTGTGCGACTGGGTTTCAGTCATGCTATTGGCTCATACTCCTTCATCCATTCGTACGATTGGTTTAGTTTTGTGGTCCAATATCATGGTTGTTTCATACTCATGGTCTAATCGTGTGACTGGATCATACGTATGGTTCAAACGTGCGATTGGCTCATCCTTATGAATCAATCGTATGATTGGCTCATACTTATGAGCTTGAACTCATACACTTTCAAACACTTAAATTTATTATCTTTTGATATAAAAACATTCAGCCCTCTGATCATCTCAGACATGACCCTTTTAATTTAACACCATTTGATCACCTCAGACGCGATCCTTTTAGTTTAATACCAATTGGTCACCTCAGACGTGACCCCTTTTAGTGAGTGATTGAAAAAATTCATCTAGTTGTATAGTCCGACATCTATGCAACAAAAGACTAGAAAATAGAAAAACAACTTGAACTTTAAAAGTAAAACAAGACCTATTTTTGTTGTTTTGGGTTTGAGAAGGATGGAAACCTTTTAGACTACATCTAACCAATTTTACTTCCTGAACAGAACAACTTCAAGTTAATTTGATCATTTTTGGAAAGATTCATTATGGAATCACACAGGTATATCATAATCATTTGGGACCCCTTTTCATATGCACTTTGATGCTAGATTCGTGTTTTGTCTGAGAGTCAATAGCACTTTCAAGAAATCATACTAGAGCTATAAGATGCACACATTGATTTTGACTTTCAAGAGTTGCAACAATGATGATTGACAGTATATTTGTCCTCTTAAATCCATACACAGATTTTTGACACACATTGGTGATAAGTTAGGTTTAATTATTTCAACAAGCATTTTGGATCCCACACTTATATGGCAATCAACATTCCTCAGGAGATTTTTAAGCGGTCTATGGGTATTTGACAAGAAGAAACTATTTTAAGAGCTTTCAAAGAGATGCCAAGCCTCAAGTCAGTGCCATCGCACAGTAGAGAGCCGCAAACAACAATGAATTCTAGAATTTTTAGGTTATGCTTATCCTCAGGTCAGTGCCACCGCACAACAAAGAGGAACACAACCTATCTTCTTGTTAGAGAATTCGTTTCTTTTGCACACAACACACCAACAACATTAGTCATTAGCTTGATTGCTTTTAGCAGTTTTCCATGTGCTTTGCTCATTTACAAGGTCATCTGCACACATTTGTGGCGTTTATTTTGCTTGTCACCTCTTATTGGAAATGCGTTTATTGTGTCTACCAGGGATAAGATGAGAACCCATAGCAAGTTGAAAAGTTAGTTTGAATTTTAATTCACCAATGAAGTCTACTCATCTATTGTGTTGAATCTACTGACACATCACATAATGAACTAGCAACCTCTAGGTCTACTTTCTCTATGTACCTCATTAGCAGCCTAGTTTTACTATCATTTTTCTTTTGTTGTGCTTAGACTTCTCTGACTTGTACTTTGAATTTAGCAAGTTAAAAAAATTTGTTTTGAAGTCCCAACCAATTTGTTCCCTGTGTACTATCATTTTCCATAAGCTTTAAATCATAATCACAGATTTGATTTCATTTCTTTCAGCTAATCTGCCCTTCCCTCTCGTTTTTAAGTAATTAAATACTACAACGGATTAAATACTAAAATAAAACTATTCTCCCCCTAAAATTCTAAAACCTAAAATCTTTTTGTGTTTTTGGATTTTAATAAATAGAAAAATAAAATAAAATAAAATAAAATAACTAATAAACTAAGAAACTACTTGTCGAACTAAGAACTGTCGTCTTCTTGAATCACGTCACTTTTATTTTTCACACCATTAACCTCTAAAAGATATAAAAATTGTGGGTTGTCAAATGCTTTTGTGTAGAGGTCGGCGCGTTGAAAATCAGTATTAATTCTAACAACATCGATTAAGTTCTTTTCAAAACAGTCACGTATAAAGTGATATTTAATACCGATGTGTTTTGTTTTAGGGTGTTGGACTAGATTTTTGGTGATAGCAATTGCAGCAGAATTATCAACAAAAATAGGGGTCTTAGAAAATTGTAAATCGTAGTCGCGCATTTGCTGTTGAATCCAAATGATTTGCGAACAACAACTTGCAGCAGCAACGTATACAGCTTCACATGTTGACAGAGCAACTGTTGTCTGCTTCTTACACTGCCAGGTGACTAAGCGTCTACCAAAGAACTGACATCCCGCTGATGTTGACTTGTAATTCATCTTGCAACCACCATAGTCCAAGTCACTATACGCTGTAAGCACAAAATCATCGTCATGAGGATACCATGTAAGGAATACATGTTAAGGCTGATGCAACTCCAAACACTTCAAGTCTCCAGCATGCTGCACAAGTACATTGAAGAAGAATGCTTCGGAAGTTTCACACATGCAATTGAAATATTCTAAGTGTGAAATCTTCTGAAGCCAAGACCAATATCTTCCGAAGCCAAAGATGAAGTCTTCTAAAGCTTCAGAGACAAAGTCTTCGAAAGCTCAACACTTGAAGACAAATTTCTTTCGAAGACTTTTAGTACACATGCTTTATCTGATGTACTTTACATAAAGCTAGACCCCTTTCCGCTACCACTCTGTAAAGTCACCAACTTGCATGAGTTGGTCAAAAGGTCCATGTTTTTAGTAACTGTACATTGAGGTCTTGAGTCTTTAACTTTTTACGTCATGTACTTTATCCTTTTTGTAATATATTAGGATGTGAGCTATGGCATGTCATAGTCACAAGTCAAAAGGCAATCTGCCTTTTGACTCAACAATTGATTTTGTGTTGTGTCTAGTCAATTGTATCCAGCTGGCCTTCAAAGTATGGCCGGTTGTAGGATGTAGTATATGTATCTCAAGTACTTGTAACTTTCCTTTATGATTTGTAACACTTGTAAAAGAACTTGAGAAGAGAATATACTGCAATCTTGAAAACCATCTCTTTGTGTATTTTGCTATCTTGATCTATCTCTTATTTACTTGTGTTCATTGTATCATCTCTTGTGGATAATCCAGTCTCACTGTTTGATCAATCTAGTTAATCTCCTTTTTGTGTTGTTGTGTTGAAAGTGACCACCCTTCACCGGTCCTGCATTTGGCATCAGAGCATTCCAAGCTCTTGATATAAGATCTCACCATCTTTAGATCCCTCACACACACAAATACTAAAATTTTCAAATGGCAACTATTTCCGAGACTGATATGGAAACTGGAACCATGAACAAGTCCCCACTGATCACTCTTGATGACTTTGACACCTGGTGTTAAAGAATGGAAGGTTTCCTCAGGTCTCTAGATTCAAGAATGTGGGAGTCTATTGATAATGGACATTACATACCAAGCACCCCCTCTGCTACTAGTGGTGGTATGATCCCTAAGGCTATGGCTAACTACTCTGATGAAGATAGGAAGAGAGTAGAGATTGACCAGAAAGCCATGACAACCCTTCAGACTGCTCTTCCAAAAACTATATATAGAGGCTTCAAGAAATGCAAAATAGCTAAGCAGTTGTGGGATGCATTGAAACTGATGTATGAGGGTTCCTCTGAAGCCAAGGAGAACAAGAAGGATCTCCTGAAGCAGCAGTTTGAAAATTTCACCTTCAAAGCAGGTGAAACCATGACTCTACAATAATTTAGGTATGTTGAGATTGTGGATACCCTAGTGGATGGAGGAGTTGCTCTTGAGAACAGAGACATTGTAAGGAAGTTCATGTCCTCACTTCCTAGGCAATGGACACACCACTGTATGGTTATCAAGAGAACTGAGAACTTGAAAACTCTTACTCTGACAGAGTTGTATGGGATTCTCAGTGGCTACTAGATGGAGATGAACATGCAAGGTTCATCTAGAAATTCCAACAATCAAATGGGTTCAGCCCTTCATGTGGTTGAAAGGGATAGCATAGAACCCTAAAATCATCTCATATGCCACCCTGACAACTCACAAAAGGGTCCTTTCATCACCTTCCCTGAGACACCAAGGAATAACTACACTCAAGGAAGCCCATTCCAAGAGGCAAGTTCTTTTCAAGCCTTTGTGTATTCTGATGAAAGCTGGGGCAACTCTCATTTCACCCTTGAAGACCTGGACTGTATCCATCCAAATGATCTGGAGTACATGGAAATAGTCCAGCAGATGGCTCTTCTTAGTCATAGAGCCAAGAAGTTCTACAAGCGGACAGGAAGGAAGTTCCCCAGTAATGCAACCAGTGGAAAGTTTGGACTGGACAAGAGCAAAGTCAAGTGTTACAACTGTAACTTGATGGGCCACTTTGCTAGGAAGTGTAAGGCACCAAGAATAAGTGGTGGCCAAACACAATCCAGACCAAACTACATTGACAAGGCTACCCAGAATGAGAAGCCAAAGCAGCAAGCTACAATTGCTGTTGAAGAAGGAGGCTTTGACTGAAGCTTTCAGGTGGAAGATGCTTCTCCAAACCAAGCACTGATGACAGATCATGATGAAGCCAAGGTATTGGAACATCTCTGTACCCTTGAATGCATTGCTAAAGTAAACAGATACATGTCCTACAACTTAGAAATGTGATCTGATCTTGAGTCCTTATACATCCTAAATGTTGATTTTAGAAAGTTTGAAAATGATTATAAACTGAAGATAGAGAACTTAGAGAAAACTATTTTAGTTCTAAAACATGAGCATACAAACTTTAGGACTCAGATCAAGGATCTCATAACTAAGCTGACTGAGTGTCAGGTTGAGCTTATGATCAACAAAACCAGGGCAGAAAAGTGTGTTCTTGAAGAAGAGACCTTCAAGAACATGATATCCTCTTCCCTGCACAACAAGGTGTGCTATTAAAACAAGCAGGGACTGGGTTCTATTGAGATAGCTCCTCCACGCACAATCTTCTTTGTAAGATCACCCATGTATGGAACTTGTGAAGATGAGCTTCCTCTCATAGATCCTTTGAGTGAAGAGGATGAAGAAGTGATAATGAAAAAAACCTCTAAGAAGAGTGAAGAGGATGATTCTAAGAAGGGCCACTATCCTTCTGAGGAGATGGAGAAGACTCTGATGACAAAGTCTATGAGGAAGAACTTGATCAGAAAGAGCAAAAGAAAAGCAAGGAAGGCTCAAGAGATCAAGGCCACTTTTGATTCTAAGCAGAAACAAGTGTTTATCTCTCCAGGTTTTGAAGTGGTGAAGATTAAAGACATCAACCTAAACTCTTCTACTAAGAGTTCTGGTTCATGTTCAAATCATCTCAGCACCAAGAAGAAGGCTGATCTGTTGTGTACCACTGCTACACAACCTGGACCATCCAACTCCAAGAATAGTCCTCAGCCCAAAAGACTGTTTTAGCATCTGCAAGGATGAAGGTGGAGAAGGGATGTGAGCAAAGTCATCTTGTTCTCAACAGAAAACTCTTGTGAAGAAGAAAATGGAGTGTGTCATGTGTGAAAGTACTGCTCATCTGGCTAAGGATTGTCAATACAATCCTAAAGGTACTCTACACATGATCAAAACAAGGACTTCCAAGAGTTCCAAGAAGATTCAAGCTTCAGAAGGAAAATTTGTTTCCTTCGAAAGCTCCAAAACTAAGAGGAAGGCAAGTGGAAAATTGCCTTCGGAAGAAAAATTGGTCTCGGAAGGAAGGAATACTTCCGAAGCACTAAAGTCTGCTGCAGTGTCTGCAGAATCTTCCGAAGGTTCAGCCATCAAAACTTTTGAAGTCTCAAAAGCTTCCGAAGTATTGAAGGTCAAGCCTAAACTTCCAAAGGTGGTGTGGAAGTCAAAGAAAGACCAAGTGACTGGATGTTCTACATTAACAACAGCTCAAGATCCTCAAAGCACTACTATAGGATTTATTACTGTTGCGTTACTTCTGTTTCTTTTATTGAGCCCAAGACAAGTAAGGCTTGGGTTTCCAAATGTAACTAATCTTTTTCTTTGTGCAGGGACAACTCAAGACAAACAAAAATGTCTGGATCATTGACAGTGGCTGTTCCAGGCACATGACAGGCAATAGGTCACTACTCCAGAACTTTGAAAGGATTGATGGAGGGCCAGTTTCTTTTGGAGGAAATGAAGGTGGTTACATTTCTAGAAGGGGCAAGGTCACAAATGGTAAGCTCAGCATTGAAAAGGTAAACTTTGCCAATGAGCTTGGGTACAATCTTCTGAGTGTATCCTAATTTTGAGATCAGAGTCATAACATGCTCTTTATTAGAGCATGAGTGCATTTTTCTCAAGCCCAAGGTGGTCATTCCTCATGAACATATTTTCCTTAGAGCCCCCAGGAAAAGGAACATGTACAAGATGGACTTGCAAGAAACATCTCCCTCTAAAGAAGTTTCATGCTTTCTGTCTAAAGCCAATAGTGATGAGTCTTTCCTATGGTATAAAAGAATGTGCCATGTAACTTTAAGAACATGAATAAACTTATTAAAAATGATTTGGTAACTGGAATTCCAAAGAAAGAGTTTACAAGTGATGACCATTGTGTTGCATGCTCAAAAGGGAAGCAACATAAGGTATCTCATAAGCCTAAGGAAAGGAACTCTATCACTACACCCCTACACTTGTTACATATGGATCTCTTTGGCCCCACTAGTGTAATAAGTCTAGGAAGTACCTCTTACTGTTTAGTGATCACATTTGACTTTACAAGATTCACTTGGGTCTTCTTCCTTAGAACTAAGGATGAGACTCCTGAGATTTTGAAGAATTTCATCCTAAGTGTTGATACATATGTACCTAGTTGATGAGCTTAATGTAAATGTCTATTATGTCTTACAAATATGTAATGAATGAGTTGAATGAAATATAATATGTGTTTGATGCTTATAATGTTTAATGTTTCATTGTTTATTGTGTGATAAAGTATAATGAACTAATTATATCGGTTTGAGGCTGTTGTGCATAGTTCTTAGTCAATAATGATTGAGAGATGTGTTCAAACTTAATCGTATGAGTCTTCATGCGAATAGACCATGCCGATGGACCATACACATGAATACCTCATGCTAATGGACCAGTCGCACAACTGAACTAGGAGACTGGATCAGTCGCACGATTAAGACATAAGATTGACTCAGTCGCATGAATGAACCTTCAGTCATGCATATGGATCAATCGCATGATTCAGTCGCACGACTGAACCATGCTAATGGTTCAGTCATACGAATGAAAGCCCATATCCTATAAATACCACCTAAATAGAACAATTCGAGGGACTCGAAAACTTTTGACGCAAACTCGTAACCTAGCCGTCCATAACATCCAGAAAGCCTGTTCCAAGTTCATATTTCGCATCTGATCTTGTTCTACTCGTTCTTAACGTTTCTTTAATCGTTATATTGATTGGGATTGCGTTCTCACTGATTGGATCACCAATCAAATAGGATTCCGCACTATTTGATCTGGTTTCACGCATTATCAGTTAGTACTCCGTACGTGCACGGTCCTAACAAGTGGTATTAGAGCTTTGGCTCTTGATTTTTCATGTGATTCGATTAGTTTCGGTGTAAAAATCACGTTTTTCATTCAAAGGAGTCACCTTTTTGAGTAAAACAGTGTTTTCGACGTTTCCAGGTCTCAAAGTTTACGTTTTTCGGCATATAGCAGATTAGGGTTCTTGAAAAATCGTGTTTTTGTGTCAAAGTGTCAAAAACCTTCGATTTTGCAAAAACAACAGCATTTAGTCACACGATTGGCCCAATCGCACGAACTGAACTCAATCGCACACCCTATTCACACGATTGAACTCAGTCGCTCTCTCATTCGTACGACTGAACAACCCTATTCGCTTGTCTGCAATCGCACCCTCCATACGTATGACTGAATCCAAATGCATGATTGAATTCATTCGCACACCTAATTCGTATACTCCATCCGCATGGCTGAACAACTCCAGTCATTTGAGTCCATTCGCACGACTGAATACAATCGCACGATTGAATTCATTCACACTCCTCATTCGCATGAGTGATCCAACCGTATAGTCCATTCGCACGAGTGAGCCAGTATAGTTCTAAAGTTCAAAGTTTAAAGAGATGGATGATCCGTTCCCTGCATTTACTGCCGGAAGGGACTCTTGCATCCAGAACCTTCTGCTTCTAGAAAATGAAATTAGGAATCACAATTGTTGGACCAAAAGAACAAATGAGCCTGATCAGAAAAACCTCTAAGTCCCACAGACATCATAACAACTGCTGAAGACTTGATCAGCTGTTTGACAAAGTCTAAAGATTTAAAAAGCTGAAGAACTAAAGTACTGAAGACTTCAAAAGCTGAAGACCAAAGACTGAAGATCAACAGCTGAAGACTAAAGTACTGAAGACTTCAACAGCTGAAGACTAAAGTACTGAAGACTTCAACAGCTGAAGACCAAAGTCTGAAGATCAACAGCTGAAGAACAAAGTACTGAAGATCAACAGCTGAAGACTAAAGTACTGAACACTTCAACAGCTGAAGACTAAAGTATTGAAGACTTCAACAGCTGAAGACCATAGTCTAAAGATCAACAGCTGAAGAACAAAGTACTGAAGATCAACAGCTGAAGTACAAAGACTGAAGACATTAGCTGATGATGACAACAACTGAAGTTCAAGTACAAGTACTGAAGCCTTCAGAGTTTGTTACAACAACTAAAGAAGCATTCTTCAGTTGTTGTGATGGTTTCCTTTCAATAGTTTTCTTTTTGTTTCAGTATTTGTAAAACGACTGAAGAGCATGTTCTTCAGTTGTTGTAGTTTCAGTAGTTTCTTTTCAGTAGCTAGACTAGAGGCAATTAGATTGTTCTTATCCTATGCTGCATTCCACCATCTCAAAGTTTTTCAAATGGATGTCAAAAGTGCATTTTTATATGGCAAAATAAAAGAAGAAGTTTATGTGTGTCAGCCACCAGGTTTTGAGGACAATAAACATCCTGAATGGGTGTATAAACTTGATAAGGCTCTTTATGGGTTGAAACAAGCTCCTAGAGCCTGGTATGAGACACTCTCCACTTTTCTTCTCAAGAATACTTTCACTAGAGGCTCCATAGATAAAACTTTGTTTATTAAGAAGGTGGATCAGCATAAGCTACTTGTTCAAATTTATGTTGATGATATTATTTTTGCATCCTCTAATCCCCAGTTGTGTGATGATTTTACCAAATTAATGAAAAAGAGGTTTGAAATGAGTGCAATGGGAGAATTACAGTTCTTTCTAGGTTTGCAAATCAAACAAAAGGCTGATGGAATCTTTATTCATCAGTCCAAATATACAAAAGATCTTTTGAATAAGTTTGATTTACAAAATTGTAAGCCCTGTTCTACTCCCATGTGCAACACCACACAACTGGATGTGGATCAGAAAGGTAAAGCTGTTGATGAAACACTTTACAGATGTATGATTGGGTCCTTGATGTACTGAACAGCTTCTAGACCAGATATCATGTTTGCTACTTGTGTCTGTGCTAGATTTCAGGCTGCTCCTAAAGAGTCTCATTTGATTGCAGTCAAGCGGATCTTTAGATATTTGCAAGGTACACAATCTCTAGGTTTATGGTATTCCACTGGACACTCTTGCAAATTAGTTGCTTTTTCAGATAGTGACTATGCAGGGTGCAAGTTAAATAGAAAGTCAACTTCTGGTGGATGTCAATTCCTAGTCAACTATTGATTTCTTGGCAGAGTAAAAACAAACATCTGTTGCTACATCCACTGCTGAAGCAGAGTACATTGCAGCTGCAAGTTGTACTTCTCAGGTACTCTGGCTTCAGAACCAACTTTTGGATTATGGCATTACAGAGACTAAGACTCCATTATTAATGGATAGTGCTTCAGCTCTGTGCGTTGTCAAAAATCCAGTCCAGCACTCTAGGACCAAACATATAGAGATCAGGCATCATTTTATTAGGGATTGTTTTGAAAAAGGTCTGATTGATCCTAAGTTTGTGCCTAGTGCTGATGAGCTTGCAGACATTTTTACTAAGCCTTTGGATAGTTCAACCTTCCAAAACCTAGTGTTACGGCTTGGTATGTTGCAGCTAGAATAAGTGATAACTACTGATGATCTCAGTATATAAGTACTGATAATCATTAGTACCATATCACATATAGTACTGATTCTGTTAAAATAACTGATAAAGTTACAACTATTGATGTCAGTAAAAACAGAATAAGTACTGATGTCCTATGAAACAACTGAAAACAGCTAAAAGGCTGATGAGTAAGTGTTGAGGACAGTATGAAACAGCTGAAAGGCTATGAATTGACGAAAACTACTGATGAGAACTTTCTCTTCAGTTGTTTCTACAACTGCTGTTTCATCCTAAACAACTGATGACCAAAGCATGTCTTCAGTAGTTTCACAACTACTGATGACTAAAACCAAGTCATCAGCTGTTTACAACAACTGATGACAAAACCATGTCTTTAGTAGTTTCACAACTACTGATGACTAAAACCAAGTCATCAGCTGTTTACAACTGATGACAAAACCAAGGTCTTCAGTAGTTTCACAACTACTGATGACTAAAACCAAGTCTTCAGTTGTTTTCAAACATCTGAAGTCAAAACCATGGCTTTCAGTAGTTTTATAACTGCTGATGCCTAAAACCAAGACTTCAGTTGTTTCAACAGCTGAAAGGGTAATACCACGTCATCAGTCGTTTAAAACTACTGATGATTAACACCAAACCCTTCAGTCGTTTTCTAACCCTTACCCTATAAATATCCAATACCTAAGCCTTCAGCACTTCATCCTTTCCAAACCTAACGTTCAAATCTCCAACACTTCTCTCTCATTAATGGCGACCATGCAGCTCAAACCACGCCATAACTGTGTTGCCTACCTCACAAAATCACCTTTCTGGACAAAGTTCGACAACGCCATTGATCTAATGGTCCAATCTCCCTACCAAACGGCCTTCCTTCTAAATCCCACCATTCACGCCAAATCCTTACACCAGTTTTGGATGAACGTCACCCTTCTAACTGGGGAGAACAACACCGAGTCTCTCCAGTCGTTCGTCAACAATCATCAAGTGGTCATCACTCCGGAAGTCATTCGCCAAACCCTTAACTTGAATGATGCCACTTTTCCTGCTGGATATCCAAAGGGCACAACTGATTTATCCTTTGCCCATCATGGAATCAGGGAAACCTCAGTGCCTCTACCATCCTGAAGAAGCATTTCCATGATGTCGAACGTCTTATCTTTCACATGGTAAGTGTTTGCTTAGCTCCTAAGACATCCTCTTTGGATCAAATGTCTACCAGGTGGCAGCATGTACTATTCTCTATCCTTGAGCAACAAGACTTAAACTTTTCTGAAATTATTTTTCTTGAACTTAAGGATATGGCCTCAAAATCTCTTTCTAATCGATGGATATTATATCCTCGATTCATTATGGCCATCATAGAGAATCAGCTGCAAGCTGAGGGACTTGTTGGCCTTGGAGTCGCTGCAACGGCTGTATTGCCTGAAGTATACTCCAGGCACAACTCTGACCACACACTGAAACAGGCTGCCAAACTGCGAAAACCCACACAGTTAGAACCCACAGCCACCACCTCCAGAACCAGAGTCCCCACCAAACCTAAATCCAAAAAGCCAAAAATGGCTACTCAGGGAGATGAGTCCCCTAAGGATGCCCCTGTACCACAAACACAGGAACCACATACTGGTATTAACCCCCCAGTTGTGACAACGACTCAACCTGCCAAAGCCGCACAGGTATCCTCTCAACAGGATCCTCTTGCAACCAATATTGGGGAACCCACACTGCTGGAACCTATCTCACTTGAGAGGGTTACCATTGAAGCGCACCATTCACCCCGGGTGCAATCTGCTTCTACCCAATCACCCCATGCAACCGCCCCCTAAAGTCCTACATTAATTGTTGCACAAGTGTTGAGTCAGTTGCACTCCTCACCCCCTCCCCAGATACCAATTACAACTAGGCATACCTCTACCATTGAGGGGGAGGATCAAAGTGCATCTGATAACCCACAGCATAGGGGTTACAATGTTCCATTTCCTAGTGTAGAAAAGGAGATTGGAACTTCTGGTGAGGCTGCCACTTATCCTGCTTTAGCATATGATCAGGATGTAGTTGGTACCATTACTATGACCTTACCAGAGGCAACTGCTGATGAAGGACATAGTCCTGAGGCAGGAAGTCCCCAGTTCCAAGAAAAAGGGCCACATGCTACAACTGATCTACACTCAGTGCATGTTCATCTGGATTCTATCAGGAGGTCAGGTGATTCAGTACCCACTGATGATGACCTGGGTTTCTTTTACGATGTCTTAGCCCAAAACACCATCCTAGAAGAGGAGGTGAGCAGACTCAAAGAGCTGCTTGCCAAAACTTCTGCGGATTAAAGACCATCTGCCTCTCAAACCCCACAGATGACACCTTCATCCAAAGGTCTCCTAAACACAGAGCCACTCCCAAATTCTCAGCCACCTGCCTCTGCTTCTGGCACTATTTCTCAGGAACAGAACCCCCCTAAGCAAATAGCTGCTATCTTCCAAAATTCCTTACCTCTCATCACACCTATAATCACTGATATAGTGATCAAAGCCATTGATGAGAGGCTTTCCTCAGTAATACAACCCTTGATAGAAGAAGTTGTGGGCAAACAACTTTCTGACAATAAAACCCTTGCAACCAATGCAATCAAAAAGGGGGAGATTCAGTCAGTGAAAGCAAAAAGAAAGAGGAGTGTAGAGAGGACAGAGAAAGAGAAAGAAACAGAAGTCACAGTAGTTGAAAAAGAGAAGGAGTTGGCTGTGGAGATTGAAAAAGAGAAGGGGAAGGAAGCTGACATGGAGAAATCAAAGAAAAGAAAGAATGAGAAGGAGACTGCCTTGGAGCTGATGGTAAAAGAGGCTGATGCTGAACACAACAGATCAATGGATAACATCATTGATCAGTTGTTTAGGCAAGGCCATGACACTGACAAACTTGACTCTGAGATCAGAAGATTAGAGATTGAAGAAATCCAAAACAGATGGGCAAGTTATGATGTGTTAGAAAGAGAAAGGCTGGAGATCATGATCAGATTTATAGCAAAATATCTTGGAAGATCAATGATCGAAATCAAGGCTTGGTCCAGGGACAGCATCTTGGCAATAACCACCAAGATCTGTTCGTTTGAAGTATACACTAAAGGATTAGTTATTGAAGCTTTGAATGAAGCAGGTGCTGGGAGCAGGACTGAACTAGCCAAGCAATCTAAAGCCACACTCACTTCCAAAATGCTAGAACAGCCTGTCAACATTCCCACACCTAAACCACCAAAACAACAACCCACCAAATCAACTCCCTTACCGTCAAAACCAATAGCCGATGATGTACCCCAGAAGAAGAAGAGAAGGGTATTAAGGCTAGAAGATGATGATGAAGATAGGCTGCCACTCTCAGCTGTTATACAGTTACCGAAGGCCACAAGTCACTCCCCAACAATTACTCCTGAAACCCAAAGACAAATTGTGAAAGTGAAGCTAGAAGAAGAAGAACTTCACAAACAACACGATGAGGAATTGTTGAGGGTTGACAAAGCATATGCAGCCACATCTTCTATCATCAACATGAAGAAGCAAGCTCTCAGATTATACACTCTTAAGCATACATTTCAATATCAAAAGGAGAGAGTAAGGATTTGGCCTGATCCTAGGGTGTCTCACAGGATTCACAAGAAAAACATACCACAGAGATACATTGGCCAGGTGAAAAAGATTATAGATGAAGTGATCTCCCTAGTCTTTGTAGTATCACCCTGGGAAATCCTATAAGACTTCAAAAAAGCTTATAAAGCTAACCAAACCCCACAGAAGATGCTTGAAAATAAAATGGTGAAAAAGAGGTTAGTTTATAAGAGGCTTGAAGAAGTCAGAAAGAATGAGCTCCAGTTGTTTCTAGAGGGTAATCACCCTGATGAATTTGCTTATAGAATAATAACAACTGTGGAGCTAAAGAATGGGAAATAGGTCAAATACCTATCTGAGTACTATGGGCCTGAATCATTATTTGAAGGAGGTGTTGAAGAGCTGACCATGGAGGAACAAATTACCTTCCTTGAGGCCTACACAAGAGAGTCATACAGACTCATAGTGGGGAAGTAGATCTCATGGATGGGGTAACAACTCTGTGTCCAGTTCCCCAAGATAGAGTTCCCAATCATACTTTGCCAAACAGATCATTGAGACTTCTTCCCAAGCCTGTGCTTAAAAGGGTCACTTCTGAGCTGATCTAGAAGACAAAAAGACCAATCCTTCTGCCATAATAAGTGGGACATCTTCAATAAGTTTAGAGGTTTTGGCTGCATTGGTTCAGGGGGAGTTGTTGGACCAAAAGAACTAATGAGCCTAATCAGAAAAACCTCTAAGTCCCACAGACATCATAACAACTGCTGAAGACTTGATCAACTGTTTGACAAAGTCTGAAGACTTAAAAAGCTGAAGAACTAAAGTACTGAAGACTTATAAAGCTGAAGACCAAAGACTGAAGATCAACAGCTGAAGACTAAAGTACCGAAGACTTCAACAGCTGAAGACTAAAGTACTGAAGACTTCAACAGCTGAAGACCAAAGTCTGAAGATCAACAGCTGAAGAACAAAGTACTGAAGATCAACAGCTGAAGACTAAAGTACTGAAGACTTCAACAGCTGAAGACTAAAGTACTGAAGACTAAGTACTGAAGACTAAAGTACTGAAGACTTCAACAGCTGAAGACTAAAGTACTGAAGACTTCAACAGCTGAAGACCAAAGTCTGAAGATCAACAACTGAAGAACAAATTACTGAAGATCAACAGCTGAAGAACAAAGACTGAAGACATTATCTGATGACAACAGCTGAAGTTCAAGTACAAGTACTGAAGCCTTCAGAGTTTGTTACAACAGCTGGAGAAGCATTCTTCAGTTGTTGTGATGGTTTCCTTTCAGTAGTTTTCTTTTTGTTTCAGTATTTGTAAAACGACTGAAGAGCATGTTCTTCAGTCGTTGTAGTTTCAGTAGTTTCTTTTCAGTAGTTGTAATAATAGTTAACACTTAGCATTTTTGTAAGAAGATGTCAGCTATTTGACATCTTCAGTAGTTGTGTTAACTATCAGTAGTTTGAATAAATTCTGTTAGATGTCACTATCAAGTGACATCAGCAGACATCACATCTCCTAAGATGTTGACCTAATTGTATGCGTGACATTCTGTTACCACGAAAGCGAATATTGAATGAAATATATTTGCAGATTTTTTTCTGTCTATAACCGTTTGTTCTTGCCTTGAATATCTTTTGCGTTCTTGTGAATTGGCTAATTCATTGTTTGATTTCCACTGCTATACTCTCTAATAAATCAAACGTAGATTGCTGATCCTAACAACAATAAACCACCTAAACTTATAACGTTAAATGATTACCACAATGGAAATAGAGGTTCGATATCTACCAAAATAGAGTCGATCCGAATATTTGGGAATCCATTGAAACAGGTTATAGTATGCCAGTGGTGCTGATGGTGTTAAGCTCACTTTAGGAGGTATGACTGATAGCCAGAAAGCAAAGTAAAATGCTGAAAGAAGTGTATGCCCTGTTGACTCAGTCGATACCGAAAGATATATTTCATCAGT
This sequence comes from Flaveria trinervia, assembly GCA_025506515.1. Classification (NCBI taxonomy): domain Eukaryota; kingdom Viridiplantae; phylum Streptophyta; class Magnoliopsida; order Asterales; family Asteraceae; genus Flaveria; species Flaveria trinervia. Next base: position 49,170,757 of record CM046449.1, on the reverse strand, counting down.
TCTCTAAGAACAAACAGGCGAAAAAGTTATGGGACGCTTTGGAGAAAAGGTATGAGGAAATGCAACGTTAAAGGCATTAAAGCAAAAGCTCTCAAGAAGGAGTTTGATAAGTTCTCCTCAATAGGGAAAGAAAGCTTGGACGATATTATCGATAGATTCTACTATCTGATGAGTGAGCTTGTTGGACCAAAAGAACCAATGAGCCAAGATCATAAAACCTCTAAGTCCCACATGATATCACAACAACTGCTGAAGACTTCATCAGCAGTTCGACAAGTATTGAAAACTCCAACAGCTGAAGATCAAGTGCTGAAGACTTCAACAGCTGAAGACTAAAGTGCTGAAGCTGAACAGCTGAAGAACACAAGTGCTGAAGTTGAACAGCTGAAGAACACAAGTGCTGAAGCAGAAGTCCAAAGTACTGAAGTACAACAGCTGAAGAGTCTACAAGTACTGAAGATCAACAACTGGTGTACAAAGTCTGAAGACAAAGACTGAAGACATCAGCTGATGATATCTACTGAAGTCATCAGCTGATGAAACATCTGAAGTTCAAGTCTGAAGATCAAGTACTGAAGCTTCAGTAGTTTGTCACAACAGCTGAAGAGTACTTCTTCAGTAGTTGTGATATCAGTAGTTTTATGTTTTTACTTTCAGTAGTTTTGTAAAACGACTGAAGAGCTTGTTCTTCATTGTTGTAGTTTCAGTAGTTTTATGTTTTTCAGTAGTTATAGTAACTGATAACACTTAGTATTTTTGTAAGAGATGTCAGCTGTTTTGACATCTTCAGTAGTTGTGTTTCAGTTGGAATAATTCTGTTAGATGTCACTATCAAGTGACATCAGCAGACGTCACATCTCTTATATAAGAGGTGTCGACCTAATTGTAATTGTGACATTCCGTTACCACGAAAGCGAATATTGAATGAAATATATTTGCAGAATTCTCTCTATCTATAACCGTTTTGTTCTTCATTGAATATCGTTTCGTTCTTGTGAATGGCTAATTCATTGTTAGAATTCCGCTGCTATACTCCCTAATCAATCAAACGTAGATCACTGATCCTAACAAGTGGTATCAGAGCAGGTTAATCATTGATCGATCTAACAATTGATCATTGAAACTGCTAATTGATATCTATGTTTGATTGAATTAGCATATTCGCAAGAACTGGTTATAGATTATTGAAATTCTGTCGCTTTCGTTCATTTATTTTGAGATCTCTTTTGGTTCAATTGGTTGTTGTGTTTTGTTCTAAATCTGTTTTAGCTTAATCGATTTGATTGAATCTGAGATGACTACTCCTTCTAATGATCTCACAATACCGGTTCCTCAACCAAGCCTCCGATGCTGGTTAGGACCGAGTATAACATATGGCAGAAAGAAGAATGCTTTCACCTGTCTGTTAACAGTTCAGGTTGTTGGACATCTGTGGTACATGGACCACATAAGCCTATGGTGAACAATCCGGAAACCAATCAAATGGTTCCGAAGAAGAAGGAACAATACTCTGATGAAGATCGGAAATTGTTTGAGATTGATGCTAAAGCCCATGGAATTCTGGCCATGGCACTGCCTAATGAAATCTATTCAGGGCTTATGCATCATGAAACTGCTCATGATCTCTGGAATGCCTTGAAGGAACAATTCGGTGGCACAGATGAGGTTAGCAAACAAAGAAATCCTTGCCCAACAATATGAGACATTCTCTCATAGAAAGGGTGAGACACTGACTCAACAGTTTGAGCGTTTTTCCTGCTTGATCTCTGAGCTGAAAATGGTGAAACAGGAATACACCAATAGCCAGATGAAACAGGTTCCTCAGATCACTGCCTGAGAGATGGGACACATACACTATTGTCCTACGCTCCAGTGCAAATCTGGATAGCCTATCTCCCCAACTTCATGGGAAACTGCTTACATTGAAAGAGAGATAGAGCAGAAGAGGAAACTGTCCTCATCAGGAAAGCTCACTGATGACTTTGTACCAGGGAATACTGCCTTGGTTGGTCATGAGTCAGAATATGCTGCATCTGAAAGTAATTATGATGAGCATATTGATTCTCTACAAATAGTTCTGATCATGCATTTGTTGGTATTGAGAGTCATTCTGGCAGTAATAGTGACAATTATGCTTCATCATGGATGATCTGAAGGGAATTGCTGATGATGATTAGAAGAGATGGATATTCTAAGCCAAATGGCCTTAGTTAATATCAGATCTCAAAAGTTCTACAAGAGAACTGGCAGGAAATTTCCTGGACTCTCTGGCAAAACCAAAGTTGGTTTTGACAAGAGTAAGTTGAGGTGTCACAAATGCCAAAGGCTTGGACACTTTGCAAGAGAATGTAGATCAACTGGATCTAACTCTTCTGCACCCTTTGTGACTTTTCCTGGCACTAGTCTACAAAACAGAGGGCAACATCCTGCTGGTTCTGGTCATCAATCACACCTGTATCTCCTGCATACTTTGTCCCCAGGGTCCAATGTCATATCCTTTTTCCTGCTATTACTTGCCTCAGCCAAATCCGGTTCAAGCTCCAATTGCACAACAACCACATGCATTGCCCGAACCTCAACCTTCCAATCTCATCAACAAACTCAACCTCAACAACACAGCTTTTTCACCCCAGGAGTTGTTGACTGGAGCAGTTTACCAGATGATTTGTCTGGTCATGAACAACTGTTTTCTGGTGCTGGTCAACATGGTGGTGAAGTCCTTTGGAAATCTAGCTCTTATGGCTTTGGAGTCTGCTGATACTTCATCCTCTAATGCCTCTACACCACAGGTATCACAGGTATCCTCTGAGGCAAAAGCCAAACTATGTTCTGAAACATGCATAGCCTCATTTGCATCTATTAGAGAAGCAAATGTAGCTTTAATTAACAAGAACATTGAGCTAGAACAAACAATTTCCAAAAGCAAAGCTGAATTTGAGTCTGTGATTAATGATAAGAATGATGAGATTTACAAACTTAAATGCCAAATCACTGATGATAGGCTAGGGAAGAGATACTTCTAGAGAAGTACAGAGACCTCAAAGAAACACTTGCAACTACCCAGGTAGAGTGTGATCGATGGGTAAATTCTTGCAGGTTTTGAAATGCTTCTTAGTAAGCAATCTGCTTCCAATGTGACTTTGGCATTGGTTACAATCACACTGCTCCACCTACAGGTTTTACTCCCAGAGCAGAGGTAGAATCTGATGGTGAGAGTAATAACCAATCCATCTCATCAAGTGATCTACTTTCTGATACAGCACAATCAGAAGTAGAAGTCAGCATCAAGCCCTCTCAGGACCTATCAGCTGATGTTGATGGTTCCACTACTGACACTCATATGATCCATGAGTTGATCAACTCTGGTTAATTCTGAAAGTCCTGAAAGGACTAGAGAGCAGGATTTAAAACCTGAAGTTCATACTCCAACTACTGCCAGTACTGAAAAGAAGAAAACTATCAGTAGAAAGAGTTGAAGACTACTAAAGAGGAAGTCAAGAAAGCAAACAATGCTTCCAAAGTACTGAAGAGCAAGTCTTCAGCTGCTTCACCCTCTTTAGTTGATGATCAACCTAAGATGAAGAAGAAACCATGTGAAGTATGTGGTTTGTTCAATCATCTTACTAATGATTGCTGGTACAAAAGTGGTTCCAAACTCAAACATAAGAAGAAATTAAAGAGAAAATGGTAAAAATGAAAACTGAGTTGAGACCACATTGTATCAGCAACATCAAATCCTGTAACCCTTAAGTCCTCAAAGAAATCCAAAAAGGAAGGGGTTAAACAGGTGACAACTGAGATTGCTCAGAAGAAGAAGGTGCAACATAGGAACTTATCAAACTCCACTAGCAATGTGTCTGATGAGCAGAAAGCTTTATCACAAAATCAGACACAGCTGGTTATGATGGTTCAACATCTATTGGGTAGAGTTAACCAATTAGATGCTCCTATGTTGAAACCACAGAAAAGGAGGTCCAAGCCAAAGAATCCTCTTGTTCACCATCTTCTTTCCTTCAGGCTGTTGTTTCCAATAAACCTGTTAGTTTACCATCTGCTGATGAGACCAGGCCCAAAACCAAAAGGGTTTGGGTCTCCAAAACTAACTGATTATTTATTATTGCAGGGTTCTCCAACATGCCAAAGTAGCATCTGGTATGTAGACAGTGGGGGATCTATGCACATGACTGGGAATAGCTCTCTTCTTCATGACTACTCTCAAGGAAAGAAGGGCTTTGTTTCTTTTGGCAATGATGCTAGGGGTTACATCATTGGAAATGGCTTTGTCTCCAATGGAGAAATCAAGTTTGATGATTTAATCATGTGGAAAATCTCAAGTACAATCTCTTGAGTGTCAGTCAAATATGTGATAAAGGCCATGTTGCTCTTTTCACCAGTCAGAACTGTAGGATTCTATCATCAAAGTTCTGCATTTGATTGATAAGGTGTTGGATGATCACCTCTCCTGAGAGCCAACAGGACAGGAAGAGTGTATGCCTTAGATCTTTCCAAGAAAATAGATCTTAGAGGCAATCCTTGCCTATTTTCCAAAGCCTCTTCTCAAGAATCTAAACTGTGGCACAGAAGGCTGGGTCATGTTAATTTCAAAAACATAAATCAGCTTATCCACAATAGTTTAGTTAGAGGTTTACCAATAAAGGAGTTCCACTGTGATAAAACCTGCACTGCTTGTTTAAAAGGAAAACAACACAAAGTCTCATTCCCTCCTATTGAAGAGCCTAAGTCCACTGCCTGCTTGCAATTACTGCATATGGATCTATTTGGTCCTGTGAGAGTAATGAGCATGGCAAAGAAGAAATACTGTCTGGTAATTGTGGATGATTACTCCAGATTTGTATGGACTTTCTTTCTACATTCAAAGGATGAGGTTGCTCAGAAGATTATTCACTTTGTGTTGTATATTGAGAAACAGTATTCCCTTTCAGTCAAGTGTATTAGGAGTGACAATGGAACTGAATTCAGAAACCATACACTTGATGACTTCTATCTTTCAAAGGGAATCAAAAGGCAGTTTAGCATCCCAAGGACTCCAGAACAAAATGGAGTAGTGAGAGAAAGAACAGGACCCTAATTGAAGCCGCAAGTCCATGCTGGCTGACTCTGGTTGCCACTAACCTTTTGGCTGAAGCTGTTAACCACAGCTTGCTATGTGCAGAATAGGGTCTTAGTAAATCAGAGGTTGATGAAGACTCCATATGAAGTTCTCCATCACTTGCTCCTTTAATTCATTTTTCAAAGCATTTGGGTGTCCCGTTTTATTCTCAACACAAAGGATCAACTCCATAAATTTGATCCTAAGGTGGATGCAGGGTATTTTGTTGGTTATTCATCTACTTGCAGGCATACAGAGTCTTCAACTGCTCTAAACAAAGATAGTTGAAGAGACTTTGCATGTGAAGTTTAATGAATCTCCTATGGACAAGATTCCACAAAACCCTGTGGAGCTGTTTGATTTGGACATACTGCAATATGTTCCTTATCAACCTCAGCTGTTGCAGATCCTGTGGATAAATCATCTTCTGCAGCATGTCTTCCACCTGGTGGTATTGATGATGATGATGATAATATCAATACTCACCTCTTCAAGTTTAGTGACCAACTGCCCGTGTCTGCTAAATGTGATGTTCCTGTAGCTTCGCAGTTCCATCCACAACAAATGCTGATGAGATCTCTGTTTCCTCTACATCTTTTGAGTTACCATCTAATTCTTGGTTTCAGAGTCTGCATCAACATCTGCTGTGCTGAAGGTTCTACAAACACTTGCACAGATCTCATTGTTTATCAAGAACTGAAGAATCACCCATGTCTTAGATTATTGGTGATATCAATGCTGGTGTTTCAACAAGAAGTCAATTGTCTAACTTCTGCTTCTATGCTCTCTTCATCAGTCAGCTAGAGCCAAAGAACTACCATGTTGCTTTGAGAGACAATGGATGGTTGAAGCTATGCAGCTTGAGCTACTTCAGTTCAAGAAACAGCAAGTGTGGGAACTGGTTCCTCTTCCCCTAGGTAAGTGTGCAATAGCACTAAATGGTGTTTAGGAATAAAACTGATGAAATGGGCTTATTGTTAAACAAGGCTAGACTGGTTGTACAGGGGTTTTCACAAGAAGAAGGTATTGACTATGATGAAACCTTTGCCCCTGTAGCCAGACTAGAGGCAATCAGATGTTTTTAGCCTATGCTGCATTCCACAATCTTAAAGTCTTTCAAATGGATGTCCAAAGTGCCTTTTTATATGGTAAAATAAGGAAGAAGTTTACGTGTTCAACCACCAGGTTTTTGAGGATAATAAACATCCTGAATGGGTGTATAAACTTGATAAGGCTCTTTATGGGTTGAAACAAGCTCCTAGAGCCTGGTATGAGACACTTTCTACTTTTCTTCTCTTAAGAATAATTTCACTAGAGGCTCCATTGATAAAACTTTGTTTATTAAGAAGGTGGATCAACATAAGCTACTTGTTCAGATTTATTGATAATATCCTTTTTGCATCCTCTGATCCCCAGTTGTGTGATGATTTTACAACATTAATAAAAAAGAGGTTTTGAATGAGTGCAATGGGAGAATTACAGTTCTTTCTAGGCTTGCAAATTAAACAAAAGGCTGATGGAACCTTTATTCATCAGTCAAAATATACAAACGATCTTTTGAATAAGTTTGATTTACAAAGTGTAAGCCCTGTTCTACTCCCATGTGCAACACCACACAACTGGATGCTGATCAGAAAGGTAAAGCTGTTGATGAAACACTTTACAGATGTGATTGGGTCCTTGATGTTTTAACAGCTTCTAGACCAGATATTATGTTTGCTACATGTGTTTGTGCTAGATTTCAGGCTGCTCCTAAGAGTCTCATTGATTAAAGTCAAGAGAATCTTTAGATATTTGCAAGGTACACAATCTCTGGGTTTATGGTATTCCACTGACACTCTTGCAAATTAGTTGCTTTTTCAGATAGGACTATGCAGGGTGCAAGTTTGCAAATTAGTTGCTTTTTCAGATAGTGACTATGCAGGGTGCAAGTTAACTAGAAAGTCAACTTCTGGTGGTTGTCAATTCCTAGGCAACTGTTTGATTTCTTGGCAGAGTAAGAAACAAACATCTGTTGCTACATCAACTGCTGAGGCTGAGTACATTGCTGCTGCAAGTTGTACTTCTCAGGTACTCTGGCTTCAGAACCAACTTCTGTTGGATTATGGCATTACAGAGACTAAGACTCCATTGTTAATGGATAGTGCTTCAGCTTTGTGTATTGTCAAAAATCCAGTCCAGCACTCTAGGACCAAACATATAGAGATCAGACATCACTTTATTCGGATTGTTTTGAAAAAGGTCTGATTGATCCTAAGTTTGTGCCTAGTGCTGATGAGCTTGCAAATATTTTTACTAAGCCTTTGGATAGCTCTACTTTCCAAAACCTTGTGTTAAGCTTGGTATGCTGCAGCTAGAATAAGTGACAACTACTGACGATTTCAGTAAAAATTACTGAGTCATTGGTAACCATGTCACATATAAGTACTGATGAGTCCTTTCACCTTCAGTATTTTTTATAACTACTGACGGCTAAATGCCTCACAAGTACTGAAGTACTTTATCTTCCAAACTACTGATTAGTTACAACTACTGCTGTAGTTACAACTACTGAAATCAGTACAAACATAAGTACTGACATCCTATGAAACACCTGAAAAGCAGATGCAAAGTCTGATGAGTAAGTGTTGAGGACAGTATGAAACAACTGAAAGGCTATGAATTGACGAAAACTACTAATGAAACTTTCTCTTCAGTTGTTTCTACAACTGCTGTTTCATTCTAAACAACTGAAGCAAACCATGTCTTCAGTAGTTTTATAACTACTGATGACTAATACCAAGTCTTCAGCTGTTTACAACAACTGATGACAAAACTACTGTCTTCAGTAGTTTTCACAACTACTATGACAACACCAAGTCCAGTTGTTTCATCATCTGAAGTCAAAACCATGGCTTTCAGTAGTTTTCTAACTACTGATGCCTAAAACCACGACTTCAGCTGTTTCAACGTCTGAAAGGGTATACCATGTCAACAGTCGTTTAAAACTACTGATGACTAACACCAAATCCTTCAGTCGTTTTCTAACCCATACCCTATAAATATCCTTGACCTAATCCTTCAGAGCTTCATCTTCTTCAAACCTAACGTTCATCTCTCCAAAACTTCTCTTTCCTAAATGGCGTCCATGCAACTCAAACCGCGACACAACTGTGTAGCTTACCTCACCAAATCGCCATTCTGGGCTAAGTTCGATAATGCTATTGATCTTATGGTCCAGTCACCCTACAAAGCGGCCTTTCTTCTCAATCCAATCCTTCATGCCGAATCCCTTAACCAGTTTTGGATGAACGTCACCCTCACCACTGGGGAGAACAACACAGCGTCTCTTCGGTCGGTCATCAACAACCATGAAGTGGTCATCACTCCCGATATACTTCGTCAAACTCTACACCTGGATGATGCCACTTCTCCTGCTGGATATCCAAAGGGCACAACTGATTTATCCTTTGCCCACCATGGATATCAGGGAAACCTTAGTGCCTCCACCATACCGAAGAAACATTTCCATGATGCTGAACGTCTAATCTTTCACATGGTACATGTCTGTTTGGCTCCTAAGACTTCGTCTTGGGATCAAATGTCTACAAAGTGGCAGCAGGTAATGTACTCCATTCTTGAGCAACATCCTTTAAATTTTTCAGAAATACTATTTTCAGAGCTCAAGGATATGGCACAAAAACAAACTGCTAACCGTTGGATATTATATCCGCGATTCATAATGGCCATAATTACAAACCAGCTTCAAGTTGAGGGACTTGTTGGCCTGGGAGTCCCTGCTATGGCTGTTTTGCCTGAAGTATACTCCCGGCACAACTCTGACCAATCACTCAAAATGGCTGCCAAGCTGCTGCAAACCCACGCAGCTGGAACCCCCAGCCACCATCTCCACATCAAAAGTCCCCACCCAACCCACTTAAAAGAAAACCAAAAAGGCTACTCAGGGAAATGAGTCCCCTGAGGATGCCCCTGCAACACAAACGCAGGCTATATCCACTGGTTATAACCCCGTAGTGGATATAAGGACTCTTCCAGCATAGCCGCTCAGGATTCCTCTCAAAAGGAGCCTGTAGCCACCACACAAGGGGTACCCACACATCTGGGATCTTCCTCACTTGAGGAGATTGCCATTGAAGAGCACCTCCTCCCCAGGTGCACACTGCTTCTACCCCTTCTCCCCATGCAACGCCCCCCAAAGTCCTACATTACTTGTTGCACAAGTGCTGACTCAGTTGCACTCCTCACCCCCTCCCCAGATACCAATTACTACTGGGAACCACTTCTACCATTGGGGGGAGGACCAAAGTGCAGCTGAGAACCCACAGCATAGGGGTTACAATGTTCCTTCTCCTAGTGTAGCAATGGAGATTGGAACTTCTGGTGAGGCTGCCATTTCTTCTGCGTCAGCATATGATCAGGTTGTAGTTGGTACCATTACTAAGACCTTACCAGAGGCAACTGCTGATGACGGACACAGTCCTGAGGCAGGAAGTCCCCAGTTCCAAGACAAAGGGGCACATGCTACAACTGAGCTACACTCAGTGCATGTTCATCCTGATCCTATCAGGAGGTCAGGTGATTCAGTATCTACTGATGATGACCTGGGCTTCTTTTACGATGTAATCGCCCAAACACCATCCTGGAGGAGGAGGTGAGCAGACTCAAAGAGCTGCTTGCCAAAACTTCTAAGGAACAAAGACCATCTGCCTCCCCCAACCCGCAGATGGCACCTTTCGTTGAAGGTTCCCCAAACATTTTTCCCTCTTACTTCACTGAGCCTCCAGCTTCTGCTTTTGGCACTATCTCTCCGGGACAGAACCCCCCAGAGCAGATGGTTGCTGTATTCCAACAATCCCTCCCTCTTATCACTCCCATCATCAATGACATTGTTACTAAAGCCATTGCTGAGAGGATTTCCTCGAGTCTACAACCACTTATTGATGATGCTATGCTCAAGAAAATTTCTGCGGTACAAACCCCTGTCTCCAATGCATCCAAAAAGGGGGAGAGTACTGCAGTGAAAGAAAAGAAGAGAAAAAGAACTGAGGATGAGAAGGCACAAGAGAAAACCCAGGGGTTGGAAATAGAAAAGCAACAACAACTGATCACTTAAAAAAGAAAGAAAAGTGCTGGTGATCAACCTAATGCTGAAGAAAAATCCTTGGAAGAGCTGGTAAAAGATGCAGATGACACACACAGCCGATCCATGGACAAAATCATTGAGCAACTCTTCAAGCAAGGTTTTGATACAGCCACATTAGATAGTGAGATCAGGAAGTTGGAAGTGGAGGAGATTCAAACCAGATGGGCTGGGTATGATGTACTGGAAAAAGAGAGATGGAGATCATGATTCGTTTCATTGCCAAATACTTAGGAAGATTTTGATGGAGATTCGTTCATGGACCAGAGACAGTATTTTGGCTATAGCCACCAGAATCTGTCTGTCTGAGCAATTCATAAGGGGATTATCATTGAAGCACTTGATGAGGCTGGGGCTGGAAAAAGGTTTGAAATGGCAAGACTTACAAAGGCCAAACTCACAACCAAAATGCTTGAACAACCTTCCCTTCCACCCACTCAAAAACAGCCTACCCCTCAAATCTCCAAACCAATCTCAAAGCCCAAATCCAAACATCCTCAATCTTCAAAACCATTCCTTTACCAACCCAACCATCATCAGTGATGCATTTAGAAGGAGAGAAGGGTGCTGAGGATAGAAGAAGAAGAAGAAGAAGAGGATGATGTGGAAGAAGATAGGCTGCCTCTGTCTGCAGTTCTAACATTGGCGAAAGCCAAACCCATGCCCATCACTCCCACCTCACAGATGGATGCTGTAGAGTAAGATTGAAGAAGAGCAGCAGCAAAAGCTTCATGATGATGAAATGCTGAAAAGCATTGACAAAACTTATGCTGCTTCGTCATCAATTATTAGTATGAAGAAAGAAGCTCTGAGGTTGTACACTCTTGCCAACACATTTCAATATCAGAAGGAAAAGGTGAGAGTATGGCCTGATCCTAGGGTGGCTCACAGGATTGTAAAGAAAGACATTCCTTCGAGATACAAGGGCCAAGTCAAAAGGATCGTAGATGAAGAGATCACAGTGGCCCTTGTAGTATCACCATGGGAGATTGTCGAAGACTTCAAGAAGGCCTATGAGACTAAACAACCACCCCAAAGATGTTAGAGAACAGAATTATTAAAAAGGGGTTAGTCTACAAGAGGCTTGAGAACTTCAAACAAAATGAGCTCAGTCTGTTACTTGAAGGGACTCATCCTGATGAGTTTGCATATAGACAGATTACAAAAGTTGAGCTCAAAAATGGTAAACAGGCCAAGTACATCTCAAAGCTGTATGGGCGAGAAGGATTGTTTGATGGTGAAGCTGAGAACCTGACCATGGAAGAACAAATCATGTTTCTCAGAGCATACACCAGAGAATCCTACAGGCTTATACATAGGAAGTAGATCTCATGAATGGGATAACAACTCTGTGTCCAGTTCCCCAAAACAGAGTTCCCATTCATATCTTGCCAAACAAATATCTGCGATTTCTTCCCAGGCCAGAGCTTATATGGGTCATCTTCTCTACTGATCAAGAAGGAAAAAAGACCAACCTTTTTGCCAACAATAAGTGGGAAAATAAATAAATTAGAGGTTTTGGCTGCATTGGTTCAGGGGGAGTTTGTTGGACCAAAAGAACCAATGAGCCAAGATCAGAAAACCTCTAAGTCCCACATGATATCACAACAACTGCTAAAGACTTCATCAGCAGTTCGACAAGTACTGAAAACTCCAACAGCTGAAGATCAAGTGCTGAAGACTTCAACAGCTGAAGACTAAAGTGCTGAAGCTGAACAGCTGAAGAACACAAGTGCTGAAGCTGAACAGCTGAAGAACACAAGTGCTGAAGCAGAAGTCCAAAGTACTGAAGTACAACAGCTGAAGAGTCTACAAGTACTGAAGATCAACAACTGGTGTACAAAGTTTAAAGACAAAGACTAAAGACATCAGCTGATGATATCTACTGAAGTCATCAGCTGATGAAACATCTGAAGTTCAAGTCTGAAGATCAAGTACTGAAGCTTCAGTAGTTTGTCACAACAGCTGAAGAGTACTTCTTTAGTAGTTGTGATATCAGTAGTTTTATGTTTTTACTTTCAGTAGTTTTGTAAAACGACTGAAGAGCTTGTTCTTCAGTCGTTGTAGTTTCAGTAGTTTTATGTTTTTCAGTAGTTATAGTAACTGATAACACTTAGTATTTTTGTAAGAAGATGTCAGCTGTTTTGACATCTTCAGTAGTTGTGTTTCAGTTGGAATAATTCTGTTAGATGTCACTATCAAGTGACATCAGCAGACGTCACATCTCTTATATAAGAGGTGTCGACCTAATTGTAATTGTGACATTCCGTTACCACGAAAGCGAATATTGAATGAAATATATTTGCAGAATTCTCTCTATCTATAACCGTTTTTGTTCTTCATTGAATATCGTTTCGTTCTTGTGAATTGGCTAATTCATTGTTAGAATTCCGCTGCTATACTCCCTAATCAATCAAACGTAGATCACTGATCCTAATAGAGCTACACACTCATGGGGTCACAACGTCCATGGATATATAAAGTGTCAAGCTTTGCTGATGGTTTGCTGGAGAAATGGGACTCATTTGTGTCTAATCTGAGACAGAAAAATATACTTGCCAAGTTAGACATAAATGACTTCATCCTGAAATTAAGGGATGAGGAACTGAGAATGAAGTATAGGTCACAGAAGGATCCTATGACCAAAATCTTTCAATTTATAACTCATCTCCCACTCCAACCAGTTTAGGAGCACCACTTCAAACTGCCTTTGTGTCTAGTTTAGCAGCTCCTTCCCAAACCACCGCTTCAGGAACAGAAATGTCAGGGTCATCCTCTACCCAATATATAATGCCTGAAGCCAACACTACAAAGTTGAAGATCGAGAATCTCGGTAATATCACCGTGGAAATAACAAAGGAGCACATGGATCTCCTAGCAGCTGTTGTCCATTCCTATGATGGTCTAGTTGCAGGGAAGATCAAAAATTGCCATCTTGCAGATGAAGATTACTAGCAGGTGGACGAAAATGAACTAGAGAGAATGGATATAATGTGGGCTCTGGCTAGTGCTGTCAGAAGGGCAAAAAAGTTTGTGAAAAAGATAGGATAGAATTTGGTAGCCACAAAAGACACAAACTTTGGTTTCGACAAAACCAAAGCTACCGGCTTTAATTGTGGTGAAAAGGGCATTTCAAACGTGAATGTGTAAAGCCCAAGAAAACAGGTAACGGTAATTCGTTCTCAGCCTTCAACTGTCAAGACAAAGTCAAGAGTGCAACTATCTCTTCAAGGAAAGAGACAAAGGCCTTGACTGCTCAAGGTGACGAAGGACAACATTGGACCTTCAGTTTTGTGTCTCCGGGTGAATCAAACATTGCCTGTGTCGAGGGATTGAATGATGACTCTGCGAGTGTAGGTGAAATCACAGTTGAACAAGTAATGTCAGATAATGAAGAAGCTGTGAATGTGGTCAATCACCTGATTGAAGAAGGACTCAGAATGACATGTTTAGAATCTCTAGCATCTAAAGAGTCAAACTCTGCATTGATGACTGATTCAATAGATTCTTCACAGGTAAGTACTAAAGACCAACTCTTGGAAAATCATGCTTGTATTGAATGTAACAAATTTAGAGAAAGCATAGATTTAAAATTTGCTAGGTTATTAGATTACAATGATAGCTTAGTAAATGATTTACAACTGTGCACAGAAGAGAATCCGATTTTGAAACAAAACGAGTGCAGTTATAAAGAAAAAATAGAACTTTTAGGTAAACAACTAAGGGAAACCGATGTTGTTGCTTTTAATCAAGCTAATGATATAAAGTTTTATTTAAATTCGTTAGAAGAAACAAAGAAAGAAAAATCAGTTTTAGAAGTCGAAGTCAATTCATTAAAACAAAAACTGCATAGATGGACAAGTTCTTCTCACATAGTTCAACACTTAGTGAAAGAACGAAACAATGGGGAGGGGTTGGGTTACAAAGTAGTTCCATCACCACATGAGATCCTGTTAAATACAAAATTTAGACCTGTAAATAACAACCCAGTAAAGGATCATGTGGTGTCCACTCCTCTGGTTAGTGACCCTGATTCCACGGGTAAACTAGTGGAATCTGTCACTAAACAGAAGGAGGCTACTTTGAAATCATTAGGCAAGATGCCTATTGTTAATTTGGATGAACAATTTGATAAGGTAAATGTAAAGTCAGGTTCACACATGTCTTCTCCAAAAGGACTAAACTAGTTAACCAAACCCATGTTACACGTCAAAGTCCAAATAAACTAAAGGTTGAAGATATTCAAAATGTTCAAACAATAATTTTGTTAAAGAAGCAGGAACATCTAAACGAGAAGTGACTAAACCCAACCAGACTTGTGCTGCACATGTATCACACTCAACCCCACATAAACAGTTTCCCTAACATGTAGAAGGGAGATCATGCTACAGTTGTGGAAAGAGAGGACATATTTCTTCTAATTGTCTTTATTATCAGACTCCCAGAAAGAAAATTGAACTTTATGATACTAAACCAAGTTCCTTGAAAAAGAGTTCTATTACTCCACCAAAAAGAGTTAATGAACCTAAAGTTCAAACTGTAAGCCAGTCGTCTGTTTATCATAAACAGGCCTTACACAAAACTGGCTTATGGAAGAAAAGTCAAGTCCAGTGTCTGATAAGGAGAACAATAAGAAGAATGATATGCCCTCACCCTCAAATGGATAGTGGGTTGAGTTTATGATGTGTGATTCCTCTGGGTCACCCAAGCCAATTAAGGCTTGGGTCCCAAACCTAAACTGATCATTTCCTCTGAATGTGCAGGTGTCTGTTATAGTGCTATCACAAATACCTAGATTGTTGATAGTGGGGCATCTAGGCACATGACCGGAAATCTGTCTCTCCTTTCAAATGTCAAACAAATTAAAGGGGCACATGTATCATTTGCTGGAAATAAAGGAGGATACATCACCGCTCAAGGTGAAGTGAGAAACCAAAAAGTAAAGTTTGACAAGGTCAACTACATTCAAAAACTTCAGAATAACTTGCTTTCAGTATCCCAAATATGTGACAAAGGTTCAAAGTTTTTTTTGACAACAAGAAGTGCTATGTATTGAAGAAGGATTACACTATCCCGGAGGACCAAATCTTAATGTCAACTTCATGATATAATGACTTATATGTCTTGGATCTATCAAAAGCCTTGACAACCGATCATCAAGTTCAATGTTGCTTGTCAAAGGCAACAGAGAGGGACTCGATCTCCTGGCATAGGAGAATGGGACACATAAATCCACGGAAGATGAATCATCTGATCCAGAATGATTTAGTAAATGGAGTAAATGTCAAGAATTTTCAACTTCCGGATTTTTGTGTAGCGTGTAAGAAAGGTAAACAGACCAAGAAGTCTCACAAGGCAAAGAAAGTAACTTCCGTTGAACTGCCTCTAGAACTTCTACACATGGATCTATTTGGTCCTGTCAGCACCAAGAGTATCGCTGGTGATTTGTACTGTTATGTAGTTACTAATGACTACTCTAGATTCTCTTGGGTAATGTTTTTGAAATCCAAATCAGAGACATTTGAATCGTTCAAATAGCTGGTGACTACATTGAAATCTCTCTACAAGCTGAAAGTGCAACAGATTCGCTCAGACAATGGCACGGAGTTCAAGAACCAGTGGATGGAGGCATTCTACAAAGAGAAAGGAAATGTACACCAGTTCACATCTGCCTACACTCCACAAATGAATGAAGTTGCTGAATGAAACAACAGGAGCTTGATAGAGACAACAAGAACGATGCTAGCAGAATCGAAACTTCCCATCCAATTTTGGAACGAGGCAGTTGCCAATGCATGTTACACCCTCAATCGAGTCTTGGTGGTCAAACGTCATAGTAAAACGTGTTATGAGTTACTCCAGCAACGTAAACCTAATCTGGAGTATCTCGAACCATTTGCCCTACCATATACTCTGCTGAAGAAAACTCAGTCAGGGAAGTTTAGTGAAAAGGCTGAGGAAGGGAAATTACTAGGATATAATATACCGAACAAGAGAGTTTATAACAACTCAACGGGTCAAGTAGAAGTGTGGTGCAACGTTGACGTTCAGAGATACACCACCCCCATGCTGGAAAGGGACCCGCTTTCTTCTTCGACTATGATGGATTCTTTAAGTCCTTCAACGTCCCTCTCTCCTTCCTGATGACGTGTTATTGACCAAAATGATGTATGATGTCTAAACACACCGTCACTAGACTCGACAACATCAGTTCACAAGGTGAATCTTCTAGTCATTTAGGGGGAGCACTTGAGGTAAGAGACTCCTCCTCTGATGAAGAAGTGGAGAATGATCAGGTAGATCAGGAGGAACAAGTTCCTACTACTGTAAGTACACAAGCATCAGATGTTGATGCTTCTCACACTTCGGAACCTCACACTCCAACGACTACAGCTACTGAACTGAGAATTTAAAATCTGGATCAGGAAGTAGTTGTTCCCACCACTCTCGGATCTCGACTACATCATCCTCTAGACAATGTCATAGGGGTTGTACAATCGGGAGTACAAACACGAAATCAACTATATTCAGCTGATTATGCCTCAGTCATGGAAAAAGGCTATCTTCACGATGGTGCTTATCGATGTTTTATGTCTCAATTTGAGCCAAAATATGTAAGTGAATCCTTAAACGATGAGGCATGGGTTAGTGCCATGCAAGAAGAAATCCTTCAATTCAAGAAGCTAGGAGTATGGACACTAGTGGATAGACCAAAAGGTGCTAAGGTAATTGGCACCAAATGGGTCTTGAAGTGCAAGAAAGATGACTAAGGGGTCATAATCAGAAACAAGGTTCGACTAGTCATACAAGGTTTTAGACAAGTCAAAGGAATTGATTACAATGAAGTGTTTGCACCTGTGGCTAGAATGGAAACAATCCGTATCTTCCTAGCCTATGCATCTTACATGAAGATCAAAGTTTATCAACTAGATGTCAAGAGTGCGTTCCTTCATGGTGAAATCCGTGAGTCAGTGTATGTCAGTCAACCCAAGGATTTGAGGATCCTTATCATCGGGACAAAGTTTACAAGCTTGATAAGGCTCTTTACGGGCTCCATCAAGCCCCAAGAGCATGGTATGAGAAGCTCTCAACTCATCTGGTGAAACACGGTTTTCGCAGAGGAGCTATTGACTATACACTGTTCATCAAAGAAAAGTATGGCGACTTACTGCTGGTACAGAGTTATGTTGATGACATAATCTTCGGTTCCAAAAACGAAGAGTTATGTAAAGAATTTGAATCTGTCATGAAAGCAGAATTTGAGATGAGTGCAATGGGGGAGATGAAGTTCTTCATAGGATTACAGGTGGATCACACACCAAAAGGAATCTTCCTGCATCAGACTAAATATATAGGGGACATCCTCAGTCAATTTGACATGGATAATGCTTCAGCTGCTGGAACTCCACTTGCCACGAACCACGATGTGGTACCCGACGAAAATGGTGATCTGATTGATGTACAATGTATAGAGGAATGATTGGATCCCGTATGTATTCATAGCATCTCATCCTGATATCATGTATGCGATGTGTCTTTGTTCCAGATATCAGGCAAAACCAAAAGTCAACCATCTCATAGGTGTTAAATGGATTTTATGTTATCTGAAGGGTACTCCAACACTCGGGTTGTGGTATCCTCATGACGATGATTTTGAGCTTACAGCGTATAATGACTCGGATTATGGTGGTTGCAAAATGAATTACAAGTCAACATCAGTAGGATGTCAGTTCTTTGGTAGATGATTAGTCACCTGGCAGTGTAAGAAGCAGACCACCGTTGCTCTGTCAACATGTGAAGCTGAATACGTTGCTGCTACAAGTTGCTGTTCACAAATCATCTGGATTCAACAGCAAATGTGCGACTACGGTTTGCAATTTTCTAACACTCCTATCTATGTTGATAATTCTGCTACTATAATCGTAACAAAAAATCCAGTCCAACATCCTAAAACTAAACACATCAGTATTAAGTATCACTTTATACGTGACTTTTTTGAAAAGCAACTAATCGATGTGGTTAAAATAAATACGGATTTTCAATGCGCCGACCTCTACACAAAAGCATTTGATAAACCAAGGCTTTTATATCTATTAGAGGTTAATGACATGAAAAATAAAAGTGATGTGATTCAGAGGAAGAAAATGCCTAGTCCGACACTCTTATTTTAATCTTATTTTATTTTATTTTCCTGTTTATTAAAATCCAAAAACACAAAAATATTTTTGGTTTTAGAATTTTAGGGGAGAATAGGTTAGATTAGTATTAAATTAGCTGCTTTATTTAATTACTTAAAAAAACAAGGGAGAAGGACAGCTTAGCTAAAAGGAAGGTAATCAAATCTGTGATACTGATTCACGTTTATGGAAAATGATAGTACATAGGGAACAATTTATTTGGGACTTTAAAAGAGTTTAACTGATTAAGATGCAAAACTCAAAGTACAAGTCTGAAAAGTCTAAGAAAAATAAAAGGAAAAATGATAGTAAAACTAGTATGCTGCCAATGTAAGATAGAGAAAGTAGACCTAGAGGCTGCTAGTTCATTATATGATGTGTCAGTAGATTCAACACAATAGATAAGTAGACCTCATTGGTGGTTTAAAATTCAAACTAAGTTGTTCAACTCGCTGTGGTTTCCCATCTTATCCATAGTTAACACAATCAATGTAATTCCAATAAGGGGTGAAGAGCAAAATAAACGCCACAAATGTGTGCGGACGGCCATGAAAAATGAGCAAAGCACATGGAAAAATGAAAAATGCAATCAAGCTAATAACTTATGTTGTTGGTGCGTTATATGCTAAAAGAAGATAAATTCTCTAACAATAAGATAGGTTGTGTGCCTCTCTGCTGTGCGGTGGCACTGACCTGAGGATAAACATAACCTAAATATTCTAGAATTAATTATTGTTTGCGTCTCTCTGTTGTACGATGACACTGACTTGAGGTTTGGCATCTCTTTGAAAGCTCTTAGAATAGTGTCTTCTTGAAATATACCCGTAGACCGCTCAAAAATCTCTTGAGGAACGTTGATTACCATATAAGCGTGGGATCCACAAATGCTTGTTGAAATAATTTAAACCTTAACTCATCACCAATATGTGTCAAAAATCTGTGTATGGATTTAAGAGGACAAGTATACTGACGATCAACGTGAGCTGTAGTTCTTGAAAGTCAAAATCATTATGTGCATCTTGTAGCTCTAGTATGATTTCCTAAAATTGCTATTGACTCTCAGTCAAAACTAGAATCTAGCATCAACATAGTTTATTAAAATGTCCCAAATAATTCTGATGTACCTGTATGATTCCAAAATGAATCGTACAAGAAATGATGAAATAGAATTGAAGCTGTGCTGTCCCGAAAGTATAATCGGTTAGAAGTACTCTAATAGGTTTAAATCCATCTCCATTCAAAAATAGAAAAATATGTGTTGGTTATGTTTTAAATTTCAAGTTGTTTTTATTTATTTATTTTTAGTTGGTTGGTAGGTAAAAGTCAGACTATCCATCTGTATTAAATTCGTGAATCACTCCCTAAAAGGGGTCACGTGTCAGGTGACTAATTGGGTTTTAAGTTAAAAGGATCACATCTGAGGTGATCAATAGTTTTTCAAATTAAAAAGTCATGTCTGAGATGATCAATGGTCAAATGTCTTATCAATAATTAACAAGTTAAGTGTTTGAAATTGCATGAGTTCAAACTCATAGTGTCAGCCATTCGCACGAATGGACCATAAGTATGGACCAGTCGCATGATTGGATCATGAGTATGAGCCAATCGCACGATTGAACCATACGTATGGACCAGACGTACGATTGGACCATAAGCATGGATCAATTCATGCGATTGGTTCACCAGAATGAACAACGCATCGCATGAATAGAAGAGATCAACTGAGTCAGTCGCACTTGAACCCCTCGCACGAATGGATGTAACTGACTGAGCCAGTCGCACGAATGAGCCCCAGTCGCACGAATGAGCCCCAGTCGCACGAATGAAGTGTGCGAATAGGTCCAGTCGCACGACTGAAGATAAAATAAGTATAAATAGGGTAAATTTGGTCGAACATTCTCATCACCCCTTCAATCGCTCCTAAATCGCATGAAAGCAAAGTCACTCTGCCATAATTTGATTTCGTTGATTTCGTAGTGTGATTGTGATACTAACGTGTTCTCTCTTCATTTACAGGTACTTAGTGACTGAAATCGCATAAAATGGTCGGTTAAATCAAGTCCTAATGACCTAAATTGGTTAAAAACAAGAACTAAGACTAAGATGTCAAAATAAATCACCAAACTAGACTAAATCATTAACTTAAAGAAGTTTTGGTGTTATGTTGATGTTTGCGAGTCTAATGATCCTAACCACAACATTTAACAATAAGTATAGACCAAGAACTGATCTAACAGTGTTGAACAAAGACTCATGCGAATGGACATGCTGATGAACTTCAATCGCACGATTGAGCTGGGCGTCTGACTCAATCGCATGACTGAACCATGCGTATGAGTTCAGTCGCATGATTGGGTCAACCACATGGGTCAGTATACGATTAAACCCAGTCATAGGCTCAGTTGTATGACTGAGCTCAATCGCACGACTAAGACTCAGTCACATTGTCCATTTGCACGATTGAACAAAATGATTCAAGCTCATTAAAATTCAAAGGTCATCCATATACAAAATTCCTAACGTATACTTATATTGTGTTACAGAAACATGACGAGTAGATGGACTATGAGCTCGAAGCACAATCTCTGTGCTCATCTAGACGTCATATCCCAGAACACTTCTGAGTTCACAGGGATTATTACATTTTTACGGTGATCGAGGATCTTCAAGGCTATTTCTACTCTGTGCACACCATACAGATCGATTCAGCAGGCTTTCTGGGAAAGCGCTGTAGTAGACAGGTCTGTTGAGCCTCATTGTATTTGGAGTTCTATTTTTGGCCAGGAGATTGAGATAAGTGAGGGTGATCTGAGGAGGGTATTAGAGTTGGGTGATGATGGTGACTGCCCAACCACGCTGCATCCACTGACGATTCGAGGATGCTTTCTTCGGACTAAGTACGCTGGGGATATAAATGCAGGTGTGCTCAGCCTATGCACCCAGTTCAAGTACTTAGCCCATGTGCTGCTAAAGTGCATAGCCTTGAGGAAGGGAGGCTTTGATGAGATGTCTGATCAGATCCAGAACGCTAGTGTGGCTCTAGTACTGAATCATCCATTCAGCTTCTCTCAGATGATATTCACGTACATGGTGGAGAATATAGAGGCCAAAGGCAAGGAATGCTTCTGCATGTACCGTCATTTCCTGCAGATGATTATTGACCAGAAGCTTCCTTTGCCACAGAAGGAGAGAGATGATGCTGTTACACTTGAGGTTATGGATGACACCACCCTTGGGAGGATGAAGGTGTACCGGGGCAAGCAGGTGAAGCCCCCGTAAGGAGATTGTTTGGGCATCTAGCCCGGGAGGACTACGTGGCACCCACTCATAGAAATGGCATCACGATGATAGTGACTCCGATACTGAGCCTATTGTTCTACCCACTGATGATTCTGATGACAAAGACGACGACCATGGTGATGGTCAAGGCGGTGAGGCTCCGGGTGGATCCGAGCAGGCTCCAATCCACCAAGACTTTCACATAGATGAGGAGGAGAGTCGGATAAGGAGCCATTGGTGAGGACAGTGGGCAACAAGGTTGTTGCCACTGAGAGAGGGATTGCAGCGGTTGGTGGACGCCAGAGATGCTGCTACTGCTACTACTGATCCATCATACATCCCTAACCATAACATCAGCCCACGGGGAATCCTACTCTAAGGGCTCAAGGAATAAGAGGATGGCTTAGCCCCATGGGATGAAGAGCAAGAGGAGGAGGATTACATTGATTACCACCACATCCACCACAGCTACCACCCCACTACAATACCCCCTATCACCACTACCACACCTCCCACCATCACTACCACACTGCCTACCACCACCACCATAGCCACCCCTTCACCATCCACTCCTATTCCACCACCCATATTCACCACATCCACCACCACTACCACCACCCAACGAGTTAGGACTTCTACACAAGTCCTAATGAGCCATAGACCCACTCTACCCTCTATCAGGGTAGAGGAACAACTACCGAACCGAAACCGAATGGTGGTAAAGCTATTAGCTGCTGATGAGCAAATAGCTACACAGCTAAGTCAGCTTATGGAGCTCAATGCTGCTCAAGCTCAGCAATTTACCCAGCTGCAGGAACAGAATGCACATTCTGTTCAAAGGATCGAGGAGCTAGAGAGAAAGAATAAGAAGATCATGCTCAGGCTGAAAGGATCCAAAGACGAGCCTCTAAAGATCAGGGAGGTGATGATGATGATGATGATGATGATGATGATGATGATGATAATGAGGATGATGATGATTCTGGTGAAGAAGATGAAGGTGATGATGAAGGATTGGATGTAAAGAAGAGAGGAGATGATGATGATGATGAAGGTGATGCTGCTGCATCAGCCTCTGCTCAGGTCAAGAAGGAGTATTAAGAGAGCACAATATCAGGGAGCATCATCTTCAACTCCTCTAGTTGAAGAATTGATCGATCAAGATAAAAGTAAAGATTAGATGTTTTGTATTTAGAAAACTTTTGTACTTGATTCAAATATTACATTGATGTAATTTATGATTATCTATGTTTATCTATGTTTATCTTTGTTTAAGTGTCTTGATTAACTAATAATGATTGATGTGTTAAATGTTCAAATCAAGCAGATAAAATGTCCAGCAAGATGAATATGATATTGCTCCCTTTCAGCAAATCAAGTCTCAATTCACAATGATTCTTGATTTGCAAGGGATTGTGAGAAGGTCAGTGAGCTAACCTCCCGAAGAAGGAGAAATCATACATGACCTGACCGATGAGCAACTTGCAGAGATGTTCAGACTGAATCCTAATGAGCTCGTCAAAGACACTCCAAAGGTTGATGCCATGAGCGATGACGAGCTAAACGATGTTGATGATATGGAGATAGAGGATGTCACGTCTAAGCACTATCCAGAGTACACTGACCGAGAGGGAAATGTGATCCCCGACTTGGGTGACACTCTCGGCAGTGCTACATTTGAAAAACTAGATGAGATTGAGAAAGAAACAGATAAGAATGAAAGCCAAGCCCAAGCCTCGAATGCAGATGTTGATCTAAAGAAGGCTGATTGGCAACTTGTTTTGCTGAAATACGAGCCCAACGCACAGCTCAAAACCAAATGCCTACACCAAACTCTACAAGGTCAAGAAACATCTAAAGGTGTTTGGCGAGATTATTGCATGGGCGTATTTTGAGGATCTAAATGTTTATGTTGTAAAATAGGGAGAAGGGAATAGAGTACTTTAGATATCCACATGATTTGAAGACTCTCCCAGGTTTTGAGCTCAACCAACTTGCATGCTTAAATATGCTATATGTTGATCCTAGAAAGATGTCAGGTTGGTTTGAGGCTTCTCTAAAGAAGGAATATCACACTAGATGGGAAAACTTCAGACCTCAACAACCTAAGAGGTACATCCGAAGGTCTAAAGTGGATTCCATATCTGGAAAGCCTAAAGTCATGCTGAAGTGGAGTCCCCCATGCACAATGTCCAAGATTCCCTTATGGGAAATGCCTCAGGACTTCACTCCACACTTCAAATGGTGGTATTATGATTGGAGAACAAGCGAAGCGGTCATAGTTCTAAATAGACAGGGAAAAATGGAAACTATCCGGGTATTCGACCCAATGTGGCTTACAAACATGTCTGCAGAAGATGTCTACACATTATATAAGTGGCCACTATTCTATGACGCGCAAGATATTGTACAAGCCCTCTAATTCCAGAATGTTATATGACTCTACAATGCATTTGAAATACACACAGGAGTTACAAGAGAGAAGAAGTACACGAGGTTTGAGGAGCTTATGAAGAATGTCAGGCGTTAAAGTAAACTAGGTGCAAGGGGGAGTTTGTTGATACATATGTACCTAGTTTATGAGCTTAATGTAAATGTCTATCATGTCTTACACGTATGTAATGAATGAGTTGAATGAAATATAATATGTGGTTGATGCTTATAATGTTTAATGTTTCATTGTTTATTATGTGATAAAGTATAATGAACTAACTATATAGGTTTGAGGTTGTTATGCATAGTTCTTAGTCAATAATTATTGAGAGATGTGTTCAAACTTAATCGTATGAGTCTTCATGTGAATGGACCATGCTAATGGACCATACACATGAATACCTCATGCTAATGGACCAGTTGCATGACTGAACCAGGAGACTAGATCAGTCACACGATTGAGACATAAGATTGACTCAGTCGCACGACTGAACCTTCAGTCATGCGTATGGATCAATCACATGATTCAGTTGCACGACTGAACCATACTAATGGTTCAGTCGTACGAATGAAAGCCCATAACCTATAAATACCACCTAATTAGAACAATTCGAGGGACTCGAATACTTTTGATGCAAACTCGTAACCTAGCCGTCCAGAACGTCCAGAAAGCCTGTTACAAGTTCATAGTTCACATCTGTTCTTGTTCTACTCGTTCTTAACGGTTCTTTAATCGGTAGATTCATCGGGATTTCATTCTCACTGATTGGATCACCAATCAAATAGGATTTCGCACTATTTAGTACTCCATACGTACACGGTCCTAACACTAAGGATTGATAATCAATCTGATCAAAAGGTCAAAACCATAAGATATCATCAAGGAACTAAATTCCAATAACTAAATCCTTGATACATTTTGTGAAGAAAAAGGTATTAAAAGACAATACAGTGCTCCTAGGACTCCTCAGCAGAATGGTGTTGCTAAGAGGAGAAACAGGACACTGATTGAAGCTGCAAGAACCATGCTGTCTGACTCTAAGCTGCCCATCACCTTCTTGGTAGAGGCAGTGAACACTACTTGCTATGTGTGGAACAGAGTTTTAGTAGTTAAGACTCATGGCAAGACTCCTTATGAACTTTGGCACAAGTGGAAACCTTTCATTGTTTTTCTCAGGTCATTTGGATGTCCTTGCACCATCTTGAATACCAAAGATCAAATTGCCAAATTTGCTGAGAAATCAGATGATGGACACTTTATTGGATACTCTTCCCAAGCTAAGGCTTATAGAGTATACAATCTTAGCACTAGAATTGTTGAGGAGTCAATCAATGTGACTTTCAATGAACATACACCCTGTGTGACTGGTTCTGGTCCTGATTGGCTATTTGATCTTGATTTAGTTACCAACTGTTTTTAACCAATCTTGTGAGATTGTTTCAGAATTTGTAGATATCTTATCACAGGTGATTCTAATCCAAGATTTGAGTTGAGAAGACCTTTAAGTAACACATCTTCAGCTCTAGTTGGAACTACTTCTGCAAATGAAGTATCTATCAGCACCACAATGACTAACCCAACTAATACATTTGGGATGCCTTCCAATTCCAGCTCAGAGGCTCCACAACCAGATAAAGATGCTTTAAATGTAGAAAGAATAATGGAGGTGGTGACAGTGATCAGGAATTTCTTGATGTTGATAACCACTCCATTGATGATAGCATCAATAATGTCACACACTCATTGGATCAAGTCTCTCTTGATAAGTGTGCTGATATGGTGGGAGAAACATCTATGCCAGATCTAAACTTCTCTAATTTGGATCCCTCTCAGCAACTTGCTGTGATCCATCAGCTAAGGTTCCACAACTCTCACCCCACCACAAACATCATTGGAGATGTTGACACAGGGGTAAGAACAAGATGGCAAACCCATGAAGCAAATGTTTGTCTTCACTCTTGTTTCTTATCACAGATAGAGCCAAAGAAAGTTGAAGAGGCTCTAAAGGATGGATGTTGGGTTCAAGCCATACAACAAAAGTTACTTCAATTTAAAAGACAAAAAGTTTGGAACCTTTGTCCTTTTCCTCATGGGAAGACTACCATTGGAACCAAATAGGTGTTTAGGAATAAGAAGTATGATAGAGGCATTATCATCAAGAATAAAGCTAGACTAGTTGTTCAAGGATACACACAAGAAGAAGGGATTGAATACACTGATGTCTTTGCTCCTGTAGCAAGACTGGAAGCTTTTAGGATATTCTTGGAATTCGCTGCATCTAAGAACTTCAAGCTCTATCAACTTGATGTAAAGTGTGCTTTTCTTTATGGAGTGTTTGATGAAGAGGTGTATGTCAAACAACCACCTGGTTTTGTAGATCTTGATCATCCTAATTATGTCTGCAAGCTTGACAAAGCTCTTTATAGGCTACATCAGGCACCCAGGAAGTGGTATGAGACTCTATCTCAGTATCTTTGCAAACATGGATACAAGAGAGGTACTATAGATGGAACTCTCTTCATCAAAGGACAGGGAAATGACATACTGCTAGTTCAAGTATATGTAGATGACATTATCTTTAATTCAACTAATCCAAGGCTCTACTAAGACTTTGAGAAGCTGATGAAGGACAGATTTGAAATGAGTGCCATGGGGAACTCAATTTCTTTCTAGGAATTCAAGTGAAGCAATTTGAAGATGGCAACTTCATTAGTTAGTCAAAGTATGTTCAAGACAAACTTAAGAGGTTCAACATGACTGAATGTAAGACTGCTAAGACACCCATAGCTAGAAACCACTCCCTTGGACCTGATCTTGAGGGGGAGTGTGTGGATGAACATCTTTACAGGGCTATGATTGGGTCTCTTATGTATCTTACTGCTAGCAGGCCTAATATCATATTTGCTACATGCGTTTGTGCAAGATATCAAGCCAACCCTAAGATGTCTCATCTTATCACTGTCAAAAGGATTATAAGATGTCTCAAAGGTGCTTCAACACTTGGTCTGTGGTATCCTAATATTTCTAACTTCAATCTGTATGCTTATATAGATAGTGATTATGGTGGTTGCAACATGACTACAAAGTCTACATCTGGGGCATGTCAGTTTCTTGGTGGAAGGGTTGTCTCATGGCAATACAAGAAACAATCCTGTATCTCTACATTAACTGCTGAAGCTGAATACATTGCTGCTGCAAACGGCTGTACTCAAGTGCTTTGGATTCAGAATCAGATGCTTGACTATGGATTAAACATCAAGGAGACTCCCATTCACATAGACAACAACAGTGCTATCTCAATCACAAAAAATCCTGTGCAGCACTCAAGGACCAAACACATCAACGTCAGGTATCATTTAATAAGAGATAATTGTGAAAAAAAGATTAATTAAACTAGTCAAAGTCCACACAAATGAACAATTTGCTGATTTGTTTACAAAAGCTTTTGATGAACAAAGATTTAAATATCTTGTATCAGCTATTGGGATGATAAACTTTGAGTAGGTTTTTCTTAAAACTAATTCTTATTATTTCTTAAAATCTATGTGTCCTAAGTTGTCTAGTTCATCACTTTCATAAGCTCTTGTTTTTTTGGATGAAAATCTTTTTGAAGACTTTTCTTAGATTTTTGAAAATTTCTAATCCTTCATAAGATATGCTTTTACCTTCAGAAGAAAATCATGCCTTCAAAACAAATAACTGTCTAAGAATTTTACCTTCGAAAGAGACTTCTGAAATATCTTGCAAAGCTTAATATTTGTCTTAGACACTTATGCATTTTCAAGGACCATTTTCTTCCGAAGCAAAAATTAACTCTCGGAAGCTCTATTCCTTTGAACAAAGCTTTCAAGTTTAAACTTTTCTTTCAAAGCAAAATTTTCAAAACTCCTAGGAAAATCTTCCGAAGTCATTTTAGCTTCGGAAGCTTTTCCATTAAGACTTCCGAGGATAATTTACCTTTGGAAGCTTTTTGACTTCCAAGAAAACTAATTTTTGAGCAAAAGTAAACTACTTTTTCAGAGGTGGGACCGACATCCGGATTTCAAAGTTTATCCTCTTTCATTAAACTTTAACTAAAATCATTTTTCACATATAAACCCAACGGTTTCCCCCTCTTTCTATCACCTCCTTCTTCCTCCAGACCTAAAACCCTAGATTTCTCTTTGAAATTTATTTCTTTCTTCTTCCTTCATCCTTAAGCTTCCTCAAAATGGCCAACCTTAACCACATAAATGATCTGGACGTTACCATGCAGTTACACATGCAACATAACCAAGTTGCCCTGTTACACTCTGAGAAAGATCCTCATTTCTTAGAGGTTTTTCGTTTCTTAGCTCTATCAAACTACTTCACCTCCCTAACCATTGATCCTACTCTTTATGAGGATCAACTTCTTGAATTTTGGAAGACCTGCCAAGAGGTCATCATGGATGGGGAGAAGGCACTGTTGCCACAGTGTAGGGGAGAACGGTCTTTATCACTCCGGCCATCATCAACATGCATCTTCAGCTGGATGATGAAGAAGGTGAGGTGTTCTTTCCCAAAGAAGCTGTTAACTAGTCTTTTGAGTAGATGGGCTATGAGGGAGATTTTTCTATCAAGACCTTTAGGAAAGGGAAGGTCTCATCCTAATGGAAATTCCTGCTCCATGTGGTTATCCACAACTTATCAAACAAGCATGGTGGATGGGACTAGATTCCTGAGGATCTCTCCTTCATTGTTCATGGGATGGTTCATGGAGTCAAGTATTCTCAATTTGTATATACTAATCTGCTTGCAAACTTGGACTCCTTAGAGTACTATATGTTCCCTGGATATGTTCAATACATTCTTAACTATGAACTGGGCTCACAGTTAAGGGGAAATGTAATACACTTAAATTGAATAGATGAAGCCTGACATCTTTAAAATATTAAGAAAGCCCACTGTTGGCTTCTCTGGGGTAGAAACAACCCTTGTCCTAAAAATGTTAGAGCTCATTACTCAATGTGACAACCTAGAAGCACCAGCTAATGTTGAACCACACCTTCTACATCCCAAACACTTCAACATCCACAAATCACCCTCACCTACCAAAGAAAACACAAACGAACCCCTACACAGCCTATTCAGTCTGTGCAGGTCCCCATATACTCATCCACATAGGAAGAAGTAGACACTGGAGCTCCTACTTCTCTTAAGGAGCAAATCACTCCCATTTCTTCAATAATCAGTGCTAAGGTTCTTCATGCTCAGCCTTATGAGCTCTTAAGCCCAAATGCCTTAAGCCATCACTCTGAGTCTCAACACTCAAGTGATCAACCTTCAGGGGGCAGTTACCATCCCTAGCCTTTGTACTTAAACAAACCAATCCCCACCTTGCTTTCTACACTGATGAAGATCTAGGTTTCAGTGAGTACCATGATTCTCTCTTCTTTTCCCCTACTCAAAGAGAGATGAGTGCTCCTGAGTCTCCTACTTCTAGCCCACATCAGTCACCTACTACTGAGTGGACACTACTTAACCTGTTCAGGATGTCCATATAGAAGAGGCTCTCACTTTTGAAAGTGATTCCATCATTAAGACCTCAACCATGGAAACTCAGCCCACTGACACCTCAATTAAGGCTACTAGTGAGCAGAGGAAATCCAACAGTCAAGAACCTGAAGCTGGTGGTGAGAGAGAGGACTCTGGTCCAATCATCTCATCCCCTAATGATTCTTCTGATGAAGATGAGGGGAATTTAAGACTAAAGATGCATAAATTGTCACAAACATGCACCTATTTAGTCTCCAAGGTCAGTCACCTTGAATCTCAAGTGACTACCTTGCAAAATAGGGTCAATGATTAACTACTTGAGATTTCTTATCTTAAGGAAAAACTAGCTGGGAGACCTTTAAGAGGAGCTCAACCAGGAACACAAGAACCTGTGGATGTGATTGACCTAACTCCAAGCTCACATATGCAAGAGTGTAATGCTACCAAAAAGGAGGAGAAAGTCATTACAATCACAGAACCTGGGAGTTCTTCAGAGAGTGCGGACATTGAGGACTCACCATCCTCACATGCAATTGTGCACACTCAGCAACTTCCTCAAGTTCATATTGATGTGGACTCTATAGACTCCTACATGCATAGTCTATTTAAGGAAGGAATACCAAGGGCTATGCCATCCCACCAATTTCAAATCATATCATTGGGTGGAGATATGATAGCAACAGAAGAGCCCTAATCATTCTTAGAGTTCAAGGGTAGCAAGAGGTCTTCAATTTTTAGACCTTGAACATCTATGATGGTCTGGATCTAGTCAACATGCTACTTGTCAATCAAAGCCAATCAAGACAAGCTGACAGGCTAGCTTAAAGAATCCGAGACAGGATCACTATAGAGTTCAGCTTCAGAAGGAGATTAAGGCAATCAGGTAATGCCATCGGTCAATTAGATGTTGAGGTAGACCCTAAGATTAGTTTCATAGGGGAAACCTTGACTGAAGGCCCAGTTGCAGAACCTGAGAGTCCTGTCTCATCATCATCAACTGCTATAGAGATTCATACCCTTATCGAGACATCTGCTGGTGAAGGTGCTTCTCAACCTCTCTCTAGCCAGAGCTTGGATGCTACACCAAGCAATGAAGGCCAAAGCTCTCTCCACCCTAAGTCACAAAAGTCTGTGAGTGACAAAGGGAAAAGAAAGATGACATCCGAGGAGATTGAGGAGGAGGAGAGAGAGAGAGGAAAGGATGCTAAGAGGAAAAAGTTCCTTTTCTGGGTCTGGAAGACTCATGGAAGCTGCTATCAGGGCTGACCCCAGACCAAACACTCAAGATGATTAGTTGAGGGCAGTCAGGATAAACTACTTGCAAACTAGAACTATGACATAAACAATGTCATTTCTCTCCTTTTAGAGGAGCTAAATGAACTGGTTGACAGAGAAAGGTCAAAGGAGAAGAAAGAGGCAGAAGATGCTGAACTTTTGGTACAAATGAAAGAAGAAAGAAGAAAGAAGAGATTATATAAGCATGTGCCCACTCTCTCCCCAGTTCAAGAAAGTCCTGCATATGAGGATGTGGTTCAACAAAAACCTCAGGTTGACAAAGAAGAAAACAGGATCAAGATGATCAACTACCTGAGTGCCATAGGCCTTTATGAGGCAGATGCACTTCTTCCCTTGTCCTATGACTATGTTGAGTTTGAGTATCTCAAACAACTTGAACTTGATATAGTCAATGAAAGAAAGAAAACTAAAAGGAAGCTAAGGGAAGAAGCTGCTTAGTCAAGAGCCATCATCTAGAAGAGCATGAAGAAGTCTGTAGATAGGCAGCGGATGATGAGCTTCTTGAAGCTATATGGATTCTACGAAAGGATACTTCGTCCTATGTATCTATCCACCATGGATGAGCATATCAGGGTAATCAAATAGAAGATCAAGAGTGGAGAGCTGATTGGCTTACAATCCCCTCCAAGTCAAGCTCCACCTGAAGTAGAGGTTAAGGTTGAACAACCAGAGACAACACAACCTGGACCTCCTACTAAATCTTAGTAAGCTTCATCTTCTGATCCACAGTAGGGTCAGACTCCCTCTCATTCTGAACCTGTGAGAATGAAAGACCCAACTAAGAAAGACAAAGAAGATCAATCAAGTGTTGCAGGCCAGCCATCTCAGTTAAAAGAAACAAAGAGAAAGAAAAGGATGGCTTCAAAGCCAAAGCCAAAGAAAAGAAAGATACATCCTTTTTTGAACATCAGGATGAGTCAAAACATCCTGAGGATGTGCAGCCAGAGGATGCTACATCAACTCCCAATCAAGCAGCTCCTCTAGTAGCAGGAAGACCTATCTTGTCCTGGACATACACTACAAATCCAGAAAGATGGCATGTCATTAGAGATCAGGGCATTGAGGATGTCTACACATGGCAGTACATGTTCAATTTGCCTATGTATGATCTCTTTGACATGAGAAGACATTTTGAGAGTCTGAGTGATTATGATCATCTCATGAAGAAAGGAATGGTCATTATCATAATAAGGACAGTTGATATCTAAAGTCTTCAAAGAGTTTTGGTAGCACCAGCTAAGGGGGAGTTTGTAAGGAACACATGTTAAGGCTGATGCAACTCCAAACACTTCAAGTCTCCTGCAAGCTGCACAAGGACATTGAAGAAGAATGCTTCGGAAGTTTCACACATGCAACTGAAATATTCTAAGTGTGAAATATTCCGAAGCCAAGATGAAGTCTTCCAAAGCTTCAGAGACAAAGTCTTCCGAAGCTTAACACTTGAAGACAGATTTCTTCTGAAGACTTTTAGTACACATGCTTTATCTGATGTACTTTAGATAAAGTTGGACCCCTTTCCGCTGCCACTCTGTAAAGTCACCAACTTGCATGAGTTGGTGAAAAAGTTCATGCTTTTAGTAACTGTACATTGAGGTCTCAAGTCTATAACTTTACTTCATGTACTTTATCCTTTTTGTAATATATTAGGATGTGAGCTATGGCATGTCATAGTCACAGTCAAAAGGCAATCTGCCTTTTGACTCTACAATGATTTTGTGTTGTGTCTAATCAATTGTATCCAGCTGACCTTCTAAGTATGGCCGGTTGTAGGATGTAGTATATGTATCTCAAGTACTTGTAACTTTCCTTTATGCTTTGAACACTTGTAAAAGAACTTCAGAAGGCAATATACTACAATCTTGAAAACCATCTCCTTGTGTATTTTGCTATCTTGTTCTGTCTCTTATTTACTTGTGTTCATTGTATCATCTCATGTGGTTAACCCAGTCTCACAGTTTGATCAATCTAGTTAATCTCATCTTTGTGTTGTTATGTTGTAAATGACCACCCTTCACCGGTCCTGCATACCACAACCCGAGTGTAGGAGTACCCTTTAGATAACGAAAGATCCATTTAACTCCGATGAGATGATTTACCTTTTCTTTTGGCTGATATATGGAACAGAGACACATGGCGTACATAATATCATGACGAGAGGCTGTGAGGTACATGAGAGATCCGATCATTGCTCTGTACATGGTGGCATTAACCATATCACCATTTTCGTCGGGTGTCACGTCATGGTTAGTGGCAAGTGGAGTTCCAACAATCGTAGCATTCTCCATGTCGAATCGACTGAGGATATCTCCTACATATTTGGTCTGATGCAGGAAGATTCCTTTTGGTGTCTGATCCACCTGTAAGCAAGAAAGAACTTCATCTCCCCCATGGCAATAATCTCAACTCTGCTTTCATTACAGATTCGAATTCTTTACATATTTTTCATATTTGTATCCAAAGATTATATCATCCACATATATCTGTACCAGGAGTAAATCACCATCCTTTTCTTTGATGAATAAAGTGCAGTCAATAACTCCTCTGTGAAAACCGTGTTTCACAAGATGGGTTGAGAGTTTCTCATACTAGGCTCGAGGGGCTTGATGGAGCCCGTAAAGAGCCTTGTCCAGTTTGTAAACTCTATCCCGATGATACGGATCCTCAAATCCTTTAGGTTGACTGACGTAGACTATTTCACGGATTTCACCATGAAGGAATGCACTTTTTACATCTAGTTGAGAAACTTTAATCTTCATGTAGGATGCATAGGCTAGAAAGATACGAATTGCTTCCATCCTAGCCACTGGTGCAAACACTTCATTATAATCGATGCCTTCGACTTGTTGAAACCCTTGAACTATAAGGCGAGCCTTATTTTTAATTATTGCCTCTTGGTCATCTTTCTTACACTACAGCACCCATTTAGTGCCTATCACCTTAGCACCTTTTGGTCTGTCCATAAGGATCCATACTCCTAACTTCTTGAACTGTAGGAGTTCTTCTTGCATTGCACTGACCCATGCCTTATCGTTTAAGGCTTCACTCATATATTTTGGGTCAAATTGAGACACATAACATCGATATGCACCATCTTGAAGATATCCTTTTTCCATAACTGAGGCATAATCAAGTGAGTATAGCTGATTTCGTGTCTGTAGTCCCGATCGAACATCCCCAATGATGTTGTCCAAAGGATGATAGACATTAATCCAAGATCCGAGAGTGGTAGTAAAACTATCTCATTATCCAGATTGTGAAACCCAGGTTCAGCATCTGTAGCTATTGGAGTATGAGGTTCAGAAGTGTCAGAGGCATCAGGATTGATGCTTGTGTACTTTCATTAGTGGGAACCTGTTCTTCCTGGTCCACATTTTCAGTCTCAACTGCTTCATCATCAGAGGAAGAATCAATTACTTCAAGCTCTCCCCCTGAACGGCTAGAAGTATCATCTAATGGAGCCGTTGGTGTCGTGTCTGGTTGTGGAGTGTTAAGAACATGGTACATCATCGTGGCAGACAACTCATCATCAGTAGGAGAAGGCGGTAGATTGAAGGATTTAAAAAATCCATCATAGTCAAAGAAGAAGGATGGTCCTTTTCCAGCAACGGGGTGGTGTATCTTTGAACATCAACATTGCACCATACTTCTACCTGACCTGTTGAGTTGTTATAAACTCTCTTGTCTCGTATACTGTATCCGAGAAAGATACCTTCTTCTGCCTTCTCACTAAACTTCCCAGTCTATGTCTTCTTCAACAACATGCACGGTGCGTCAAACGGTTCTAGATACTCCAGGTTGGGTTTATGTCGCTGGAGTAGTTCATAACATGTTTTCCCATGTCGTTTGACCACTAAGACTCGATTGAGCGTGTAACATGCATTAGCCACTGCCTCATTCCAGAATTGAATAAGTAGTTTTGAGTTGGCTAGTATTGTCCTGGCTGTCTCTATCAAGCTCTGATTTTTCCTTTCAGCAACGCCATTCATCTGTGGAGTGTAGGCAGAAGTAAATTGATGTACAATTCCTCTCTCTCTACAGTATGCCTCCATCCACTGATTCTTGAACTCTGTGCCATTGTCTGATCGTATCTGCCTTACTTTTAGCTTGTATAGTGATTCCAAAGTAGTTGCGAGATGTTTGAATGATTCAAAAGTTTCTGATTTGGCTTTCAGAAACATCACCCAAGAGAATGTTGAGTAATCATCCGTGACTACAAAGCAGTATAGATCTCCAGCATTGCTCTTTGTGCTGACATGGTCAAACAGATCCATGTGTAGAAAGCTCGAGAGGAATATCAGTAGAATTCACTTTCTTTGCCTTTTGAGACTTCTTGGTCTGTTTCCTTTT
Organism: Flaveria trinervia; assembly: GCA_025506515.1. Classification (NCBI taxonomy): domain Eukaryota; kingdom Viridiplantae; phylum Streptophyta; class Magnoliopsida; order Asterales; family Asteraceae; genus Flaveria; species Flaveria trinervia. The sequence continues at coordinate 49,135,457 of CM046449.1, read as the reverse complement.
CTTACATGCTACATAGAAATCCGGAAGCTGGAAATTATTGACAGTTACTCCATTCACTAAATCATTCTGACTAATGATTCATCCTCCTTGGATTAATGTATCCCATCCTCCTATACCATGAGACTGAATCCCTCTCAGTTGCCTTTGACAAGAAGCATTGAATAGTGTGATCAGTTATGGAGGCTTTTGATAGATCCAATACATACAAGTCGTTACATCTTGAAGCTAACATTAGAACTTTATCCTCCTTAATCACATACTCCTTCTTCAACATGTAGCACTTCTTGTTGTCAAATACAACTTTGAATCCTTTATCACAGATCTGGGAGACTGAAAGTAAGTGTTAGGATCAGTGATCTATGTTTGATTGATTGACGAGTATTGCAGCGGAATTCAAACAATGAATTAGTTGATTCACAAGAACAAAATGATATTCAATGAAGAACAAAGACGGTTATAGAGAGAGAATATTTGCAAATATATTTCATTCAATATTCGCTTTCGTGGTAACAGAATGTCACAATTATGATTAGGTCGACACCTCTTATATAAGAGATGTGACGTCTGCTGATGTCACTTGATAGTGACATCTAACAGATTTATTACAACTGAAACACAACTACTGAAGATGTCAAAACAGCTGACATCTCCTTACAAAAAATGCTAAGTGTTATCAGTTGTTACAACTACTGAGAAATATAAAACTACTGAAACTACAACGACTGAAGAACAAGCTCTTTAGTCGTTTTACAAAACTACTGAAACTAAAAAATATAAAACTACTGATATCACAACTACTGAAGAAGTACTCTTCAGCAGTTGTGACAAACTACTGACGCTTCAGTACTTGATCTTCAGACTTTGACCTTCAGATGTTTCCTCAGCTGATGACTTCAGTAGATATCATCAGCTGATGTCTTCAGTCTTTGTCTTCAGACTTTGTACATCAGTTGTTGATCTTCAGCACTTGTAAACTCTTCAGCTGTTGTACTTCAGTACTTTGGTCTTTCAGCTTCAGCACTTGTATTCTTCAGCTGTTCTGCTTCAGTACTTGTGTTCTTCAGCTGTTCAGCTTCAGTACTTGTGTTCTTCAGCTGTTGTACTTCAGCACTTTAGTTCTTCAGTTGTTGAAGTCTTCAGCACTTGATCTTCAGCTGTTGAAGTCTTCAGCACTTGTCAAACTGCTGATGAAGCTTTCAACAGTTGTTGTGAGACTTAGAGGTTTTCTGATCTTGGCTCATTGGTTCTTTTGGTCCAACAGTAAGTTGTTCCGTAGTTGTTGAACGTAGTTGACCTTGTCAAACTTTACTTTCTCATTTCCCACTTTGCCGTGAGCGGTGATGTAACCTCCTTTACTACCAACAAATGAAACATGCCCCCTTCGATTTGTTTGACGTTGAAAAGGAGATGAATTCCCTGTCATGTGCCTGGATGCCCCACTATCAATAATCTAGGTATTAGTAATAGTGCTATAGCGAACCCCCTGCACATTCAAAGAAACTTATTAGTTTAGATATGGGACCCAAGCCTTAACTGGCTTGGGTGACCCTGAGGAATCACACATCATGAACTCAACCCACTGTCATTTAGACGATGAGGTCATAACTTTCTTCTTCTTTTCTTCACTATCAGTCACAATACTTGATTTTTCTTTCCATGAACCAGTATTATATAAGGCCTGTTTGTGGTAAATAGAAGACTGACTTATGGTTTGAACATTAGGTTCACTAAAACTCTTAGGTGGGGTATTAGATCTCATTTTAGAAAAAACTAGGTTTTCCATCAAAAAGTTCAATTTTCTATTTGGGTGTCTGATAATAAGGACAATTAGGAGAGATATGTCCTTGTTTTCCACAACTGTAGCATGATCTCCTTTCTACAGATTAAGGAAAATTTTTATGTGGTGTTGAGTTTGGGAAGGGTGCGAGATATGTCTGGTTGGGTTTTATCACTTCTCTGTTAGATGTTTCAGCTTCTTTAACAAAATTAATTGTTTTGACATTTTGAACATCTTTAACTTTCATTTTTTTGGACTTTGATGATTAACACGTTTTTGGTTAACTGGTTTAGTCATTTGGGTTCTGAAATAGACGATTGTAAACCAGACCCTAAATTTACCCTTTAATTTTATCATCCAAATTCTCAATAGGCATTTTTCCTTTTAATTTCAAAGTAGACTCCTTTTTTTTATGATAGAGTTCACAGGTTTACCTGTAGAATCGGGATCACTAACTAGAGGAGTGGACACCACATGATCCTTTCCTGGGTTATTGTTGATTGGTCTACATTTAGTGTTCAAAAGGATTTCATGTGGTAGTAGTACTACTTTATAGCCCAAACCTTCCCCGTTATTTCATTCTTTCACTAAGTTTTGAACTATGTGAGAAGAACTCGCCAAACTATGCAGTTTTTGTTTTAATGAATCAACGTCGACTTCCAAAACTGCTTTTTCCTTTTTAGTTTCTTCCAAAGAATTTAAATAAAAATCTATGTCATTTGATTGATTTAAGGCAACAACCTCAGTTTCCCTTAGTTGTTTCCCCAAAAGTTCTATCTTTTTTTGAAACTACACTCATTTTACTTTAAAATACGATTTGCTTCAGTGTAGAGTTGTAAATCATTTACTAAATTTTCATTGTGTTCTAATAACCTAGCAAATTTCAAATCAATGCTTTCCATAAATTTGTCACATTAAGAACAAGCATGTTTTTCAAATAACTGGTCTGTAGAACTTACATGTAATGAATCAGTTGAATCAGCCATCAAAGCAGAGTTAGACCCTTTGGTGGCTAAAGATTCTGAAATCATGGCTCTATGATCTCACCTTCACTAGCTGACCCATCATCCAGTGCATCGACAGAGGTGATATTTGATTCCCCAGGAGAAACAAAGCAGAAGGACCAGTCTTGCCCTTCATCACCTTAAGCAATCAGAGCCTTTGTCTTTTTTCTTGAAGAAGCAGTTCCAATCAAGTCCTTATCTTGACCGTTGAATGTGGGAAATGGGTTTCCATTTCTAGTTTTCTTGGGATTTACACATTCACACTTAAAATGCCCCTTTTCACCACAGTTGAAACAGGTGACTTTGGTTTTGTCAAACCCAAAAGTCATATCTTTAGTGGCTACTAGATTTTGCCCCGTCTTCTTGACAAACTTTTTAGCTCTTCTAACACACTTGCTAAAGCCCACATGATGTCCATTCTTTCTAGCTCATTCTCATCAACTTGCTCGTAATCTTCATCTGCAAGATGATAATTTCCAATCCTACGGCAACTAAACCATCATAAGATTGTACAATAGCTGCTAGAAGATCCATGTGCTCCTTAGCAACTTCCACTGTGATATTACCGAGATTCTCGGTCTTCAACTTTCTAGTATTTGCCTCAGAAACTATGTATTGGGTTCCAGATGACCCTAACTTTTTGGTTCCTGATGCAGTGGTTTGGGAAGGAGCAGAAGAACTAGACACAAATGTTGTTTGTAATAGTCTCCTGAAATAGCTGGAGTCGGAACTGAGTTGTAAATTGAAGGATTCTGCACATAGGATCCTTTCTTTGACTTGTACTTCATTCGTAGTTCTTCCTCCCTTAACTTCAAGAGGAAATCATTTATGTTTAATATCACAAAAATGTCATTCTTTCTAAGATTAGACACAAATGAATCGCATTTATCAATCAAACCATAAGCAAAGCTTGAAACTTTATCTTCATTGGATGTGGTTACGCCATGAGTGTACAGCTCACTCATCAGATGATCGAATCTATCAATAATATCATCTAAGCTCTCATTCCCTATTGAAGAGAAGTTATCAAATTCCTTCTTGAGAGCTTTAGCCTTTAGTTCCTTCAACGTTGCATTTCTATCATATCTCTTTTCCAATGCTTCCCATAACTTCTTAGCTTGCTTGTTCTCAGAGAACTGAAAAAAGATGTCCTTTGGTATAGACTGAGTCAACAAGGCATAAACTTTCTTTTCAGCATTTAACAGAATCTTTTGAGCTTCACTCATTCCTCACAACATCAACTTGACTACATTTGCACTGACTGGTACAGTGTAACCAGTCTCAATGGATGTCCAAAGGTTGGGATCAACTCCATTTAAATAAATCTCAAACCTCTGTTCCCACTGTGGGTATTCATCTAAAAATAACATCTTTGGAGGTTTGTTATGGTATCCAATCTCATTCTCTAGAAGTAGAAGGTTCTAGATGCGAGAGTCCTTTCCGACAGTAAACTAAGCAAATTGATCTTCCATTTCTGTAAACTTGGTACTTGGAGAACAGGACAGTATCACTCATGCGAATGAAATATGAGTATGGCTCACTCGTGGGAATGAATTCGATTGTGAGATTGGATTTATTCGTGCATATGAACAAGCCGATTGGAATCAAACGACTGGAGTTGTTTAGTCATGCAAATGAGAGATGTGATAGAGTTCAGTCGTGCGAATGGAGTATATGAATGAGTTCAATCGTACGAATGGACTAATCGTGCGACTGAAGGTTGTTGTTTTTGTAAAATAAAAGATTTTGACACTTTGACACAAAATACGATTTTTCTAGGAACCCTAATCTGCCGTATAATGAAAAATTGAATCTTTAATGCCAGAAAACATCGAAAACACCTTTAGAAGCAAAGTGGTGACTCTTTTGATTAAAATGTAGGTTTTTGACACCAAAACTAATCGAATCAAACGCAAAATCACGAGCCAAAGCTCGGATACCACTTGTTAGGGTTAGGACCGTGTACGTACTATGTACTAGCTGATTCTGCGTTTTACCAGATCAAATAGTGCGGAATCCTATTTGATTGGCGATCCAATCACTGAGAACGATAACCCGATCGATATAAGAATGATTTAAACGTTAGGAATGAGTAGGAATCGATCAGGAATGAACTATGAACTTGGACAGGCTCTTAGGGACGCTCTGGACAGCTAGGGTTTATGTGTATTCGAAGTATCTCTCAAAGTGTTTTGTTTTCCACGAATAGGTCGTATTTATAGGTTAGTAGTTTCCATTCGTACGACTGAATCATTAGCATGGTTCAGTCGTGCGACTGAACCATTAGCATGGTTCAGTCGTGCGACTGAATCATGCAATTAAGTTATACGCACGACTGAAGGTTCAATCGTGCAACTGAGTCAATCATATGTCTCAATCATACGACTGATCCAGTCTCCTGGTTCAGTCCTGCGACTGGTTTATAAGCATGAATATTCATGCGTATGGTCCATTAGCATGAATAATCATCCGACTAGGTTGAACACATTACTCAATCATTATTGAGTTAGAATTGTGTACAACATCTCAAACCTATATAAGAAGTTCATACATATGAATCAAAGATAAATAACCATCAAGCATATATCATATTTCATTACTTCGTCACATTACACATATGTAAGACATGAAAGACTTTTACATTTAAGCATATAAACTAGGAACAACATGTATCTACAATATATACATATATAACACGTATATATACATATATATATAGATATATATTATATATACATATATATATATATACGTATATAAATCATTGGTGAATGTCAATGATCTTATATATAATCATTGGTGAGTATCACTTATACATAAATACACACATACACACATACGCATATACACGCATGCGCACATACGCACGTATGTACTTACATACGTACTTAGCTTTATAAGTGATGAAATAACAACTTAAAGAAAATAAAATGCTTTGAAAAATTTTCTAAAAATAGAAACTTTCCAAACGTAATGATTTCTTGTATAACAAAAGTAATCTTAGTAATAAAGGGCTAAGACATATTTAGTGTGCTTCTAGTTAGTCAATAGACTAATGCTAAGTTAATAATAGTAGTAGGCATTGTAGTAGCACCTACCTGGATATAGTAATGTAAGGCCCCGTTTCCGGGATGCTCACAGTTGGTCAATCATTTCACATAACACATATAGTTACATTAACTTTAATAAAATATTACAGCGGAAACATTTAAACACCTTTTCATTTAAACTTTATAATTGCTTTTGCAAAATAATACAACATTCATTACAAAACGTCGTTTGTTCGCATTACAATGCAAAAACATTATTCAAAAAGAATGCCATCCAAAATGAGCCAAGTAGCCGCCTCGTGTCATTCTCAGCAACCATTACATGCCAACTGGAAACACATAAAAGTCAGCATTGCTGAGTGAGTTCTAGTTTTAAAATAAAATATACTTTACTTTCGTTTAAAACCATTCTTTACATTCTTATACGATCAAGCATTATACGTACACCTAGATAATATCATTATTATCTTCATCATTCGTTCGTTAACTTTCGTTCATTTATTTTACATCATTATGATTCGCTTTCATTCATAAACTTCCTTACTTATCTTTTCATATGTTCTTTACTTCCGATGACATGTATATTACCCCGAATATTATGTCCGAAGCTGGTTACTGAGCCTGAGATCTTTCATAGACATCGAACATTGTGCGCGAAGCTAACTCTAGTACCTGGGGCAAGTACACTCATCACTTATCTTTCCTCTTTCGTTCTAGACCAATGCCATATGCTATACCTTGAACATTCTGCGAAAGCTGTTTACTAGGTCTAAGGTCTTTCATAGACCTCGAACATTATGCACGAAGCTAACTCTAGTACCTAGGGCAACTAGCAAGGATCCCATACGTATGATCAATCACAAGGATTAGACCCCAGTGTGCATCCTTTCGGGGTAGCTAACCCGCACATAGTTGAGCTAACACCCTTCATTGGGTGTGAACCTCCATACTTTGCTTGCAAGACTTTCTTACTTTCATTCATTCATTAATGTATGAATTCATTCATTACATTCCTCTTTTCATTATCTTCCACTTTACGTTGCATAATACTTTTCATTTCATTCATCAACATTCAACGTAAAGCCATGGAAAATAAACATACATAATAAGGAACATAAACAAACATACAAACATCACCATACAAGGTGCCATCATACATGACATAACAATCATAATACATGCCATAACATACCCCATACATCATCAAAAGTCAACTTTCTTCTCCCCCAGGAACATCCCAAGTCAAATCCTACATTTAACTTTTCCCCCAAAAATCAGAAAAATATTCTGTCTTAGGCGCATGGGCACTATTCAGGCGCATGGCACTATTCAGGCGCATGGGCACTATTCAGGCGCATGGGAACACTTGGGTGCATGGGAAACTTTCAGGCGCATGGGCACCATTCGGGCGCATGGGTGACACTTAACCAATTCTGGGAAATTCTAGGTGCATGGGCACTATTATGGCGCATGAGATTTTGTGCGCATGGGAACACTTAGGCAGTTTCTGACCGTTGGGCGCATGGGCCACTATTTAGGCGCATGGGCAGTCTAAGTCATGCTTAAACAACTAAATTCAATCCCCAATCTTCATCTAACATGTTCTAAGCTTAATTCATACATTCTAAGCCTTAGAAAAACTTTCATAACATCATCACAACCATAACACACCCAAAATCAACACCACCCATAAACACATACACATATATAATCGGGTGAAAACCCACTTTTATAAAAATGTTTATACATGCATTTCCAATCCCAAATCAGTTTAAAACAAGTAAAAATAGGGGTTCTAGAACTCACCTTAGCATCTCTTTCGGTATGACTCCCTTCAAAACCCGTATGCTACGAGTTCAACACCTAAAAGCCACCAAAAACACACACACTCGAACACATAAACACACATAAGCATGCAACCGAGGCTAAGTCCAGTTAAGAACATCACAAAACCAAGAATTCTTACCTTGAATTCAATCTCTTCTTGTTGTTCTTCAAATATCCGAGAGTTTCTGCTCTTCTTCACTTTTTCTCTCTACAAAATCCGATTGAAAAGGTGAAAGCAGACAACATGGGCGGCCATATTGCTTTATTCACCAACTTTGAAAGTTTTTGTCCTTTTGACACTTTTAACCCCTTAGCTTGGGTTAAATTGGATTTCTTTCTTTTTCTTCACTTTTATTCTTTTTTTCATAAATTTTAAAAAATAACCGGGTGTTACAAGTCCACCCCTATTATATAGGTTTCGTCCCCGAAACATGTTATTCCTTAAATAATTTTGGGTAATGATGCCTCATCTCCTCTTTAGCCTCTCACGTGGACTCAGATCCCTTCCTATGCCTCCACTATACATGCACAAGAGGAACCACTTTATTCCTTAGCCATTTCTCTTTACGATCAATGATCACCACTAGTTGCTCCATATAATTGAGCCATTCATCTTCTTTGATATCTTCCAGTGGTATAATCATATCCTCGTCAGCCAAACACTTTCTTAGATGAGATACATGGTGTAGATACATGTGTACCTAGTTTATGATCTTAATGTAAATGTCTTTCACGTCTTACACATATGTAATGAATGGGTTCAATGAAATATGATTTGTGGTTGATGTTTCTAATGTTTAATATTTCATATTACTATTATGTTAAAATTAATAAATACTATATAGGTTTAAGGTTGTTGTACCCAATTCTAAGTTAAATAATGATTGAGTAATGTGTTCAACATAAACAGATGAGTGTTCATGCTATTGGCCCATACTCATAGACCATACGCTTGAATACATCATGCTTATGGACCAGTCGCAAGACTGAACTAGGAGACTGGATCAGTCGTACTATTGAGACATAAGATTGACTCAGTCGCACCACTGAACCATCAGTCATGCGTATGGCTCAATCGCATGATTCAGTCGCACGATTGAACCATGCTAATGGTTCAGTCACACGACTTGAAACCCCTAACCTATAAATACCACTTAATTCATGGAAAAACTAAAGAATCAATTGGAAACACTTGATACTCTTACGAACCCTAGCCGTCCAGAACATCCCAAGAAGCCTATCCAAGTTCATAGATCATTCCTGATCGATGTCTATTTGTTCATAACATTTAGTTTCAAGTCTATATCGATCGGGTAATTGTTCTCACTGATTGGATCGCTAATCAAATAAGATTTCGCACTATTTGATTCGGTACAAACGCAGAATCTGTTGGTATTCTGTATATACACGATCCTGACAATAGTTCGTTCCTAATCGATTTCTAATCAATTCTTAATGTTTGTTTCATTGTTAGATCGATCAGGTTGTCATTATCACTGATTGGATCGTCAATTAAGTAGGATTCCTGAAAGGGATCGAGATCTAGTTTGATCAATTAGATTAGGATTTGCAGCGGAATAGCACACGAATTAGACAAAATTATAGCAAGAATAATATGAATATTCAATCAAACAGTAACAGTTATAGAGAGAGAGTTTTCTGCAAAAGCAATGTTTTCATTCATGCACAAGCTTCCTTTACAGGGAAATGAGGTCAACATTTCTTTTATAAGGAATGTGACATCAGCTGACGTCACTTGATAGTGACATCTAACTGATTTATACAAACAACTGAAAGTAAACTAAACTACTGAAGATGTCCACAACAACTGAGGACACCTTCACTAAAAGCTAAGTATAAGCTAACATTACAACTACTAAAGTTATAACATCTGAAGTGTAAGAACTTCAGATGTTTTACATAATATAAAACTACTGATTACAAACTACTGAAATGTAAACCATCACAACTACTGAAGAGAACTACTTCAGCTGTTGTGACAACTTCTGAGAACTTGATCTTCAGACTTTGTCTTCAGCAGTTGTCTTCAGACTTTGTCTTCAGACTTTGTCTTCAGCAGTTGTCTTTAGACTTTGTCTTCAGCAGTTGTCTTCAGACTTTATCTTCAGCAGTTGTCTTTAGACTTTGTCTTCAGACCTTGTCTTCAGCTGTGTAGATCACTTCAGTTGTTTTGATGTCTGTGGGACTTAAAGGTTTTTCTAATCTGGCTCATTGGTTCTTTTGGTCCAACAAACTCCCCCTGAACCAATGCAGCCAAAACCTTTAAAATTTATTGAGGTCCCACTTATTGGCACAAACATTATCTGGATCATCTCAGAAATCTTCAATATAAGCTCAGGCCAGGGAAGATTTCAGAAGGTTTGATTGGCAAAGGATGAATGGGAACTCTGTCATGGGGAATTGGACACAGAGCTGTTACCCCATCCATGAAACCTACTTCCCATGATAAGTCTGTAAGACTCTCTGACATAGGCCTCAAGGAAAACAACTTGTTCTTCCATTGTGAGTTCTTCAGCTCCACTTTCAAAGAAGAACTCAGGCCCATAGTACTCAGATAAGTACTTAATATGCTTTCCATTTTTTAGCTCCACAGTTGTTATCTCTCTGTATGCAAACTCATCAGGATGAGTGCCTTCAAGCAATAGCTGAAGCTCATTTCTTCTTATTTCTTCAAGCTTCTTGTAGATTAACACCTTCTTTACCATTTTGTTTTCTAGTAAAGTTTGTGGAGTCATCTTAGACTTGTAAGCTCTCTTGAATTCATCAAGGATTTCCCAGGGTGCACCACAATGGCCAGCATTATCACAACATCTACAATCTTCTTTACTTGGCCATTGGATATGCTTCGAATCTTCTTTTGTGAATTCTGTCACTTACTCTGGGGTCAGGCCAAAATCTCACTCTCTCTTTCTGATATTGGAATGTAAATCTGAGAGCATACAACCTCTGATCATGTTTCTTCATAGCCTGTATGGATGAAGACTTAGGAAACTCTTTATCAATCATCCTTAACAGCTGCTCATCATGTTGTTTGTGTTGTTCTTCTTCTTCAAGTTTGACTTTTACCATTTGCCTTTGGAAGTCAGGTGTGATTGTTGTTGGTTGACTCCTGGGCTCAGGCATCTTTATTATGAGAACAACAGAGATTGGCAGACAATCATCCTCATCATCATCTTCTTCTTCTTCCATCCTCAACACCCTTCTCTTCCTCTTAGGTTCATCATTGGTAGTGGGTTGAGTAGGTTTATTGGGTAAAGGAGTTGGTTTTGAGGGCTGTGAGGGTGGTTGTGTAGGTTTGGGTGATTGTGCAGGCTGCTCTAGCATCTTTGATATGAGTGAAGCTTTGGATAATTTTTCCATATCAGTCCTTTTCCCAGCACCAGCTTCATCAAGAGCTTCTATGATCAATCCTTTGTTAAATACTTCATAACAACAGATTCTGGTGGTTATCTCCAAAATATTGTCTCTGGACCATGACTTTACTTCAATGATTGATCTTCCCAGATGTTTTCATATAAATCTTGCCATAGCTTCTAGCCTTTCCCTTTCTTTCTCACTCCAACTTGCCCATCTTTGTTCAATCTCTTGAATCTCTAACCTTCTGATTTCAGAGTCAAGTTTGGCAGTGTCAAATCCTTGTCTGAAGAGTTGATCAATAATCTATCCATAGATCTGCTATGTTGCTCATCAGCTTCTTTGATCAATTCTTCTAACTTTTTCTCACCTTCAGTCTTTTCAGAGCTTTTCTTCCTCATGTAGGTGACCATTTCCTTTTCTTCTTCTCTTTTTCTGCTTCCTCTTCAGCTCTCTTCTTTTGTCCACTTTCACTGACTTAGACTCCCCTTTTTGGTTGCATTGGGTTCAGGGGTGTGAATGTCAGAAAGTTTCTTAGAAACAGCAGCATCAACTAAGGATTGAAGATTTGAGGAAAGCCTCTCATCAATGGCTTGAAAGGTAGCAACCATTAGCTCAGAGGGGTTCTGTCCCTAAGAAATGGTACCTGAAGCAGAGGCTGGTGGCAAATTGGTGAGAGTGGCTCAGTGTTTGAGATAGTTTCAGGAGAAACTACCATCTGTAGGTGAATGTGGGCAGATGGACTTGATTCTTGTGACATTTTGGCAAGCAGTTCTGGTAGTCTGCATACCTCAGTCTCAAGACTAGTATTGTGGGCTAGAACATCAAAGAAAAAGCCAGGTCATCACATCAGTCTGTACTGAATCAGCTGACCTCCTGATGAAATCAGGATGAACATGTGCTGAGTGTAGATCATATTCACATGTGCCTCTATTTCTTGGAACTGGGGACTTCCTGCCTCAGGATGATGTCCTTCATTGGCAGTTGCCTCTGGTGAGGACTTAGAAATGATACCATCTTCATCCTGATCATGTGCTGAACTAGGAGAAGAGGCAGCCTCACCAGATGTTCTAATCTCCTCCTCTACATAGGGAGATTAAAATCTGTAATCCCTGTGCTATGAGTTATCAACTACATTATAATCCTCTCCCTCAACTATTGAGGTTTTCCTAGTGGTAATAGGTTTCTGGGGAGGGGTAGAGGAATGTAGTTGAGTCAGCACTTGTGAAATAACCACAGTTGGGCTTGTAGGGGTGGCTTCAGTGGCAGATAGGAGTGAAGAGGATTGGAACTGGGGTGAATGGTGCTCTTCAATGGCAATCCTCTCAAGTGAGAGAGATTCCAGTAATGTGGTTTCCCCATTTTTGGTTGCATCAGGATCCTGTTAAGAGGATACCTGAGCGGTTTCAGCTGGTAGAGTCCTGGAAACTACAGAGGGATTACTACCCATAGTTTCATCCTGCCTTTGTGTTGCAGGGGCATCATCAGGGGACTCAACTCCCTGAGTAGCCTTTTTGGTTTGTTTGGAATGAGGTATGGAGGGGACTTTGGATCTGGAGGATAAGGCTGTGGGTACCTTCTGCTTGGTTTTTAGTAGTTTGGCGGGCTGTTTGAGGTGTGGTCAGTGTGGCTGGAGTATACCTCTGGCAAAACTACCACAGCAAGGACTCCAAGGCCAACAGACCATCAGATTGTAACTGATTCATGATTATGGCCATAAGAAACCTTGGATATAATAGTCATCTGTAGCTATAGGTTTCATTGCCAGATCTTTTAATTCTAAAAATATATTTCAGAAAAATTTAAGCTTTGGCGTTCAAGGATAGAATACAATACCTGCTGCCACCTGGATGACATTTGATCCCATGAAGAGGTTTTAGGGGCAAGGCAAACATTGATCATGTGGAAGATTAGCGTTCACATCATGGAAGTGCTTCTTCAGAATGGTTGTAGCACTTAGGTTGCCCTCATATCCATGGTTGATGAATGAGAGATCAATGGTGCCCTTTGGGTATTTGGTGACAAAGGTAGCATCATTCAGATCAAGCGTTTGGCGAATGATAACAGGAGTGACTACCACCTTCTTCAGGTTTACAAATGACTAGAGAGTGATCGCGATATTCTCACCAGTATGGATCATGACATTTGTCCAGAATTGATGAAGAGTATTTGATAGATGGTTGGATTCAGAAGAAAAGCAGTTCGATACGGGGAATCAACCATCAGATCAATAGCATCATCAAACTTAGTCCAAAAGGCCGATTTTGTGAAGTAGGCAACAAAGTTGTGTCGTGGTTTGAATTGCATGGTCGCCATTAATGGAAGATGAACGTTCGGAAATCGATTTATGAAACGTTTGAAGTTAGGGTTAGGTATTTATAGGTTATGAAACGGCTGAAAGAAAACAGCTAAAAGTTTTGGTTTTAGTCATCAGTTGCTAGAAAATGACTGAAGACATGGTTTTAACTTTCAGATGTTGAAAACAACTGAACACTTGGTGTTTGTCATCAGCAATTGAAAACTACTGAAGACTTGGTTTTGGCTTCAGTTGTTTTGGAATGAAACAACAGTTGTTTGAAACAATTGAAGAGTAAAATTACTCATCAGTTGTTGTCGTCAATTCACATATCTCAGTTGTTTCATTTGACCTTAACACTTACTCAGCAGATTATCTGATTTTCAGATGTTTCATTGGTCATCAGTACTTATCTGTTAGAACAGACTTCAGTAGTTGTAACCACATCAGTACTTTGCAACAAATAAAGTACTTCAGTACTTTTAAGTAATTTAGTCTTCAGTAGTTATGAAAACTGCTAAAGATAAAATAACTTCAGTACTTATTTTTGACAGCTGTATACTGATGGTCATCAGTAGTTGTGAACTGAGATCATCAGTAGTTGTCAAATCATTCAATCTGTAGCATACCAAGCCTTAGCACTAGATTTTGGAAAGTTGCACTGTCCAAAGGCTTAGTAAATATATCTGCAAGCTCATCAGCACTAGGAACAAACTTTGGATCAATCAGACCTTCTTCATAACAATCCCTGATAAAATGATGTCTGATCTCAATATGTTTGGTCCTAGAATGCTGGACAGGAGTCTTAACAATACAAAGAGCTGAAGCACTATCTATCAGTAAAGTCTTAGTCTCTGTAATGTCATAATCCAGTAATTGATTCTGAAGCCAGAGTACCTGATGTACAACTTGCAGCAGCAATGTACTCTGCTTCAGTAGTGGATGTAGCAACATAGGTTTGTTTCTTACTCTACCAAAAACTAAACAGTTGCCTAGAAATTGGCATCCACCAGAGGTTGATTTTCTGGTTAATTTACACCCTGCATAGTCACTATCAGAGAAAGCAACTAATTTGCAAGAGTGCCCCCAGTGGAATACCAAGTCCTAAAGATTGAGTTCCTTGCAAATATCTAAAGATCCTTTTGACTGCAATCATATGGGATACTTTCGGTGCAGCCTGAAATCTAGCACAGACACAAGTTGCAAACATAATGTCTGGTCTAGAAGCTGTAAGGTACATCAAGGAACCAATCATACATCTGTAAAGAGTTTCATCAACTGCTTTACCTTTTGATCAGCATCCAGTTGTGTGGTGCTGCACATGGGAGTAGAGCAGGGCTTACAGTTTTGTAAATCAAACTTTTTCAATAAATCCTTTGTATATTTTGACTGATGAATGAAAGTTCCATCAGCCTTTTGTTTGATTTGCAACCCCAGAAAGACTGTATTCTCCCATGGCACTCATTTCAAACTTTTGTTGCATCAACTTAGTAAAGGCATCACACAATTGTGGATCAGAGGATGCAAAAATAATATCATCAACATAAATTTGAACAAGGAGCTTATGCATGCCTACTTTCTTAATGAACAAGGTTTTATCTATGGAGCCTCTAGTGAAATTATTTTGAAGAAGAAAGTTAGACAGTGTTTCATACCAGGATTTAGGTATATTTTAGCCCATGAAGAGCCTATCAAGCTTATATACCCAATCTGGATGTTTATGATCTTGAAAACCTGGTGGTTGGCACACATAAACTTCTTCTTTTATTTTACCATATAAGAATGCACTCTTGACATCCATTTGAAAAACTTTGAGATTATGAAAAGCAGCATAAGCTAAAAACAATCTGATTGCCTCTAGTCTGGCTACAGGGGCAAAGGTTTCATCATAATCAATACATTCTTCTTGTGAAAACCCCTGTACAACCAGTTTGGCCTTGTTCTTGAAAATTTGGCCTTTTTCATCAGTTTTATTCCTAAACACCCATTTAGTGCCTATTGCACACTTACCTTGGGGTAGAGGAACCAGTTCCCACACTTGCTGTTTTTTGAAACTAAAGAAGCTCAAGTTGCATAGCTTCAACCCATCCATTGTCTCTTAATGCAATATGATAGTTCTTTGGCTCTTGCTGACTGGTGAAGAGAGCATAAAAGCAAAAGTTGGACAATTGACTTCTAGTTGAAACACCAGCATTGATGTCACCAATGATCTGAGACATGGGGTGATTCTTCAGTTCTTGATACTCAATAAGATCTGTGCAAGTGTTTGTAGGTGATTCAACAGCAACAGATGGTGATCCAGATTTTTGAAACCTAGAATGAGATAACAATTCAAATGAAGTAGAGATTCAGAGATCTCATTAGCATTTGTTGTGGATGGAACTGCTGAAGCTACAGGAACATCAAGTTGATCACTAAAACTTGCATTTATACCAACAGATGGATAACAAGTGGCAGGAGATGATGGATTCATAGAGCCTGCAATAGTTAGAGACTGATAAGGAACATATTGCAGTATGTCCAGATCAAATAACTCCACATGGTTTTATGGGATTTTCTCCTTTGGAGATTCATTAAAGTTTACATGCAAGGTTTCTTCTACAATCTTTGTTCTGCAATTAAAAACTCTGTATGCCTTGCAAGTAGATGAATACCCAACAAAGTACCCTGCATCCACCATTGATTCAAACTTCTGAAGTGGATCCTTTGTGTTGAGAATATAACAAGGACACCCAAATGCTCTAAAGAAGGAAATCAGAGGAGCCAAATGATGTAACACTTCATAAGGAGTCTTCATCAATCTTTGATTTACCAATACTCTATTTTGCACATAGCAAGCTGTGTTAATAGCTTTAGCCTAAAAGGTTAGTGGCAAACCAGAATCAGCCAACATTGACCTTGCAGCTTCAATAAGGGTCCTGTTCTTTCTCTCCACCACTCCATTTTTTCAGGAGTTCTTGAAATGCTAAATTGCCTCTTGATTCCCTTAGAGAAATAGAATTCATCAAGTGTGTGATTTCTAAATTATGTGCCATTATCACTCCTCACACACTTGACAGAAAGAGAATACTGCTTTTCCACATGCAACACAAAGTAGATGATAATTTGACCAGACTCATCTTTTGAATGTAAGAAGAAGGTCCATGCAAATCTGGAATAATCATCCACAATTACCACACAGTATTTCTTCTTTGCCACGCTCATCACTCTTACTGGACCAAAAAGATCCATATGCAGTAATTGCAAGCAGGTAGTGGACTTTGGTTCTTCTATTGAAGGGAATGATACTTTATGTTGCTTTCGTTTTAAACAAGCAGAGCAGTTGTCATCACATTTTAACTCCTTAAATGGCAGACCTCTCACTAAACCATGAAGGATCAGCTGGTTCATGTTTCTAAGATTCACATGAACAAGCCTTCTTTGCCAAAGTTCAGAATCCTGAGGAGAGGCCTTGGAGAACAGACATGGATGGCCTTTTAGATCAATTTTCTTTGATAAGTCTAAGGCATATACTCTTTCAATCCTGTTGGCCTTCAGGAGAGTATGTTCATCCAATATCTTGTCAATCATACTCAAAACACTGAAAGACAGAATCCGATAGTTCTGACTGGTGAAAAGTGCAACATGCCCTTTATAACACATTTGACTGACACTCAACAAATTGTACTTGAGATTCTCCACATGGTTAACATCATTAAACCTTATTTCACCATTTGAAACAAAGCCTTTGCCGATGATGTAACCCTTAGCATCATTACCAAAAGAAACAAATCCCTTCTTTCCTTGAGAGTAGTCATGAAGAAGAGATCTGCTCCCAGTCATATGCATAGATCCTCCACTGTCCACATACCAGATGCTTCTATGGCATGTTGAAGAACCCTGCATATATCATAACAACTAGTTAGCTTTTGAGACCCAAACCATTTTGGTTTTGGGTCTGTTCTCATCAACAGATTTTATACTAACTGATTTGTCATGATTATCAGCCTTTGAAGATGGAGATGGTGCTGAAAAGGATTCCTTTGATTTTGGTTTAGTTTTCCTTTTTAGTGATTTAATCACAGGTACATGTATTTGGTTAACTCTCCCCAACAAATGTTGAATCGTCATAACAAGTTGTGTCTGATTGGTTGTTAAAGCCTTCAGTTCAGCAGACACATCAGTACTTGTTTTTGATTGGTTCTTGTGACGCACCATGTCCTCCTTTTTGTAAGACACATACTTAGTCTGTTGTTTTGATACTCCTTGAGGAATATTTTCAGCTGTTTTATGATAAACCACTTCCTTCTGTTTAGATTTTTGTGAAGACTTTGGTTTATCAGTTTGAGATGTTTATGGCACAAACTTGGTTTCAAATTCATCTTTCATTTTATTAATTTTCTTTTTAATGATTTTATCTTTGTTAAATTTGGAACCCTTTCTGTACCAACATTCATCAGTGAGATGATTGAATAGACCACATTTCACATGGCTTTTTCTTCATCTTCTGTTGATCAGCTGCTGAAGAAGATGAACTACTGAAGGTGTGTTCTTTAGTACTTTCTTCCTCTCAGTACTTATGTGAAGTACTGAAGGATTTGTAAAAACTGAAGACTTGTTCTTTAGAAGTTTTCTATCAGTACATTTGGATTTCTTGATAGACTCTTCAGCAGTTGTCAAACCATGTTTGGTTTCATTTGGTTTGAAATGTTCTTCAGGTGTTGTTACTTGATCTTCAATACTTTGAATACCTTGTGAGACAACACCTGAAGTGCTCAGCTTTTCTTTGATCATGTGTTCATCAGCAGTAAGACCATCAGCAGACTGATTAGCTGAGGTACTATTACTGACTTCATCCTCTGATTGTACATTATCACTTGAGGATGAGACACATGATGATGTGATTGGGAATTGATTTCACCTTTGGATTTTACTTCTGTCTTGGGAGTAAAATCTATAGGAGGCTCAGTGTGATTATATCCAATCCCAAACTTCACATTTGAAGCAGTTTGCTTACTGAGAAGCATTTCAAACCCCTTGCAAGATGTTACCCAGCGTTCACACTCAACTTGAGTAGCTGCAAGTGTTTCTTTGATACTCTTATGATTTTCTAAAATGACCTCTACCTTAGCCTTTTCATCCGTGATTTGGAATTTTAATTTGTAAATCTCATCATCTTTTTCTTTTAAAACAGACTCAAACTCAGCTTTTCTTTTGGAAATCACTTTCTCTAGGTCAAGACTTTGATTAATTAAAGCTACATTTGATTCTCTAATTGAGGCAAAAACAACTATGCATGACTCAGAACACAACTTGGCCTTAGCCTCAGAAGATACTTGTGGTACATATGATGATGAAGCATTTGAGAATGAACCATCAGTAGACTCCAGGGCCATAAGAACAAGATTTCCAAAAGGATTTTCACCACCATGTTGACCAGCACCAGAAAACACTTGTTTAGAATAACCAGAAAGATCATCTGGTAAACTACTCCAGTCAACAACTCCAGGAGTGAAAAAGCTTTGATGTGATTGAGATTGAGATTGAGATTGTTGACTTGATTGAGATGGTTGAGGCTCAGGTAGGGCATGTGATTGTTGAGCTATGGGTACTGGAACCTGATTGGACTAAGGCATATAAAAACATGGATAAGGATATGGCATTTGAACTTGAGGAACAAAATATGTAGGAGATGATTGAATTTGTGAATGATGACCAGAACTAGTAGAATATTGCCCTTTGTTTTGTGAATTATTGCCTGGAAAGGTCACAAAGGGTGCAAAAGAGTTAGATCCAGATGATCTACACTCTCTTGCAAAATGTCCAAGTCTATGGCACTTGTGACACCTCAACTTGCTCTTGTCAAAACCAACTTTGGTTTTTCTAGAGAGACCAGGAATTTTCTACCTGTCTTTTTACAAAATTTTTGAGATCTGATATTAACTAATGCCACTTAGCTCAAAATATCCATCTCTTCCAAATCAGCATCAACAATTCCTTTCAAATCATCCATCAAAAAGCATAGATTGTCACTATTACATCTTGAATTACTATCAATACCAGCAAAAGCATGATCTCCACTGTTTGAAGAGAAATCAATATGCTCATCATAAGAACTTTCTGATGTAGCATATTCTGACTCATGACCAACCAGAGCAGTATTACCTGGTAGAAAATCATCAGTGAGCTTCCCAGATGAAGTCAATTTCCTTTTCTGTTCTATCTCTCTTTCAAATGTTAACAGTTTCCCATGAAGTTAGGTGAGAGATAGATTGTCTAGATTTGCACTGGAGTGTAGGACAATAGTATATGTGTCCCATCTCTCAGGCAGGGATCTGAGAAATCTATTGTTCATCTGACTGTTTGTATATTCATGTTTGATTATTTTCAACTCAGATATCAAACAGGAGAATCGCTCAAACTGTTGAGTTAGTGACTCACCCTTTCTATGAGAGAATGCCTCATATTGCTGGGCAAGGATTTCTCTATTGTTTGCTAAGACCTCATCAGTTCCTCCAAATTGTTCTTTCAGAGCAACCCAGAGGTCATGAGCAGATTCATGATGCATAAGTCCAGAATAATTTCATTAGGTAGTGCCATGGCCAGAATTCTATGGGCTTTAGCATCAATTTCAAACAGTTTCAGATCTTCATCTGAATATTGCTCTTTCTTCTTTGGAACCATTTCATTTGTTTCCGGATTACTCACCATAGGCTTATATGGTCCATGAACCACAAATTTACAACAACCTGAACTGTTGACAGACAGGTGATGGAGCATTCTTCGTTGCCATATGTTGTACTCACTCCTAACAAGCATCGGAGGCTTTGTTGAGGAGCCAGTATTGTGAGGATCATTGATTGATGTAGCCATTTTCACCAATTCAAACAGGTTCAATGAGATTTTAACAGATCTAACTCAAAAACTCAACAACACAGTTTAAAACAAGAAGAATCTCAAATTAATTCACAGGAAGCAACAAAAAAAAACTCTATAACCAATTCTTGCAAATTTGCTAATTCGATCAAACTTAGATATCAAAAGAACAGTTTCAATGATCAATTGTTAAATTGATCAATGATTAACCTGCTCTGATACCATTTGAAAGGATCGAGATCTAGTTTGATCAATTAGATTAGGATTTGCCGCGGAATAATACACGAATTAGACGAAATTATAGCAAGAATAATATGAATATTCAATCAAACAGTAACGGTCATAGAGAGAGAGTTTTCTCTGCAAAGGAATGTTTTCATTTATGCACAAGCTTCCCGTACAGGGAAATTAGGTCAACATTCCTTTTATAAGGAATGTGACATCAGCTGACGTCACTTGATAGTGACATTTAATTGATTTACACAAACAACTGAAAGTAAACTAAACTACTGAAGATGTCCACAACAATTGAGGAAACCTTTACTAAAAGCTAAGTATAAGCTAACATTACAACTACTGAAGTTATAACATCTGAAGTGTAAGAACTTTAGATGTTTTACATAATATAAAACTACTGATTACAAACTACAAAAATGTAAACCATCACAACTACTGAAGAGAACTACTTCAGCTGTTGTGACAACTTCTGAGAACATGATCTTCAGACTTTGTCTTCAGCAGTTGTCTTCAGACTTTGTCTTCAGCAGTTGTCTTCAGACTTTGTCTTCAGCAGTTGTCTTCAGACTTTGTCTTCAGCTGTTGTAGATCACTTTAGTTGTTTTGATGTCTGTAGGACTTAAAGGTTTTTCTGATCTGGCTCATTGGTTCTTTTGGTCCAACAATTCCAAACTATTTGATCTGGTCTCACGCAGAATTTTAGTGTTGCATACGAAAACGGTCATAACAAGTGGTATTAGAGCCTTGGCTCTTGATTTTGCATTTGATTCAATAAGAATGTGTCAAACTTCACGTTTAACTCAAAAGAGTCATCTTTTTGAGTCCACAGGTGTTTTTTGATGTTTCATGGCATTAAAGTTGAAGTTTTTTGTCATACGGTAGATTAGGGTTTCTGGGTAAATCGAAATTCGTGTCTAAGTGCCAAAAATTCGATTTTTCTAACACAGCAGCCTTTAGTCGCACGAATAGCTCATTCGTATGATTGAACTCATTCGCACACTCCATCCGCACGACTGAACTCAATCATATCCTTCATTCGCATGACTAAACACCTTCAGTCGGTTGAGTCCATTCGCCCTGTTAATACGCACGACTGAATCCACTCGCACGATTGAATTCATTCGCACGAGTGATCCATAAGCATTGTCCATTCACATAGTTGAAGTTGTCCTATTCTCAAAGTACAGTTTCATACAAATGGAAGATAAGTTTTCAACGTTTACTGCTGGGAAGGACTCACACATCCAAAACGTTCTACTTCTGACAAATGAGATAGGAAATCACAATAACCGCTGAAGCTTATAACATTGGATGACTATCCACAATGGAAACAGTGGTTCAAGATTTAGCTAAATGGAGTGGATCCCAATCTCTGGACTTCTATAGACTAGTTACACAGTACCGGTCAGCGTAAATGGAGTAAAGTTAACATTGGGTGGAATGAGCAAGGCTCAAAAGATACTCTTCAATGCTGAGAGGAAAGTCTATGCCCTGCTGACTCAGTCAATCTCGAAAGACATCTTTCACTAATGTTTTGAGAACAAGCAGGCCAAAAAGTTGTGGGAGGCATTAGAGAAGTGATACGATGGGAATGCGACATTAAAGGCACTATAGGCAAAGGCTCTCAAAAAGGAGTTCGATAACTTCTCTTCTATAGGAAACGAGAGCATGGGTGACACAAACGAACACGGTTCATGGAGTTCGATAATTTTCTGATTCTTTTAGGTCTTCCATATTATGCTGTTATAGTTTTTCATTTTTTCATGTATTTCACAGAATTTGCGCACAAACGAACACGGTTCGCTTGTTTTTCACACACAGATAAACACAAGTTTATTTTGTTAAAATAAAATAATCTAATTAGAAATGTTGAGATTGTGTTTGTGAATGTGTTTTAGATATTTGCTTTAAGTGATGGTCGATCATCAGTTGAGCAGTGTACCTGATTAGAGAACCTGTTTATCAAGTTTGCAGAAGATATCGAGCTAGGAATCCTCCTCCTACATCTTCTAAAGCACTCAAGATTAGAGATTTGGGAAATCTGTTCCGATATCCATGCAAAGGTGCATACAAAAAGGGGGAACACATAAATAGGGGGAGATTATAAGATGAATAATTTTTCTCATCAGATTTAGAAAGTTTCAATTTGAATATCTTTCTACTGTTGACTTCTCGGTGCTGATTTTGTTTGAAGACGTGATAACGATAGACTAAGGGGGAGTATTGTTGGAGCTGTACAAGATAGTCTATATTATCAACATAGTCTAAGTCAACGTCACGTCAAAGTCAACGTCACGGTCAAAGTCAAAAAAAAGTCAAACCCAACACGTTCGAGACGAGGAACCGAGACAAGACGTTGAAGATTTAGATGACTAGGAGTTTTATTGTAATAAATATATTTTGTGTTAACAAAAATATTTTATCTTGTTTTTAGTCATTTTTATGCTTAATATGTATTTTGTATTAATTAGCCTAAGTCTAGGGGGTTAAGTGCAACTAGTGAATATTAGTCTAGACTATAAATAGGTTAATTGTCATTAGTGTTGGTTAATGGTTGAATGACCAATTGATTGGGGTTTCCACTTTGTACAAATCATATGCAATCAATATAGATCAAAGGGGTTTTATTGTGATTATTATTATTTGATCCATAATTCTTCATGTTATTTGATATAAGTGTGTATCCCGGAGTTACAATTTGGTATCAGAGCCTTATTGGATCAAATGCATTGAAGAATTGAAGAAATTGTTGCTGATTTTTGAAGATGTTCATAAATATTTAGAGAGAGAAACTGGGTTTCTAGAGAGAGAAAGTAGATCTGAGTTCAAATTTCTACAAATTCAACAACAAAAACATCAGATCTATCATTATCTATAACATATATTGAATCTACATCATAGTTTATACAAGAAAAATAAAAAAATATCAGATCTGAAAAAGTTTCTCTCACACACACTAGTGTGTATGTTCTTGGTGTTCTTGAGCTTTAACATCTTCATCCAGTGAATCTACCACTATTCTGAATGAAAGTTCAAATTTTCCAGTGAAATTACAGCCGAAACTAGCAATTCGCTCATTTTCCAGTGAAATTGTACTTTTCCGGCGAAACTGCAAATTCCGGCGAAACTATTCCATCGAAACTACTTACTCCGGCGAAACTGCATATTTTCCGGCGAAACTATAACGTGCGAAATTATAAAAAAATCAGCGAAATTTAAAAAAAAAAGTTCAAGCTATGAAATTAAAACTTTCACCAGCGAATCTAAACCACTATTATACCCTTAAACTCACCTAACTACAACCACTGAATTAGAACCTATCTTTACACCATCGACACCCTTACCTGCAACCACCTTCAACCCACCTACAACAACCAGAACCATCACCGTTGCCGCTGCCAAGATCCAGATCCACAACTCCATTCGAAGGTCTATTCCAAAGAAGCTTCTTAGAACCCTCACCCCGACCTTCAGCACCTGAATCATCAGAAGAACTCACCGTCTATTGCACCACCTTACACAACCCCAATAGAAGACGCTGACGCCGGAGCAACCGCCGCCATAGTCACCGGAGAAACCCCTTCTGGGGATTGAACCCCACGCTGCGAAGTAGGGCTGTTGAGCCTATCGTTGCTAGATTGAATGTTGTGGAAGCCATAGGGTTTTATTCGCCTAAACTACTATTATCAGAACGATCAGCCTGAACCTTATCACCGGAGCTCACCCTCTCCTATACCGCCTTAACCGCACCCCTACTCGCCACCGGAGATGTGCTGAAGTTCTTCCACCACCACCACAGTTACACCATCTTCGGGTTTTGGGGTATACCAACACCACCGCCGTGATTAGCTTACCGAGATCTACCCAGAGATATCTTTGACTCGCCGCCACTCGCTGCCGGAGACTCGCCGGAGCAGCGATCGCTCACTGAAAATCTAGAAGCATCAGCATCTCTCTCTATACTTTATGTGTGTTTTGTTTTGAAAGTATTTTTGTTAAAGTATTTTGTTAGGGTTAGGGTATATGTTAGGGTTTTGGTTGGATTTGGGTTGAGATTCGTCAGTGGACTTTATTTTTCTCATTGGGTTAATAATTTGAGCTAACATTTTTAAATTGTTATTGGGCTTAAAATTGGACTGAGCTTTAAGGGAATTGTGTGGGCTCATTAAAAAAACAAAGAAAGTGGGTTAGTAAAGATTAAATATTGCATTTTAAAAAAAAAAGAGGGTTGGGCTTATAAAAAAATCAACTAAATTTGATCAGTTGCTAAGATTGTATAGCGTGACATTTAAATGTAATATTTTTCCCGGGGGAGAATTATTTTACAATTTTTGGGAAAAATATTTTTGGGGCGTTTAATTGTTCACAATTTCTAATACAATGTCATCTTCGGAATATTTCAAATCAGATAATCTCACAACGGCACAAAGCCGGTTTGACTCTTTTACAGGTACAAAGAAAGAAAATTGTCAGATTTAATTGATCGATTTTTGAAAGTGGCAAATAATCTAGAGAAGCATGTTCCTGATCTCTGTAATCATGAACAGATTCAAAAGCTTCTTGACTCGCTTCCATCTGCATGGAATCATCAAGTTAAAATGTTGAACCAAGAAAGAGGTTATGTCGACACAAAACTTATGGATATGATCAACAAACTGAAAGAGATTGAGTTGGATATCAAAGGTCGTGAGTACTATGATGCGACATATCTAACTCCAAAGATCACTTCAAATTCCAAAGAGAAACCAGAAGAGAGATCAGATTCTGATGGTTTACCGAAACCTGGAACTAAAGAGGTACAAGAGGATCTTATGCAGACATCAATGGGTAGAGGTGGAGCTGAGTTGAATGATGCAGTTTGCGATGATGATAAGGAAGAGGAATGGAAGCGAAATACCAGAGATTGCAACTGCGAGAAGGCTCTTACTGCTAAAAAAGTCATCCTGGATCTTCCATACGAGACTGTTCAGGATATGTGTTCTTCTTCTTGCAAAATTCGTTTATTTGTGTGTATAAAGCTAATATGTTACTTTTAGATAACCAAAAGGAATTAACCACCATAAACGCATAATTTAAAAGAATGAAGCCAAGTATTTTATAAAATTAAATGAAGCTTTAAAAGAAAATGATCATTTAAAACGAACTCTTCTTGAAAGAAATGTTGAAATTAATCTTTTAAACAAAAGAGTCACCTTGGTTGAATTTGAAACAAGCAAGCTTAAAACAAAGCTTGATAGATGGACCATATCCGGAATGAAGTCGGAAGAGCTACTGTGTAAATAGAGGGGAGCTAGAATTAAAACGAGAGTGGATTGTGGTGAAAATCCATAGGTCTATCCTCCGCCTAGCACCCATTGTTACTCTCCTATGCCTCAACCTCATCCATCTAATGATTTGATTGAAGCTGCAGAAACTAATAGTTTAAATGCAGGTTTAAGCAGCGTTAATCTTAAAGAGGTTAGAGATGTGCAGGATTCTCCTGTAGTTTGGGATTCCTTAGGCAAAGGTCTGATCAGAAGATTAATGATGATTCCACTTCTGATGCTCCAACACCAATATCAATTGCTTCTTCAACTTTCTTCAACAAATTCAAAACAGGTAACATTCCTTCGTTTGTTCCTGTCAGGTTTGTCAAAGAAGGAACAGTTGTTGAATCGTCAAGCAATCAAAATCCTATAACCAAAGCCGACACAATAGGAGGTGTCAATCAAGATCCTTTGGAAGCAGATTTGTGTATACGAGACTGGAAAAGCTCAGATGAAGAATCAAACACAAAGGAGCATGTTGGTTCCTCACAGATCAATTAATCTCCTGACATTGTCAAGTCTCAAAAGCTTCCAAAAGCTGAATTAAGACTAATACGGATCTCATCTCCAACTGCAAAACAACCCAATCAACCAATGAAGATCTCATTCCCTGTTCAGCATAGGAAACTTCAGAACAAGCAAGAATCTACTACAAACACTAACAATGCTCATCACCACCTACATCACACGGGACTACAAAGCATCAAAAGCCTTTTAAGGCTTGTTTTAAGTGTGGAAAAGAAGGTCATGTGGTAAAGAAATGTCCTCAAAGGCTTGCTACGGATGGTAAAGGCAAAACGAATTGCTTCTCCAACTATAAGTCTACAAAGAATGTTCCAGATGGTAAAGGCAACACGGGTTGCTTCTTTGGATCAAGAGGTAAAAAGCACACATCTTTGAATGGTTGGATGAAAAACCCTCCATCCAAAACATTTCATGTGAAGCCGGTTTCACATGATACAAAGATGAAAATGACCAAAGGTTCAAAACCAAATTCTTTTTCTTCTGGTCTTAAATAGAAAATGATTTCCAAATTTAATTCATTCAACTCCAAATTAATTAAACCGAAACAAATTTGGAAAACTAAAAAGAAGGATACAAATATCCCCGATTGTTTAAATGGTTGTGTGCAGAAGTAGGTTTCTTCTATTGATGAAAAATGAACTTCCAGGACTACGATGGCCTGGGTTCCCCTTTCAACTAATCTGTTTATGAGTGCATGAACAATTTAGAAGGATTGTTAGTAATCCAGTTTACTGACAGGGATGGTTCCTAATTCAAATTGAGGTGGAACAAACAGGTTAAAGTCATGGTATTATATCCACAATCTGGATTTTTATCTGCATTATCACAGTTCTCACTTCACAGTCATTTCATATTTCTTGGTAATTCATTTCTTATCTTGATAATCAGTGTAGTTTGGAAGACCTTCTTTGATAAATTTTTGTTTTTGTACAGTTTTATAAAAAAAATTTTAAAAAAATAATAAAAAATAAAAAAATAATAAAAAATAAAAAAAGAAAGAAAAGTTTGCAAAAATAAAAATTTAGGGGGAGAGTATAAGTAAATAAAAATAAAAACAGAACTGAGAACTTGATTCGAGATGATTGAGAAATGATTGTATATCTTCTTGAAATGCTTGTTTTTGCATGACTTGCGTTTTTAAAACGAGAAATGATAGTATCTAATGCTGTTATCTGATTCATTCTTATTTTTTAAGTGCAAATAATAGAAAAACAAACAGATTCTTTAATGATATGCTTGGTAGACTTAGCCTGAAGAATAAAGTAGACAGCAGCATCATGATTTTAATTAAAATATATGCTTAATGACATTTGAATTTACGTAATCATTTTTGGCCTTCACAAAAACTATGTCCCGACAAACATTGGATTGAGAATTGATCTTTCACCCACCATGATACAAATCATATAAGCCATATCTTTGAGACATGATTGGTATATTTATGTGTCTTGTGTTTGTGCTAATTTCCTCTGTTGTACGGTAGTATTGACCTGGAGTGATGATCTCCTTTGCTGTACGATAGTACTGACCTGGAGCTCTCATCAGCACGTGATTAAATGGTCATCTCCTTTGTTATACATGAGTATAGACCTGGAGCTCTCACCTATTTGATCTAATTTGTATAACATCATCTAACAATGATTTCATATCTGAATGCAATATCTGATAATAATCACTTGCACACTAATGCACAAGCCTTGCTTCGTAAAGATCATAACAAAATTCAAGAAATCCTGAGGTTGGATGAGGGATTTTGCCAAATGATTGTGGGGTCCTAACATTCTAAAGCATCTAATCGAACCTTAACAATCATATGTCGTTTATTGAAAAAGATAAGGCATGGGTTTAAGTGGACAAACATATCAGCAATCATTATTGATCTGTTCAAGAATTTCAAAATTCATTCAAAGACTGTGATTAGATTCAGTTATTAGTGTAATCTCATTGTTTGTCGATGTTTAAATTCATCTTTGTGCTAAAGTATATCTTGAGGATATGATCTCATGATCGATTCAGTTCTCGGTTTCAAAAAAACAAAAAAAATAATGATAGATACAAAAATGATATAATAAATGTATATAATAAAATAAAAATTATAATAAAATTTTATTTCAAAATTCTTCTAGGTCTTCCATATTATTCTGCTACAATTTTATCATTTTTCATATATTTCATGGAATTTGCGCACAAACGAACATGAGTTCGCTTTTTTTTTCACAAACAGATAAACATGAGTTTATTTTGTTAAAATGAAATGATCTAATTAGAAATGTCTAGATTGTGTTTGTGAATGTGTTTCAAGTATTTGCTTTAAGTGATGGCCGATCATCAATTGAGCAGTGTACCTGATTAGAGAACCTGTTCCTCAAGTTTCCAGAAGATACCGAGCTAGGAATCCTCCTCCTACATCTTTTGAAGCACTCAAGATTAGAGATTTGGGAAAACTGTTCCAATATCCATGCAAAGGTTGCATTCAAAAAGGGGGCAACACATAAATAGAGGGAGCTTATGAGATGAATAATTTTTCTCATCAGATTCAAAAAGTTTCAATTTGAATATCTTTCTATGTTGACTTCTCGGTGCTGATTTTGTTTGAAGACATTGATAATGATAGACTAAGGGGGAGTATTGTTGGAGCTGTACAAGATAGTCTATATTATCAACACAGTCTAAGTCAACAAAAGTCAACGTCACGGTCAAAGTCAACAAAAGTCAACGTCATGATCAAAGTCAACAAAAGTCAAACCCGACACGTTCGAGACGAGGAACCGAGACAAGACGTTGAAGATTTAGATGACTAGGAGTTCTATTGTAATAAATATATTTTGCGTGAACAAAATATATTTTATCTTTTTTTTAGTCATTTTTATGCTTAATATGTAATTTTGTATTAATTAGCCTAAGTCTAGGGGTTAAGTGCAATTAGTCAATAATAGTCTAGACTATAAATAGGTTAATTGTCATTAGTGTTGGTTAATGGTTGAATGACCAATTGATTGGGGTTCCACTTTGTACAAATCATATGCAATCAATATAGATCAAAGGGGTTTTATTGTGATTATCATTATTTGATCCATAATTCTTCATGTTACTTGATTCAAGTGTGTATCCTGGAGTTACAATTATCAACAGGTTCTACCATCTGATGAGTGATTTGCACACTCATGGTGTAACAACGTCTATGGAAGATAAAGTTTCAAGCTTTGCAGATGGTTTACCTTAGAAAGGGATTCATTTGTGTCCAACCTGAGACAGAATGACATACTTGCTATGTTGGACATAAATGACTTCATCTTGAAATTAAGGGAGGAGGAACTGAGGATGAAGTACAAGTCAAAGAAAGGATCTTACGTTTAGAATCCTTCACTCTACAACTCGGTTCCAAATCCAACTGGTTTAGGAGCACCACTTCAAACAGCTTTTGTGTCCAGCTCCTCGACTCCTTCCCAATCCACTACTTCAGGACCAGAAACGTCTGGGTCCCCATCGACTCAATACATAGTGCCTGATGCCAATACTATGAAGTTGAAGACCGAGAATCTAGGTAATATCATGGTGGAGGTTGCAAAATAGCACATGGACCTTCTTGCAGTAGTGGTACAATTGTATGACGGTCCAGTTGCTGGGAAGATCGGGAATTGTCATCTTGCAGATGAAGACTACGAGCAGGTTGACGAGAACGAGTTGGAGAGGATGAATATCATGTGGGCTCTAGCAAGTGCAGTTAGAGGAGTGAAAAATTTCGTTAAGAAGACGGGACAGAATCTCATAGCCACAAAAGATACGACCTTTGGAATCAACAAAACTAAGGTCACCTGCTTCAATTATGGTGAAAAGGGGCACTTTAAACATGAATGTGTGAAGCCCAAGAAAACAAGAAATGTTAACTCATTTCCTACTTTAAACCGTCAAGACAAAGACATGGTTGAAACCAATTCTTCAAATAAAGACACTAAAGCACTAACTGCCCAAGGTGATGAAGGACAAGACTAGTCCTTCCGGTTTGTCTCTCCTGGAGAATCAAACATTGCATTTGTCGAAGCATTGGATGATGGGTCTGCCAGTGAAGGTGAGATTGTAGCTGAGCAAGCGATGTTAGATACAGAAGAAGTTGTGAACATGGTAAACCACTTAGTTGAGGAAGAGCTCAGAGCAACAAGTTTAGGATCTCCAACAACAGAAGAGTCTACCTCTACATTGATGGTTGATTTAGCGAAATCCTCATAGGTAAGTACTTTAGATCAACTATTTAATAAACATGCTTGTTCTGAATATGAAAAATTTAGGGAAAGCATAGATCTAAAATTTTCTAGGTTATTAGAACACAATGATAACTTAGTAAATGACTTACAGCTCTGCACTGAAGCCAATCGTATATTAAAACAAAATGAGTGTAGTTTTAAAGAAAAGATAGAACTTTTAGGTAAACAACTAAGGGAAACCGAGGTTGTTGCCTTAAATCAATCTAATGCTATAAAGTTTTATTTAAATTCATTAGAAGAAACAAAAAGGAGAAAACGGTTTTGGAAGTCGAAGTAAATTCATTAAAACAAAAACTGCATAGTTCGGCTAGTTCTTCTCACATAGTAAAGTAATTAGTGAAAGAACGAAACAATGGGGAAGGTTTGGGATTCAAAATAGTTCCACCAACACATGAGATCCTCTTGAATGAAAAATGTAGATCTATAAATAATAACCCAATTAAAGATCATGTGGTGTCTACTCCTCTAGTTAGTGATCCTGATTCCACGGGTGAACCAGTGAAATCGGACACTAAATAGAAGTAGGCTACTTTGAAATCAAAAGGCAAGATGCCAGTTGAGAACTTAGATGATGCATTTAAAAGGGTTATTGTAAGGTTAGGTTCACAAAGTCCATTTCAAAACCTAAACTGACTAAACCAGTTAACCACAAATGTGTAAATCATCAAAGTCCAACCAAAAGACGTAAAAGATGTTCAAAACGTCAAAACAATTAATTTTGTTAATAAGGGTGAAACATCTAAAAGAGTAGTGACTAAACGAAACCAGACACACCTCATACCTTCACTAAACACAACATCACACAAAAGTTCTCCCCAATCTATAGAAGCAAGATCTTGCTACAGATATGGAAAACAAAGACATATTTCTACTAATTGTCCTTACTATCAGACAACAAGAAAGAAAATTGAACATTATGATGAAAAACCAAGTTCTTCTAAAATAAGATATAACACTCCATCTAAAAGTGTTAGTGAACCAAAAGTTCAACCATCAGTCAGATGTCTATTTACCACAAACAGGCCTTACACAAAACTGGCTTATGGAAAGAAAAATCAAGTCTAGCATCTGATAGTGAGAACAATAAGAAGAAAGATATGCCCTAAGCCTCTAAAGGACAATGGGTTGACTTTATGATGTGTGATTCCTCTAGGTCACCCAAGCCAGTTAAAGCTTGGGTCCAAATCTGAACTAATAAGTTTCTTTGACTGTGCAGGGTGTCCGCTATAGCGCTATCACTAATACCTGGATTATTGATGGTGGGGCTCCAGGCACATGACATGAAATTTGTCCCTCCTTTTCAATGTCAGACAAATCAAAGGGGTACATGTTTCATTTGCTGGGAATAAAGAAGGCTACATCACAGCACAAGGTGAAGTAGGAAACGAGAAAGTAAAGTTTGACAAGGTAAAGTACATTCAACACTTCAGAACAATTTACTTTCAGTCTCCCAAATCTGTGATAAAGGTTTTAAGGTTGTATTTGACAACAAGAAGTGCTGCATGTTGAAGGACTATTTGATTGAGGAGGATAAGGTTCTCATGTCAGCTTCAAGATATAATGACTTGTATGTCTTGGATCTATCAAAAGCATCCACACTGATTACACAGTTCAATGCTTCTTGTCAAAGGTGTTAGGATCTGATATTTGAACGAAATACCTACTGATTAACGTGTAAACCAAACCAAATAGTGAAGAATCCTTTTTGATTAGCGATCCAATCAGTGAGAACGCATGTAGACACAATTGTGTATTGAATCTTGAAAGGATCGAGATCTACTTTGATCAATTAGATTAGGATTTGCAGCGGAATAGCACACGAATTAGACGAAATTATAGCAAGAATAATATGAATATTCAATTAAACAATAACAGTTATAGAGAGAGATTTTTCTGCAAAAAGAATGTTTTCATTCATGCACAAACTTCCCGTCGGGGAAATTAGGTCAACATTCCTTTTATAAGGAATGTGACATCAGCTGACATCACTTGATAGTGACATCTAACTGATTTATACAAACAACTGAAAGTAACTAAACTACTGAAGATGTCCGCAACAACTGAGGACACCTTCATTAAAAGCTAAGTATAAACTAACATTACAACTACTGAGGTTATAACATCTGAAGTATAAGAACTTCAGATGTTTTACATAACATAAAACTACCGATTACAAACTACTGAAATGTAAACCATCACAACTACTGAAGAGAACTACTTCAGCTGTTGTGACAACTTCTGAGAACTTGATCTTCAGACTTTGTCTTTAGACTTTGTCTTCAGACTTTGTCTTTAGCAGTTGTCTTCAGACTTTGTCTTCAGACTTTGTCTTCAGCAATTGTCTTCAGACTTTGTCTTCAGTAGTTGTCTTCAAACATTGTCTTCAGACTTTGTCTTCAGACTTTGTCTTCAGCTGTTGTAGATCACTTCAGTTGTTTTGATGTCTGTGGGACTTAAAGGTTTTTCTGATCTGGCTCATTGGTTCTGTTGGTCCAACAAACTACCCCTGAACCAATGCAGCCAAAACCTTTAAAATTATTGAGGTCCCACTTATTGGCAGAAACAAAATGTGGATCAGCTCAGAATTCTTCAAAATAAGCTCAGGCCAAGGAAGAGATTTCAGAAGGTTTGATTGGCAAAGGATGAATGGGAACTCTGTCTTGGGGAATTGGACACAAAGCTGTTACCCCATCCATGAAACCTACTTCCCAATGATAAGTCTGTAAGACTCCCTGACATAGGCCTCAAGGAAAACAACTTGTTCTTCCATTGTGAGTTCTTCAACTCCACTTTCAAAGAAGAACCCAGGCCCATAGTACTCAGATAAGTACTTAATATGCTTTCCATTTTTCAGCTCCAAAGTTGTTATCTCTCTGTATACAAACTCATCAGGATGAGTGCCCTCAAGCAATAACTGGAGCTCATTTCTTCTTATTTCTTCAAGCTTCTTTTAGATTAACCCCTTCTTTACCATTTTGTTTTCTAGTAAGGTTTATGGAGTCATCTTAGACTTGTAAGCTCTCTTGAAGTCATCAAGATTTCCCAGGGTGACACTACAATGGCCAGCATTATCACAACATCTACAATCTTCTTTACTTGGCCGTTGTATCTGCTTGGAATCTTCATTTTGTGAATTCTGTCACTTACTCTGGGGTCAGGCCAAATTCTCACTCTCTCTTTCTGATATTGGAATGTAAATCTAAGAGCATACAACCTCTGAGCATGTTTCTTCATAGCTTGTATGGATGAAGACTTGGGAAGTTCTTTATCAATCATCCTTAACATCTGCTCATCATGTTGTTTGTGCTGTTCTTCTTCTTCAAGTTTGACTTTTACCATTTGCCTTTGGAAGTCAGGTGTGATTATTATGGTTGACTCCTAGGCTCAGGCATTTTTATTTTGAGAACAGCAGAGAGTGGCAGACCATCATCCTCATCATCATCTTCTTCTTCTTCTTCCATCCTTAACACCCTTCTCTTCCTCTTAGGTGCATCATTGGTAATGGGTTCAGTAGGTTTCTTAGGTAAAGGAGTTGGTTTTGAGGGTTGTGAAGGTGGTTGTTTTGGTTTGGGTGATAGTGCAGGCTGCTCTAGCATCTTGGATGTGAGTGAAGCTTTGGATAATTTTGCCATATCAGTCCTTTTCCCAGCACCAGCTTCATCAAGAGCTTCTATGATCAAACCTTTGTTAAATACTTTAGGAGAACATATTCTGGTGGTTATCTCCAAAATACTGTCTCTGGACCATGACTTTACTTCAATGATGACCTTCCAGATGTTTTGATATAAATCTTGCCATAGTTTCCAGCCTTTCTCTTTCTTTCTCACTCCAACTTGCCCATCTTTGTTCAATTTCTTGAATCTCTAACCTTCTGATCTCAGAGTCAAGTTGGCAGTGTCAAATCCTTGTCTGAAGAGTTGATCAATAATCTTATCCATAGATCTGCTATGTTGCTCATCAGCTTCTTTGATCAATTCTTCTAACTTTTTCTTAGTCTTTAGATCCTTCAGTTTTCAGAGCTTTTCTTCCTTTATAGGTGATCATTTCCTTTTCTTTCCTCTCTTTTTCTGCTTCCTCTTCAGCTCTTTTTCTTTTGTCTACTTTCACTGACTTAGACTCCCCATTTTTGGTGTGCATTGGGTTCAGGGGTGTGAATGTCAGAAAGTCTCTTAGAAACAGCAGCATCAACTAAAGATTGAAGATTTGAGGAAAGCCTCTCATCAATGGCTTGATGTACAGTGTTTTGATTATGGAAGTGATGAGAGGTAAGGATGTTTGAAAGGCAGCAACCATTTGCTCAGAGGGGTTCTGTCCCTGAGAAATGGCACCTGAAGCAGAGGCTGGTGGCAAATTTATTGAGAGTGGCTTAGTGTTTGGGATAGTTTCAGGAGAAACTGCCATTTGTGGGTGAATATGGGCAGATGGACTTGATTCCTGTGACATTTTGGCAAGAAGTTCTTGTAGTTTGCATACCTCAGTCTCAAGAATAGTATTGTGGGCTAGAACATCAAAGAAAAAGCCCAGGTCATCATCAGTCTGTGCTGAATTAGCTGACCTCCTGATGAAATCAGGATGAACATTTGCTGAGTGTAGATCAGTATTCACATGTGCCCCTATTTCTCGGAACTGGGGACTTCCTGCCTCAGGATGATGTCCTTCATGGCAGTTGCCTCTGGTGAGGACTTAGGAATGATACCATCTTCATCCTGATCATGTGCTGAACAAGGAGAAGAGGCAATCTCACCAGATGTTCTAATCTCCTCCTCTACACAGGGAGATTGAACTCTGTAATCCCTGTGCTGTGGGTTATCAGGTACATTATAATCCTCTCCCTCAATTTTTGAGGTTTGCCAGTGGTAATAGGTTTCTGGGGAGGGGTAGAGGAATGTAGTTGAGTCAGCACTTATGCAATAACCACAGTTGGGCTTGTAGGGTGGCTTCAGTGGGAGATAGGTGTGAAAAGGATTGCACCTGGGGTGAATGGTGCTCTTCAATGGCAATCCTCTCAAGTGAGAGAGATTCCAGTAATGTGGTTTCCCCATTTTTGGTTGCATCAGGATCCTGTTGAGAGGATACCTGAGCGGTTGCAGCTGGTAGAGTCCTGGAAACTACAGGGGGATTACTACCCATAGTTTCAACCTGCCTTTGTGTTGTAGGGGCATCATCAGGGGACTCAACTCCCTGAGTAGCCTTTTTGGTTTGTTTGGAATGAGGTTTGGAGGGGACTTTGGATCTAGAGGATGAGGCTGTGGGTACCTTTTTGGGTTTTAGTAGTTTGGCAGCCTCTTTGAGGTGTGGGTCAGAGTTGTTCCTGGAGTATACTCTGGCAAAACTACCACAGCAGGGACTCCAAGGCCAACAGGGCCATCAGATTGTAACTGATTCATGATTATGGCCATAAGAAACCTTGGATATACATCTGTTAGCTACAGGTTTCATTGCCAGATCTTTTAATTCTAAAAATATAATTTTAGAAAAAATTAAGCTTTGGCGTTCAAGAATAGAATACAATACCTGCTGCCACCTGGATGACATTTGATCCCATGAAGAGGTTTTGGGGGCAAGGCAAACATTGATCATGTGGAAGATTAGGCGTTCAGCATCATGAAAGTGCTTCTTCAGAATGGTGTAGCACTTAGGTTGCCTTCATAGCCATGGTTGATGAATGAGAGATCAATGGTGCCCTTTGGGTATTTGGTGACAAAGGTAGCATCATTCAGATCTAGCGTTTGGCGAATGATAGCAAGAGTGACTACCACCTTCTTCTGGTTTACTAATGACTGGAGAGTGATCGCGACATCATTCTCACCAGTATGGATGGTGACATTTGTCCAGAATTGACGAAGAGAGTCGGGATAGATGGTTGGATTCAGAAGAAAAGCAGTTCGATACTGGGAATCAGCCATCAGATCAATAGCATCATCAAACTTAGTCCAAAAGGTCGATTTTGTGAAGTAAGCAACACAATTGTGTCGAGGTTTGATTTGCATGGTTGCCATTAATGGGAGATGAACGTTCGGAAATCATTTTATGAAAGTTTGAAGTTAGGGTGAGGTTATATAGGTTATGAAACGGCTGAAAGAAAACACTGAAAGTTTTGGTTTAGTCATTAGTTGTTAAAATAACTGAAGACATGATTTTAACTTTCAGATGTTTGTAAACAACTGAAGACTTGGTGTTTGCCATCAGTAGTTGAAAACTACTGAAGACTTTGGTTTGGCTTCAGTTGTTTTGAAATGAAACAACAGTTGTTTGAAACAATTGAAGAATAAAATTACTCATCAGTTGTTGTCGTCATTCACATATCTCAGTTGTTTCATTTGACCTTAACACTTACTTAGCAGATTCTGTTTTTTAGATGTTTCATTGGTCATCGTACTCATCTGTTAGAACAACTTCAGTAGTTGTAACCACATCAGTACTTTGCAACAGATAAAGTACTTTAGTACTTTAAAGAATTTAGTCTTCAGTAGTTATGAAAAACTGCTGAAGATAAAATAACTTCAGTACTTATTTGTGACAGCTGTATACTGTTGCTCATCAGTACTTGTGAGCTAGGATCATCAGTAGTTGTCAATTATTCAAGCTGCAGCATACCAAGCCTTAGCACTAGATTTTGAAAAGTTGCACTGTCCAAAGGCTTAGTAAATATATCTGCAAGCTCATCAGCACTAGGAACAAACTTTGGATCAAACTCAATTTTCATAACAATCCCTGATAAAATGATGTTTGATCTCAATATGTTTGGTCCTAGAATGCTGGACAGGATTCTTAACAATACAAAGAGCTGAAGCACTGTCCATCAGTAAAGGAGTCTTAGTCTCTGTAATGTCATAATCTAGTAATTGATTCTGAAGCCAAAGTACCTAAGATGTACAACTTGCAGCAACAATGTACTCTGCTTCAGCAGTGGATGTAGCAACAGAGGTTTGTTTCTTACTCTGCCAAGAAACACCAACAGTTACCTAGAAATTGGCATCCACCAGAGGTTGATTTTCTGGTTAATTTACACCCTGCATAGTCACTATCAGAGAAAGCAACTAATTTGGAAGAGTGCCCAGTGGAATACCAAAGTCCTAGAGATTGAGTTCCTTGCAAATATCTAAAGATCCTTTTGACTGCAATCATATGGGATACTTTAGGTGCAGCCTGAAATCTAGCACAGACACAAGTTGTAAACATGATGTCTGGTCTAGAAGCTGTAAGGTACATCAAGGAACCAATCATACATCTGTAAAGAGTTTTATTGACTGCTTTACCTTTCTGATCAGCATCCAGTTGTGTGGTGCTGCACATGGGAGTAGAGCAGGGCTTACAGTTTTGTAAATCAAAATTTTTCAACAAATCCTTTGTATATTTTGACTGATGAATGAAAGTTCCATCAGCCTTTTGTTTGATTTGCAACCCCAGACGGAACTGTAATTCTCCCATGGCACTCATTCCGAACTTTTGTTGCATCAACTTAGTAAAGGCATCACACAACTATGGATCAGAGGATGCAAAATAATATCATCAACATAAATTGAACAAGGAGTTTATGCATGCCTACTTTCTTAATGAACAAGGTTTTATCTATGGAGCCTCTAGTGAAATTATTTAAGAAGAAGAAAATTTGACAGTGTTTCATACCAGGCTCTAGGTGCTTGTTTTAGTCTATAAAGAGCCTTATCAAGCTTATACACCCAATCTGGATGTTTATGATCTTCAAAACCTGGTGGTTGGCACACATAAACTTCTTCTTTTATTTAACCATATAAGAATGCACTTTTGACATCCATTTGAAAAACTTTGAGATTATGAAAGGCAGCATAAGCTAAAAACAATCTGATTTCTTCCAGTCTGGCTACAGGGGCAAAGGTTTCATCATAATCAATACCTTATTCTTGTGAAAACCCCTATACAACTAGTCTGGCATTGTTCTTGACAATTTGGCCTTTTTCATCAGTTTTTTTCCTAAACACCCATTTAGTTCCTATGGCACACTTACCTTGGGGAAAAGGAACCACATCCCACACTTGCTGCTTTTGAAAGTGAAGAAGCTCAAGTTGCATAGCTTCACCCATCCATTGTCTCTTAATGTAATATGATATTCTTTGGCTCTTGCTGACTGATGAAGAGAGCATAGAAGCAAAAGTTGGACAATTGACTTCTAGTTGAAACACCAACATTGATGTCACCAATGATCTGAGACATGGGGTGATTCTTCAGTTCTTGATACTCAATGAGATCTGTGCAAGTGTTTGTAGGTGATTCAGGAGAAACAGATGGTGATCCAGATTCTTGAAACCTAGAATGAGATGACAATTCAAATGAAGTAGAGGATTCAGAGATCTCATCAGCATTTGTTGTGGATGGAACTGCTGAAGCTACAGGAACATCAAGTTTAGTAGACTCACGCAGTTGATCACTAAAACTTGCATTTATACCAACAGATGGATAACAGGTTGCAGAAGATGATGGATTCACAAAACTTGCAACATTTGGAGACTCATAAGGAACATATTCCAGTATGTCCAGATCAAATAACTCCACAGGGTTTTGTGGGATTTTCTCCTTTGGAGATTCATGAAACTTTACATGTAAGGTTTCTTCTACAATCTTTGATCTGCAATAAAAACTCTGTATGCCTTGCAAGTAGAGGAATACCCAACAAAGTACCCTGCATCCACCTTTGATTCAAACTTCTGAAGTGGATCCTTTGTGTTGAGAATATAACAGGGACACCCAAATGCTCTAAAGAAGGAAATCAGAGGAGCCAAATGATGTAACACTTCATAAGGAGTCTTCATCAACCTTTGATTTACCAATACTCTATTTTGCACATAACAAGTTGTGTTAACAGCTTCAGCCCAAAAGGTTAGTGGCAAACCAGAATCAACCAACATTGACCTTGCAACTTCAATAAGGTTCTGTTCTTTCTCTCCACCATTCCATTTTTCTCAGGAGTTCTTGGAATGCTAAACTGCCTCTTGATTCCCTTAGAGAAATAGAATTCATCAAGTGTGTGATTTCTAAATTCTGTGCCATTATCACTCCACGCACACTTGACAGAAAGAGAATACTGCTTTTCCACATGCAACACAAAGTAGATGATAATTTGACCAGCCTCATCTTTAGAATGTAAGAAGAAGGTACATACAAATCTAGAATAATCATCCACAATTACCAGACAGTTTTTTTCTTTGCCATGGTCATCACTCTTACTGGACCAAAAAGATCCATATGCAGTAATTTCAAGCAGGCAGTGGACTTTGGTTCTTCTATTGGAGGAAATGATACTTTATGTTGCTTTCCTTTTAAACAAGCAGAGCAGTTATCATCACATTTGAAATCCTTTAATGGCAGACCTCTCACTAAGGCATGAGGATCAGCTGGTCCATGTTTCTAAGATTCACATGACCAAGCCTTCTGTGCCAAAGCTCAGATTCTTGAGGAGAGGCCTTGGAGAACAGACATGGATAGCCTTTTAGATCAATTTTCTTTGATAAGTCTAAGGCATATACTCTTCCAATCCTGTTGGCTTTCAGGAGAGTATGTTCATCCAATATCTTGTCAATCATATTCAAAACATTGAAAGACAGAATTTGACAGTTCTGACTGATGAAAAGTGCAACATGCCCTTTATCACACATTTGACTGACACTCAACAAATTGTACTTGAGATTCTCCGCATGGTTGACATCATCAAACCTTATTTCACTATTTGAAACAAAGCCTTTGCCGATGATGTAACCTTAGCATCATTACTAAAAGATACAAATCCCTTCTTTCCTTGAGAGGAGTCATGAAGAAGAGATCTGCTCCCAGTCATATGCATAGATCCTCCACTGTCCACATACCAGATGCTCATATGGCATGTTGAAGAACCCTACATATATCACAACAACTAGTTAGCTTTTGAGACCCAAACCATTTTGGTTTTGGGTCCGTTCTCATCAACAGATTTTGATACTAACTGATTTGTCATGATTAATAGCCTTTGAAGATGGAGATGTGCTGAAAAGGATTCCTTTGATTTTGGCTTAGTTTTCCTTTTTAGTGGTTTAATCACAGGTACATCTATTTGG
The DNA here is from genome assembly GCA_025506515.1 of Flaveria trinervia. Taxonomy (NCBI): domain Eukaryota; kingdom Viridiplantae; phylum Streptophyta; class Magnoliopsida; order Asterales; family Asteraceae; genus Flaveria; species Flaveria trinervia. The sequence goes on along the minus strand of CM046449.1, from coordinate 49,094,876 downwards.
TTAAATCTCCCCAACAGATGTTGAACCATCATAACAAGTTGTGTCTGATTGGTTGTTAAAGCCTTCAGTTCAACAGACACATCAGTACTTGTTTTTGAATGGTTCCTGTGATACACCATGTCCTCCTTTTTAAAAAACACAGACTTAGTTTGTTGTTTTGATACTCCTTGAGGAATATTTTCAGTTGTTTTATGATAAACCTCTTTTCTTCTGTTTAGATTTTTGTGAAGACTTTGGTTTATCAGGTTGAGATGTTTATGGCACAAACTTGGTTTCAAATTCATCTTTCATTTTATTAATTTTCTTTTTAATGATTTTATCTTTGTTAAATTTGGAACCCTTTCTGTACCAACATTCATCAGTGAGATGATTGAATAGACCACATATTTCACATGGCTTTTTCTTCATCTTCTGTTGATCAGCTGCTGAAAAAGATGAAACTACTGAAGGTGTGTTCTTCAGTACTTTCTACCTCTCAGTACTTATGTGAAGTACTGAAGGATTTGTAACAACTGAAGACTTGCTCTTCAGAAGTTTTCTATCAGTACATTTGGATTTCCTGATAGACACTTCAGCAGTTGTCAAACCATGTTTGGTTCCATTTGGTTTGAAATGTTCTTCAGGTGTTATTACTTGCTCTTCAGTACTTTGAGTACCTTGTGAGACAACACCTGAAGTGCTCAGCTTTTCTTTGATCATGTGTTCATCAGCAGTAAGACCATCAGTAGATTGATTAGCTGAGGTACTATTAGTGACTTCATCCTCTGATTGTACATTATCACTTGAGGATGAGACACATGATGATGTGGTTGGGAATTGATTTCACCTTCAGATTTTACTTCTCTCTTGGGAGTAAAATCTGTAGGAGGTTCAGTGTGATTATATCCGATCCCAAACTTCACATTTGAAGCAGTTTGCTTACTGAGAAGCATTTCAAACCCCTTGCAAGATGTTACCCAGCGTTCACACTCCACTTGAGTAGCTGCAAGTGTTTCTTTGAGACTCTTGTGATTTTCTAAAATGACCTCTACCTTAGCCTTTTCATCAGTGATTTGGAATTTTAATTTGTAAATCTCATCATCTTTTTCTTTTAAAACAGACTCAAACTCAGCTTTTCTTTTGGAAATCACTTTCTCTAGGACAAGTTTTTGATTAATTAAAGCTACATTTGCTTCTCTAATTAAGGCAAAAGCAGCTATGCATGACTCAGAACACAACTTGGCCTTAGCCTCAGAAGATACTTGTGGTACCTGTGATGATGAAGCATTTGAGCTTGAACCACCAGTAGACTCCTGGGCCATAAGAGCAAGATTTCCAAAAGGATTTTCACCACCATGTTGACCAGCACCAGAAAACATTTGTTCAGAATAACTAGAAAGATCATCTGGTAAACTACTCCAGTCAACAACACCAGGAGTGAAAAAGCTTTGATGTGATTGAGATTGAGATTGAGATTATTGACTTGATTGAGATGGAGGAGGCTCAGGTAGGGCATGTGATTGTTGAACTATGGGTACAAGAACCTGATTGGACTGTGGCATGTAAAAAAAGGGATAAGAATATGGCATTTGACCTTGAGGAACAAAATATGCAGGAGATGATTGATTTTGTGAATGATGACCAGAACTGGAAGAATGTTGCCCTTGTTTTGTGAATTATTGCTTGGAAATGTCACAAAGGGTGCAGAAGAGTTAGATCCAGATGATTTACACTCTCTTGCAAAATGTCCAAGTCTATGGCACTTGTGACACCTCAACTTGCTCTTGTCAAAACCAACTTTGGTTTTCCAGAGAGACCAGGGAATTTTCTACCTGTCCTTTTGTAAAATTTTTGAGATCTGATATTAACTAATGCCATTTGGCTAAAAATATCTATCTCTTCCAAATTATCATCAGCAATTCCTTTCAAATCATCCATCAAAAGGCACAGATTGTCACTATTACCTCCTGAATTACAATCAATACCAGCAAAAGCATGATCTCCACTGTTTGAAGAGAAATAAATATGCTCATCATAGGAACTTTCTGATGTAGCATATTCTGACTCATGACCAACCAGAGCAGTATTCCTAGGTACAAAATCATCAGTGAGCTTCCCAGATGAAGTCAGTTTTCTTTTCTGTTCTATCTCTCTTTCAAATGTTAGCAGTTTCCCATCAAGTTGGGTGAGAGATAGATTATCTAGATTTGCACTGGAGCGTAGGACAATGGTATATGTGTCCCATCTCTCAGGTAGGGATCTGAGAAATCTGTTGTTCATCTGACTGTTTGTATATTCATGTTTGACCATTTTCAACTCAGATATCAACAGGAGAATCGCTCAAATGTTGAGTCACTGACTCACCCTTTCTATGAGAGAATGTCTCATATTGCTGGGCAAGGATTTCTCTATTGTTTGCTAAGACCTCATCAGTTCCTCCAAATTGTTCTTTCAGAGCAACCCAGAGGTCATGAGCAGATTCATGATGCATAAGTCCAGAATAGATTTCATTAGGTAGTGCCATGGCCAGAATTCCATGGGCTTTAGCATCAATTTCAAATAGTTTCAGATCTTCATCTGAATATTGCTCTTTCTTCTTTGGAATCATTTCATTGGTTTTTGGATTACTCACCATAGGCTTATATGGTCCATGAACCACAGATTTCCAACAACCTGAACTATTAATAGATAGGTTATGGAGCATTCATCATTTCCATATGTTGTACTCACTCCTAACAAGCATCAGAGGCTTTGTTGAGGAGCCAGTATTATGAGGATCATTGATTGATGCAGCCATTTTCACCAATTCAAATAGGTTCAATAAGATTTTAACAGATCTAACTCAAAAACTCAACAACATAGTTTGAAACAAGAGGAATCTCAAAATGATTCACAGGAAGCAACATAAAAACAAACTCTATAACCAATTCTTGCAAATTTGCTAATTTGATCAAACTAAGATATCAAAAGAACAGTTTCAATGATCAATTGTTAAATCGATTAATGATTAACCTGCTCTGATACCATTTGAAAGGATCGAGATCTAGTTTGATCAATTAGATTAGGATTTGTAGCGGAATAGCACACGAATTAGATGAAATTCTAGCAAGAATAATATGAATATTCAATTAAATAGTAACAGTTATAGAGAGAGATTTTTCTGCAAAAAGAATGTTTTCATTCATGCACAAACTTCCCATCGGGGGAAATTAGGTCAACATTCCTTTTATAAGGAATGTGACATCAGCTGACATCACTTGATAGTGACATCTAACTGATTTATACAAACAACTGAAAGTAAACTAAACTACTAAAGATGTCCGCAATAACTGAGGACACCTTCATTAAAAGCTAAGTATAAACTAACATTACAACTACTGAGGTCATAACATCTAAAGTATAAGAACACAGATGTTTTACATAACATAAAACTACTGATTACAAACTACTGAAATGTAAACCATCACAACTACTGAAGAGAACTACTTCAGCTGTTGTGATAACTTCTGAGAACTTGATCTTCAGACTTTGTCTTCAGCAGTTGTCTTCAGACTTTGTCTTCAGCAGTTGTCTTCAGACTTTGTCTTCAGACTTTGTCTTCAGCAGTTGTCTTCAGACTTTGTCTTCAGCTGTTGTAGATCACTTTAGTTGTTTTGATGTTTGTGGGACTTAAAGGTTTTTCTGATCTGGCTCATTGGTTCTTTTGGTCCAACAAATCTAATGTCAAGAATCGATTAGGAATTGATCTACAGCGTTCTATGAACTTGGAGTACGAACTTAGAGGCTTCTGGATGGCTAGGGTACGTCTGGAGTCGAAGTGTATTCAATGCTACCGTTTTTCCACGAATTAGGTGGTATTTATAGGTTAGGGTTGCTCATTCGTGCGACTGAACCATTAGCATGGTTCATTTGTGCGATTGAGCCATACAGTTGATCCATTCGCACGACTGAGTGTTCGGTCGTGCGACTGAGTCAGTCGCATGAAGTTGTTTAGGCGTATGGACTATTTTGGTGCATGGACACTCAGTCGCATGACCATTCGGACGCATGACCACTTTTGAGGCGCATGGTCCAGTCGGACACATAAGAACTTCACTTAACCGAGTTTGAATGTATTCATTATTATAAACTTATGTATATCAATTCAAACAATCACAAACCTATATAATCTAGTCAATATGCGTTACACAACTCATTAATGAAATACTAAACATTATAAATCACAACCAAACATTCTCATTTCATTAAGTACCTAATATTACATCAGTGTAAGACATTCAAGACATATTACATTAAGATCATGATCTAGGTACATATGTATCAACAAAAGGAAATTGAGAAAGACTTAGTCTCGTGGCATAGGAGAATGGGGCACATCAATCCTTGGAAGATGAATCACTTGATTCAGAATGATCTAGTGAATGGTGTAAATGTCAAGGACTTCCAGCTCCTAGACTTTTGCATAGCTTGCAAGAAAGGGAAATAGACCAAGAAGGCTCATAAGGCAAAGAAAGTCAACTCTATTAATATGCCACTCAAGCTTCTGCACATGGATCTGTTTGGCCCAGTTAGTACAAAGAGCATTGCAGGAGATCTGTATTGCTTTGTAGTAACATATGATTACTCAAGATTCTCTTGGGCGATGTTTCTGAAAGCCAAATCAGAAACTTTTGAATCATTCAAACATCTGGTAACTACATTGGAATCACTCTACAAGCTGAAAGTTAGGCAGATTCGATCAGACAACAGAATTGAATTCAAGAATCAGTGGATGGAGGCCTACACTAGAGAAAGAGGAATTGTTCATCAATTCACCTCTGCCTACACTCCACAGATGAACAACGTAGCTGAAAGAAAGAATCTAAGTTTGATCGAGACTGCCAGAACATGCTTGCTGACTCAAAACTGCCTATTCAATTCTGGAATGAGGCGGTGGTCAAGCAACATGGAAAAACGAGTTATGAACTACTCTAGCAACGTAAACCTAATTTGGAGTATTTAGAACCATTTGGTGCACCTTGTACATTGCTGAAGAAGACTCAGAATGAGAAGTTCTGTGAAGTCGGCTGGATCGTTAAACATCCGAGCATGTTCTTGACCGAAGGATAAACAACATCAACAACCAAGAGACAATCAATAATACGAACTATAATAAATGGTTTCATTGATAAAACCTAACGATTACAAGCTCGTTACAACATAAGAATCAAGACTTTTGGTAAGCGGAGATCAAGCATGATCTCCCCTCTCATCCAGCAGCCCTAGGCCCCCGGGCAGACTCCTCTAAAAAAACTTTCTCTCTACACATTGAAACTAGTATATACAGGCCTCAGCCTATATTAGATGCGACTGGGCCCATTCGTGCGATTGGACCATGCGTATGGTTCAATCGTACGACTGGACCATGCGTATGGTTCAATCGTATGACTGGACCATGCGTATGGTTCAATCGTACGACTGGACCATGCGTATGGTTCAATCGTACGACTGGACCATGCGTATGGTTCAATCGTACGACTGGACCATACTTATGGTTCAGTCTTACGAATGTCCCAATCGCATCTCTCAGTCGCACGACAGGTCCATTAGCATGGCTCAGTCGTACGACTGAGTCTTATTCGCATATGTTCCTGCGAATGACCCAGTTTCATGTGTTTACAACATATCAGGTGTATTACATTAAGCCTAGACTATTAGACAAGCGACGGACACACTATATATAACAATAAATGCTCCAACAAATTCCCCCTTGGACGTTGCTTGCGAATAGTAGTAACACCTCATACAATCTTCAGTCAATCTTTACTCTAGTTTCCAATAGAATCAAACAAAAAACTATATTAGCCAACGTTGCCGATCCGTCAGGTTGCTACAGTATCCCTGAAAATGAATTTAGGCACAATAGCTTTCGTATACTTTGCAGAATACCATCATAGCAGCAAGATTCTCCATATGACTGATTTTTCTAGATAATGACATGAACAGTTTTCCATTGCTTTAATCTTCACACAGGCTAACTTGATTAACATCAACACCTGCAGAAATTTCCCCTCAAATTCAGCATATCCCAATATATAGACATTGTGCTCTCCTGGCGTCTTCATACGATGTATTGGGCAAAAGGTAGAAGGTTCCAATCAACAGCTGACAATCTCAACAAAATCAGCATGCATTCAAATTCATCATCAGAAACCGGCTCACATCATCACTTTCTGATTGCATTTTCAAATTCTCTAAACATGGATTCCCCCTAAGAATGAGAATCCTCTCTATGCGGATAGATAACTTGATTGGCCCATTAATAGTCAGATGCTCCTGACTACCCCACAAAATCAGCACCGACTGCTGACATCTTCTCTTCTCTCTTTCGTGTTCCAACTACATTCACCTATTCTGGAAGTCTGACGAATAATGGGGTATACATCAAACTTATTGGACAAAAGAACTTCAGGGTGAATATGCTTTGCTCATCCTCAAATTGTGGAAGAGGTAGTTCCAGACTTTTTTTGGTCTGGAAAAAATGTGGATGAGTCAATGCAGATGAGTCAATACGGATGACTCATTCGTGCAATTGAACATACGACTGGTCCGGTCGCACGACTGAACATACGACTGGTCCAGTCGCATGACTAAAGATACGACTGATCCAGTGGCATGGTCCAGTCGTACGAATGGTCCATACTCATGGGCCCAATCGCATGAACGGCTCTGCATGCAGATTTTCAGACGTGCAGCCGCCGTGGGCGCCAAAAACCCCAATCTTACGAATTTTACATGAACTGAACCAACATAGACATCATAAGATTCGCAGGGGTGATTGGAATGTGGTTTCGAGTTTGATTTTAACATAGAAACAACACACATAACCAGATCTGAGCAAAACACGAAGAACATGAAGTGGGTTTAACAACATAGAACCTGAAATAGATCCAGAAATCAATAACTCGGGTTGCCAGAATGATTGTTAGATCATTCTAGCAGTAACCGGCTCTGATACCAATTGTGAAGTCGGTTGTATCGGTAAACATCCGAGCATGTTCTTGACAGAAGGATAAACAACATCAACAACCAAGAGACAATCAATAACACGAACTATAATAAATGATTTCATTGATAAAACGTAACGATTACAAGTTCGTTACAACATAAGAATCAAGACTCTTGGCAAGGGGAGATCGAGCATGATCTCTCCTCTAATCCGGCAGCCCTAGGCCCCCGGGCAGACTCCTCTCAAAAAACTTTCTCTCTACACATTGAAACTGGTATATACAGGCCTCGGCCCATATTAGATGCGACTGGTGTCACACCCTCAAAATCCACTTGCGGACTTTTACCACGAGGCGTGTGAACAAACCAGGATCACAGTCAATAGTTACTCAGAACGACTCTATATGCCATGATTATATGAAATTAATCCAAAGTAAATAAATTAAAGAGTGCGGAAGCATTTTGAAAATAACCCAAAGTAATAAAAGTATATTTGTGGCAAAACACGTGCCAAACCCAAAAGAGAAATCAATAACAATTAAAATGGTAAAATTGTTTTGAAGACCGTGTCATAGAATGCAGTGGACCATGCAGTGCTCCTATGGCAAGCAAGCTAAGGACCTGAGAATAGCATACTAAAAATGTCAACACAATGGTTGGTGAGTTCAAGAGATATTCAAACATAAACAGTTTAATAATAGCGATATAAAAGTTGCATTGTAACAGATAGCTAGTCCGTTAACAGTAAATATTATTTCATAGTGATTTCGCAATTGAAGCAGACTGTGTTACGTTTGCCTCCTGCCACGACTTAACAGGTCATGACAATGTTCATAGGACAAATTGCACCCGGTTGACCTCGAGTCACACAGGTGGGGCTCGTCAGACCCAGTAGTACTACCCAAATTTCCCCGCTATTCATATTAACAATTCGAAAGTGTGAGGACTTTTCCATGATATCAACACTATATAATATTATACACAACTTGAATATATAAAGCGTTTGTGATTTACCAGCATGCTATCTCCCCCAAAAGAGATTAAATAAAGAGTGGGGCATGAACTCACCTGATATGCGTATAGATAAGTAGGTTTGACTTGGCAAACAGAATAGACAGACAACCTTCAGAGGTTACCTAGATCATATAAGTGCATGAGTACATGTAATCAAAGAACATGTGAAACCCTAAGTACACTACAACCAAGGACTCAAGATTTCAAACAAAACAGACATGTTTGACCTAGTTGACCCGTTTGACCCGTTGGTGAATTTATGTGTTGTAAACCATTCAAGTAATCATACACATATGTTATGCTTGTTAACATTCAAATAGATCATATGTATGCTATATCATCCAGGTGTAAACTTAGATCATCATACAACCAAGTATCATACAGTCATGCGAATCTAGAACATTAACATATCACTAGTTATAACATAACTAACATGTCACAAAGATCAATCATTCACCACATGCCATGTGAAGCCACTCACGACTTCACATCTTAAACCCTGCCAATCCTACTAAGTAGGGGCCTTAGCTTCGCACGCGTGTATGATGATCATAACCATATTCATTATCCATATGCATTGCATTCAACAACATTCCAACAATCAATTACCAGTCCCAACATGATGTCCTACTACTAAACAACATCCAAATCATACATGATCATAATGTCCATATATCATTCATGATTATCCCAACATCTACAGCCAAATTATCATATTCTACCACATTAGAATTCATCCATGATCATACTAACATGCTCCTAACATCCCAATATGTTCAAACTACCATCTTTCACTTTTGCATAAATAAAGTTTCCCTTTTGGGAAAGCACACCCCAAAATCTATCAATACCCAATATACTCATGGATTTATCAATAACATACCAATTCAAACTCATATCATCATCTAAGCATGATCAACAACATTCAAACATCATAACTCATCAATTCATAACCTAAAATTACTATCTTAGTAATGTATGAACTATAACATGTGTTCTTGAATTTCCAATGATCACAAGAACAATCTAACATCTAATTATCACCATGAACACATCCATAACATCATATCATCCATAGTTCAACATTACATGCAAATAAAGTTACTATTATTAGTAACCTATGAACACCAATTCCAATTCACCAATTTCTTGCAAAATCAATGTATCCTAACATCCATACAACCTATTAATCATCATACATTCATCAAACAATCATCAACTTCACATAATCAAGCCATTTTCGAATTAGGGTTTGCATAACACCAAAGTTCATGATCAAACCACTAAAACATATAATTCTTGCATAATCGACGTTAACTAACATGTATACAATATAACTAACATACTAACATCATCAAACAACATCCAATTCGACCTAATGAGGGTCAATTTCGCACCCAGGTTTGGCCACCATGAACAACTCACAAAAACTTGAAAAACCTAACCTTTAAATGTGATTGCTTGAAATTGATGCTTCCTATGTGTTGTAATCCTAGAAATCGAATCAAATTGGTGCTTCTAACTTGTTCGTGATTGAATTCGCAAAGGAAGGGTGTTTTGGAGGATGTTCGCGGCCGAAGGGGGGTGGATTAGGGTTTGGTTTGTTTTATTAAATTTTAATTTACATATTTACCCTTTTAGCCCTTGTAATTTGTATTTTATAAAAAATAGGCTTTAAACTCTTTGTAAAGTGTTTTTAACTTCATAATATAAAGATATAAACTTATGAAAATCATATATATCTTATCTTTATAAAAACACAAGACATACGAATAAATAGGCACGTTTCCGCGTTACGCGATTAATTTTCTAGTTAACCTTTATAAACGTGTAAACACATAAACATAACCCAATAATCACATAATCAATTAGATTCACACCAAATTAAATTACCCATTATTATTATGTCACCAACGTTAAATGACAACTAGTGTGTGCTCACGACACGTGTATACAAGACTTAATGGGACTAACGGAGTTTGGTAACGGAAATTTACCGGATGTCACATTATCCCCATGTTGAAAGAATTTTCGTCCCGAAAATTGCGTTACATGGTGAGAGTGTCCATCACTGGTCTACTGCATTGGCACACATAAATCGAAATCGAGTGAGTTTTGGATGAGTTGTCACATCATCCCCATGTTGAAAGAAATTTCGTCCCGAAATTTAAATCAATATCTTCGTCTGCTGGCATCGTCCCTTCGAATAGTTGAGGGTACTTAAGCTTCATTTGATCTTCCTGTTCCCATGTGAATTCCGGTCCACGTCGTGAATTCCAACGGATTTTAACAATAGGTATCTTGCTTTGCTTAAGTGTTTTCACCTCACGGTCCATCACCTCAACTCGTTCTTCAATAAAACGCAATTGTTCATCCACTTGAATTCCTTCTAGTGGTACGACCACCGTTTCATCAATTATGCACTTCTTCAGGTTTGACACGTGAAATACATCATGAATTCCACTTAGCGAATCAGGTAGGGCTAATCGATAGGCTACTGACCTATTCTTTCCACTATTTCAAGTGGTCCAACGTACCTCGGATTTAGTTTCCCTCGTTTGCCAAACCGAACTACGCCTTTCCATGGTGAGACTTTCAACAAAACCTTTTCACCAACCTGAAACTCTAAAGGTTTCCGTCTCTTGTCAGCATAATTCTTTTGCCTGTCTCGCGCTGCAGCCATACGGTTCCGTATCTGTAATCTTCTCATCGTCTCATGAATTAACTCGGGACCTGTTATCTGACTATCACCAATTTCTGCCCAGCAAACCGGTGATCAACATTTTCTCCCATATAGCGCCTCAAAAGGTGCTGCCTGTATGCTAGTATGATAACTGTTGTTATAAGAAAACTCCACCAATGGCAGGTGAATTTCCCAGTTATTCCCGAAGTCAATCACACAAGCACGTAGCATATCCCAACGTCTGTATAGTATGCTCACTCTGACCATCCGTCTGTGGATGATATGCAGTACTCATATCCAAACGTGTACCCAAAGATTTCTGCAATGATTGCCAGAAATGTGACGTGAAACAAGCGTCACGGTCAGAGATAATTGAGATCGGTACACCGTGTCTCGAAACGATCTCCTTGAGGTATAGGCGAGTTTATTTCTCCATCTTGTCGTTTCCTTTATTGCAAGGAAATGAGCAGACTTTGTCAATCGATCCACAATAACCCATATCGTGTCACAACCGATACTAGTCCGGGGTAGTTTAGTAATAAAATCCATGGAGATCTGTTCCCATTTCCACATTGGAATCTCGGGTTGTTGTAATAGTCCGGATGGTTTTTGATATTCCACTTTTACCTTCGAGCAGGTCAAACACTTGCTCACATACGTAGCTACATCCGCTTTCATGTTAGGCCACCAATAGTGAGCCTTTAGGTCATGATACATCTTGTCGGATCCAGGATGTATAGAATACTTAGATTTGTGTGCCTTGCTCATAACTAAATCTCTCAGATTTCAATGAACAGCACCCAAAGTCTATCCATGAAATACCGAATTCCATCCTCTTTCACCACTAGCTGCTTATCCATTCCCCTTAACAATTCAGAACAATATTTTCTACTTTTAAAGCTTCTTTCTGTGCCTCCTTAACTTGTTCGGCACTTGGGTACTGATAGTAAGCTGTAAAGCTCGCACCCGTCGGGGTTTAGCTGTTTCCTTCCTGCTTAAGCATCGGCAACTACATTCGCCTTTCCGGATGATACTTAATTGCGCAATCATAATCATTTAGTAGTTCCACCCACGTCGCTGCCTCATATTCAACTCTTTTTGCTCAAAATATGTTGAAGACTCTTGTGATTGGTGTAGATAGTGCACTTGGTACCGTACAAGTAATGTCTTCAGATCTTTAAGGCAAAAACTACTGCACCCAATTCTAAGTCATGGGTGGTATAGTTCTTCTCATGAACCTTTAGTTGTCTCGAGGCGTAAGCTATCACCTTGTCTCGTTGCATCAAGACACAACCAAATCCTTGAATGGATGCATCGCAATACACCACAAAGTCATCCGTTCCCTCTGGTAATGCTAATATCGGGGCAGTACAGAGTTTTTGTTTTAATAATTGGAAAGCTGATTCTTGACTCTCAGTCCATTTGTATGTCGTTCCCTTGTGAGTCAAGGCTGTGAGAGGTTGTGCGATCTTAGAAAATCCTTCTATGAATCGGCGGTAATATCCTGCTAATCCTAGAATTGTCTTATCTCGCTCGGCGTTTTGGGTGTAGTCCAATTCTTTATCGCCTCAATTTTGGCAGGATCAACGTGTATTCCTTTCTCATTAACAATATGTCCCAGGAATTGTACTTCTCTTATCCAAAAGTCACACTTTGAGAATTTAGCATACAGCTGCTCATTTTTCAACAGTTCCAAGATCATTCGTAAGTGCTCTTCATGCTCCTCCTTGGTCCTAGAATATATCAGTATATCATCGATGAACACAATGACAAACTGATCAAGATAAGGTTTGCACACGCGGTTCATGAGGTCCATGAACACAGCAGGTGCATTAGTCAACCCAAAAGGCATGACTAAGAACTCATAATGACCATAACGAGTATGAACGCAGTCTTGGGAATGTCTTCTTCTCGAACTCTGAGTTGATGATAACCAGATCTCAAGTCAATCTTCGAGTAATAGCTTGATCCTTGAAGCTGATCGAACAAGTCGTCAATACGAGGTAAAGGGTATTGGTTCTTGACTGTTACTTTGTTTAACTCTCGATAATCGATGCACATCCAGAATGTGCCATCCTTCTTCTTAACAAAGAGAACAGGAGCTCCCCAAGGTGATGTACTAGGTCGAATAAAGCCCTTATCCAAAAGCTCCTGAAGTTGTGACGACAACTCCTGTAGTTCGTTCGGTGCTAATCGATAGGGTGCCCTAGCAATCGGAGCTGCGCCAGGAGTCAACTCAATCTGGAATTCCACTTGACGGTGTGGTGGTAATCCAGGAAGATCCTCTGGAAACACCTCTGGAAAGTCGCGTACTACGGGAATATCCTCCATGCTCTTTTCTCCTACCTTCTTGTCAGTTACAAGTGCTAGGATAGCCACACGGCCCTTTCGTAACAACTTTTGGGCTTTCATATATGAGATGATGCCTATCACAGCACCACTTCTATCACCTCTGATGGTAAGGATTTGATCACCAACTTGGATCCGTATGATCTTCTCGTGACATATGACTTCCGCTTGCTTGCTAGAGAGCCAATCCATGCCTATCACAACATCAAAACTCCCTAGTGTAACAGGCATGAGATCTATAGCGAAAGTATGACCAGCAAGTTCTATCTTACAGTCTTTAAGGATATGCGTTACATGGATTTATTTACCGTCGGCTAATTCCACAATGCATTTAGATTCTAAAGCAGAGGGTATACCACTTAGAAGACTACAGAACTTTAAGGACACAAAACTCCTATCGGCTCCAGTATCATATAGTACCGTAGCAAAACAACCATTAACAGGGAATCTACCAGTAACAGTTGTGGGATCATTTAGAGCCTCACCTGAGCCAATGACGAAGGCTCTCCCCTTGGCTCCATCTTTATTGCCGCCATTTCCAGTGCCATTTCCACCATTGTTGTTATTATTACCATTGTTGTTGTTGTTACCATGGTTGTTGGTGTTGTTGTTGTTGTTGTTGCCATTTCCGTTCCTCCTTAGGTGTGGGCAGTTTCGCTTGTAATGCCCTTTTTTCCCACATTCAAAACAACCCTTGGGAGTTTCTTGAGGTTGTTGTGGCCTCCTCATTAGTTCACCACGACAATCCTTCGCAGCGTGTCCAATTTTTCCACAACGTTGACACTTGAAGCTATCACACCTTCCCACATGATGGTAACTACACCGAGTACACTTCGGATGTCTCCCACCATAACCACTGGGTCCTTGATTATTTGCAGGCGTCTGGTTGGAGTTACGGTTATTGTCAAACCTCCGTTGCTGCTGAACCGGCTGTTGCTGCTGCTGAGATTGAGGTTCACCACTGGAAGATGATGATGCTTTGGTGTTGTTGGCATTGTCCCACTTTCTTTTGTTGTCGGGCACGCTTGCCACAGCGCCTCGTTTGGGTAGACGTCCTTGCTCCACAGCTTGGTCCGTTAGCCTGTGAGCTAGGAGGATGGCTTGCTGAATTGTGGCTGGATTGGAAGCAGTTACCATACTCTGGATTTCAGGTACCAATCCCCGTATGTAATGCTCTATCCTTTTATGCACCTCATTCACCATTCCCGGGCACAAAGTTGCTAATTCATGGGTTCTGGTGGTGTAAGCCTCAATTTCCGAGCCTTGCATTTTTAGTTGCCAGAACTCCATTTCTAACTTCTGTACTTCGCTGCGAGGACAGTAGTCCTCGGTCATCATTGCTTTGAACTCATCCCATGGAAATCCATTCGCCATCGCTTGTCCAAGCATCTGGACTTGCGCGTTCCACCAAGACAAAGCAGCACCCTCTAAAGTCCCAGTGGCATACTTTACTTGATCCGCTAGTGGACAGTTACATTTGGAGAAAACGGACTCAGTCTTCTCAAACCAGCGTACAAGCCCTACAGCACCCTCTGTACCGTTGTAGGTGTGTGGTTTACAATCCATGAAGGACTTGTATGTACACACTGGTGGTCCTGTTTTAACACAACACACATTAATCAGACATCCCCTACAGTTATAAAGGATATCAGATTTGTCTTTCTGTCATCGTTTACCTGCTGGCTGACCCCCGTGGGCAGCAGCCACCGCCTCCTGAACATGCTCATTAATTAGAGCAGCCAATTCTGCGGGAGTCATGTTAATAGCACCACCACCCTGTTCTCCGGTGCCACGTCCACGTCCGCGTCCACGACCACGTCCACGTCCACGTCCACGGGCGTCCATTCTTTTCACTTTACATTAACAAATACAATAATGAGTAACATCAAACATATTTAACTCATTGAAGCATAGTAAACAGTACACAAAAGAAATAACGAATCATCACAACCACAACATTCATAAAAAAAATAATAACCAAAGTAAATAAATTGCAAATGAGTCACAATGTATTTAGCAATGTCAAATTGAAGTTTGTCGTTCGTGTGGGGAAACAACCCTTCCCACATAGGTTTCAAAAAGAAAACACTACGTAGTCTAAGTCATATAAAGAAGTCAATCGACAACATCTGACCCATCACTATCATCCTCCATCTCCTCCGGTTCCTCTTCCTCGGGATCCTCCTCATCCTCAGGGTCTGCTGCAGGAGCAGGAGCTATAGCAATCTGAAATGCCTCTAGCTGGGCCTCTAAAATGGCAATCCTATTATCGGCTACGACGTCCCGCTGTTCATGAGCAGTCACGCGTCCTTGGAGTGCCATAACACCATCTTGCATATGGTGACAACCGTTCAGAGTCTTCTCGTGTTCTTCTTCGAGTTCATCCAATTGGTGTCTCAGGTTGTACACCTCTTGCTGTAGTGTACAGACATCACCGTGAGTCGCCTTACTCGATGTTGTTCAGTATCCAGTGCAGCCATTAGTGCAGCAATCAGTTGTTCGTTGGTCTGCGCCGTTCTTGGGAGTGAAGGCATGGTTGATTGGCATTGTTCCTAGTCCTTGGCTTTGGGACAGGTACGCGCTCCCTAAACATGATATGGTCAACAAATCTAGGATACAAATGCCAGTCTCGCGGTGGGTCACGCTTCATCAATGCAAATGGTTGATCCCAGTCAATCTCCTCCCGGGGATAACCCAGTCGGGGCCAATCGAATCCATCATCAGGTACAGGTGTGGGAGGTGGGGATTCAGATCGTGTAGGTGATTTGGATCGTTTACCCGGAGCTCTCGAAGACGATGCCATGCTGTAGAGAGTGTGACGTGTATGCCAATGAGTATACAGTAAATGAGAGTAAGGCACAGGTAACTAATTAACTGTGTGCGGTTATAGTCTAGTGTGTATGCAACCTAGTTCCCTATAACCAATGGCTCTGATACCAATCTGTCACACCCTCAAAATCCACTTGCGGAGTTTTACCACGAGGCGTGTGAACAAACCAGGATCACAGTCAATAGTTACTCAGAACGACTCTATATGCCATAATTAAAATGAAATTAATCCAAAGTAAATAAATTAAAGAGTGCGGAAGCATTTTGAAAATAACCCAAAGTAATAAAAGTATATTTGTGGCAAAACACGTCCCAAACCCAAAAGAGAAATCAATAACTATTAAAATGGTAAAATTGTCTTGAAGACCGTGTCATAGAATGCAGTGGACCATGCAGTGCTCCTATGGCAAGAAAGCTAAGGACCTGAGAATAGCATACTAAAAATGTCAACACAATGGTTGGTGAGTTCAACAGATATTCAAACATAAACAGTTTAATAATAGCGATATAAAAGTAGTGCATTGTAACAGATAGCTAGTCCGTTAACAGTAAATATTATTTCATAATGATTTCATAATTGAAGCTGACTGTGTTACGTGGTTGCCTCCTGCCACGACTTAACAGGTTGTGACAATGTTCATAGGACAAATTGCACCCGGTTGACCTCGAGTCACACAGGTGGGGCTCGTCAGACCCAGTAGTACTACCCAAATTTCCCCGCTATTCAATATTAACAATTCGAAAGTGTGAGGACTTTTCCATGATATCAACACTATATAATATTATACACAACTTGAATATATAAAGCGTTTGTGATTTACCAGCATGCTATCTCCCCCAAAAGAGATTAAATAAAGAGTGGGGCATGAACTCACCTGATATGCGTATAGATAACTAGGGTTTGACTTGGCAAACAGAATAGATAGACAACCTTCAGAGATACCTAGATCATATAAGTGCATGAGTACATGTAATCAAAGAACATGTGAAACCCTAAGTACACTACAACCAAGGACTCAAGATTTCAAACAAAACAGACATGTTTGACCTAGTTGACCGTTTGACCCGTTGGTGAATTTATGTGTTGTAAACCATTCAAGTAATCATACACATATGTTATGCTTGTTAACATTCAAATAGATCATATGTATGCTATATCATCCAGGTGTAAAACTTAGATCATCATACAACCAAGTATCATACAGGTCATGCGAATCTAGAACATTAACATATCACTAGTTATAACATAACTAACATGTCACATAAAGATCAATCATTCACCACATGCCATGTGAAGCCACTCACGACTTCACATCTTAAACCCTGCCAATCCTACTAAGTAGGGGCCTTAGCTTCGCACGCGTGTATGATGATCATAACCATATTCATTATCCATATGCATTGCATTCAACAACATTCCAACAATCAATACCAGTCCCAAACATGATGTCCTACTACTAAACAACATCCAAATCATACATGATCATAAATGTCCATATATCATTCATGATTATCCCAACATCTACAGCCAAATTATCATATTCTACCACATTAGAATTCATCCATGATCATACTAACATGCTCCTAACATCCCAAATATGTTCAAACTACCATCTTTCACATTTTGCATAAATAAAGTTTCCCTTTTGGGAAAGCACACCCCAAAATCTATCAAATACCCAATATACTCATGGATTTATCAATAACATACCAATTCAAACTCATATCATCATCTAAGCATGATCAACAACATTCAAACATCATAACTCATCAATTCATAACCTAAAAAGTTACTATCTTTAGTAATGTATGAACTATAACATGTGTTCTTGAATTTCCAATGATCACAAGAACAATCTAACATCTAATTATCACCATGAACACATCCATAACATCATATCATCCATAGTTCAACATTACATGCAAATAAAGTTACTATTATTAGTAACCTATGAACACCAATTCCAATTCACCAATTCTTGCAAAATCAATGTATCCTAACATCCATACAACCTATTAATCATCATACATTCATCAAACAATCATCAACTTCACATAATCAAGCCATTTTCGAATTAGGGTTTGCATAACACCAAAGTTCATGATCAAACCACTAAAAACATATAATTCTTGCATAATCGACGTTAACTAACATGTATACAATATAACTAACATACTAACATCATCAAACAACATCCAATTCGACCTAATGAGGGTCAATTTCGCACCCAAGGTTTGGCCACCATGAACAACTCACAAAAACTTGAAAAACCTAACCTTTAAATGTGTAATTGCTTGAAATTGATGCTTCCTATGTGTTGTAATCCTAGAAATCGAATCAAATTGGTGCTTTCTAACTTGTTCGTGATTGAATTCGCAAAGGAAGGGGTGTTTGGAGGATGTTCGCGGCCGAAGGGGGGTGGATTAGGGTTTGGGTTTGTTTTATTAAATTTTAATTTACATATTTACCCTTTTAGCCCTTGTAATTTGTATTTTATAAAAACTAGGCTTTAAACTCTTTGTAAAGTGTTTTTAACTTCATAATATAAAGATATAAACTTATGAAAATTATTATATATCTTATCTTTATAAAAACACAAGACATACGAATAAATAGGCACGTTTCCGCGTTACGCGATTAATTTTCTAGTTAACCTTTTAAAAACGTGTAACGCATAAACATAACCCAATAATCACATAATCAATTAGATTCACACCAAATTAACATTACCCATTATTATTATGTCACCAACGTTAAACGACAACTAGTGTATGCTCACGACACGTGTATACAAGACTTAACGGGACTAACGGAGTTTGTAACGGAATTTTACCGGATGTCACAACTGGGCCCATTTGTGCGATTGGACCATGCGTATGGTTCAATCGTACGACTAGACCATGTGTATGGTTCAATCGTATGACTGGACCATACTTATGTTCAGTCTTATGAATTTCCCAATCGCATCTCTCAGTCGCACGACTGGTCCACTAGCATGGCTCAGTCGTACGACTGAGTCTCATTCGCATATGCTCCTGCGAATGACCCAGTTTCATGTGTTTACAACATATCAGGTGCATTACATTAAGCCTAGACTATTCGACAAGCGATAGACACACTATATATAACAATATGCTCCAATAAGTTCAGCGAGAAGGCAAAAGAAGGGATATTCTTGGATATAGTATACCAGACAAAAGAGTTTACAACAACTCAACGGGTTAGGTCAAAGTGTGGTGCAACGTTGACATTCAAAGATACACCACCCCTCCAACTGGGAAAGGACCTTAATTCTTCTTTGACTATGATGGATTCTTCTAATCTTTCAATCTGCTGCCTTCTCATACTGATAACAAGCTTTCTGCTAGGATGATGTACGATGCTCTTAACACTCCTCCCCTAGACTCGACATCAACTGGTCCAGTAGATGATTCCTCTAACCCTTCAAGGGGAGACCTTGAAGTGAGTGAGTCTGCATCTGATGATGAGGCAGTTGAGACTACTAATGAGGACCAGGAGGAACATGTTCCTACCAATGAAAGTACACAAGCATCAAATCCTGATGCCTTTGACACTTCGGAACCTCATACTCCAACAACTACAGATCCTAAACCTGAGTTTAACAATCTGAATATTGAGGTGGCAATTCCAACAAATCTCGGATCTCGATTAATGTTTATCATCCCTTGGACAATGTCATTGGGGATGTTCGATTGGGAGTACAGACTAGAAATCAGCTATACTCAGTTGATTATGCCTTGGTAATGGGAAAGGGATACCTTCACGATGGAGCATTGGGGATGTTTTGTGTCTTAATTTGAGCCAAAATATGGGGATGTTCGATTGGGGATGTTTTGTGTCTTAATTTGAGACAAAATATGTTAGTGAAGCATTAAACGATGAGGCATGGGTCAGTGCGATGCAAGAAGAACTCCTACAGTTCAAGAAGTTAGGAGTATGGACCCTTGTGGACAAACCAAGAGGTGCTAAAGTAATTGGCACTAAATGGGTGTTGAAATGCAAGAAAGATGACCAAGGGGTCATAATTAGGAATAAGGCCCGACTTGTAGTTAAAGGATTTCAACAAGTTGAAGGCATAGATTACAATGAAGTGTTCGCACCAGTGGCAAGGATGGAAGCAATACGTATATTTCTAGCTTTTGCATCCTAGATGAAGATCAAAGTTTATCAACTAGATGTAAAGAGTGCATTCCTTCATGGTGAAATCTGTGAGACGGTTTATGTCAGTCAACCCAAAGGATTCGAGGATCCTTATCATCGGGACAGAGTTTACAAGCTGGATAAGGCTCTCTATGGGTTCCATCAAGCCCCTAGAGCATGGTATGAGAAACTCTCAACTCATCTAGTGAAACACGGTTTTCGCAGAGGAGTTATCGACTGTACACTATTCATCAAAGAAAAAGAATGACGACTTACTGCTGGTATAGATTTATGTTGATGACATAATCTTCGGTTCGAAAAACGAAGATTTATGTAATGAATTTGAATTTGTAATGAAATCAGAATTTAAGATAAGTGCCATGGGGGAGATGAAGTTCTTTCTCGGGTTACAGGTGGATCAGACACCAAAGGGAATCTTCCTACATCAGACCAAGTATGTAGGTGACATTCTCAGTCGATTCGACATGGAGAATGCTTCTGCGGCTGGAACTCCACCTGCCACAAACCATGACGTGGCACCCGACGAAAATGGTGATCTAGTTGATGCCACCATGTACAGAGGAATGATCAGATCTCTCATGTACCTCACAGCCTCACGACCTGATATCATGTACGCAACGTTTCTTTGTTCTAGATATCAGGCGAAACCAAAAATCAACCATCTCATTGGCGCCAAAAGGATTTTTCGTTATTTGAAGGGTACACCAACACTCGGTTGTGGTATCCTCATGATGATGACTTTGAGCTTACAACGTATAGTGACTAGGATTATGGCGGTTGCAAAATGAATTAAAAGTCAACATCAGCAGGATGTCAATTCTTTGGTAGATGGTTAGTCACGTGGTAGTGTAAGAAGTAGACCTTCGTTGCTCTGTCAACATGTGAAGCTGAATATGTTGCTATTGCTAGTTGTTATTCCCAAATTATTTGGATTCAACAGCAAATACGCGACTACGGTTGCCATTTTCTAACACTCCTATTTTTGTTGATAATTCTGCTGCTATTGTTGTAACCGCAAATCCGGTCCAACATCCTAACACTAAACACATCAGTATTAAGTATCACTTTATACGTGATTGTTTTGAAAAACAATTAATCGATGTGGTTAAAATGAATACGGATTTTCAGCGCGCCGACCTCTACACAAAAGCATTTGATAAATCGAGGTTTTTATATCTTATAGAAGTTAAAAAAAGTGATGTGATTCTAGAAGATGAAGGTTCGTAGTCTGACTAGTGTAGTTTTTAATTTTATTTTTTTTTAATTTCACTTTATTTTTCTGCCTACTAAAATCCAAAAACACAAAAAGCTTTTCGCTTTTAGAATTATAGGGGGAGAATAGTTTAGTATAGTATTAAAGTCATGCATTATTTAATTACTAAAAACGGCGGGGGAGGGAAGCTTAGCTAATAACAAATGAAATCAAATTTGTGATTCTGATTCAAATATGAAAAATGATAGTACACAGGGAACAAATTGGTTGGGACTACAAAACAAGTGTGTTCAAATTGCGAAATTTAAAGTACAAGTCTGAGAAGTCTAAGCACAACTAAAGAAAAATTGAAGGGGATCGAGATCTAGTTTGGTTAATTAGATTAATATTTGCAGTGGAATAGCACATGAATTAGATGTTTTTCATATTTGAATCATGAATCACAATTTAAAGTACAAGTCTGAGAAGTCTAAGCACAACTAAGCACATGAATTAGTTTGGTTAAAGATGTCCACAACAACTGAGGACACCTTCACAAAAAGCCAAGTATAAGCTAACATTACAACTACTGAAGTTATAACATCTGAAGTGTAAGAACTTCAAATGTTTTACATAATATAAAACTACTGATTACAAACTACTGAAATGTAAACCATCATAACTACTGAAGACAACTACTTCAGCTGTTTTGACAACTTCTGAAAACTTTGTCTTCAGACTTTATCTTCAGACTTTGTCTTCAGACTTTATCTTTAGACTTTTCCTTCAGCTGTTGTCTTCAAACTTTGTCTTCAGACTTTTTCTTCAGACTTTGTCTTCAGCTGTTGTCTTCGGACTTTATCTTCAAACTTTGTCTTCAGTTGTTGTCTTCAGACTTTGTCTTCAGACTTTGTCTTCAGACTTTGTCTTCAGACTTTGTCTTCAGACTTTTGTCTTCAGACTTTTACCTTCAGACTTTGTCTTTAGCTGTTGTCTTCAGACTTTGTCTTCAGCTATTGTAGACCACTTCAGTTGTTTTGATGTCTGTGGGACTTAAAGGTTTTTCTGATCTGGCTCATTGGTTCTTTTGGTCCAACAAACTCCCCCTGAACCAATGCAGCCAAAACCTTTAAGATTATTGAAGTCCCACTTATTGGCAGAAACATTATCTGGATCAGCTCAGAAATCTTCAAATTAAGCTCAGGCCAGGGAAGAGGTTTTAGAAGGTTTGATTGGCAAAGGATGAATGGGAACTCTGTCTTGGGGAATTAGACATAGAGCTGTTACCCCATCCATGAAACCTACTTCCTAATGATAAGTTTGTAAGACTCTCTGACATAGGCCTCAAGGAAAACAACTTGTTCTTCCATTGTGAGTTCTTCAGCTTCACTTTCAAAGAAGAACTCAGACCCATAGTACTCTGATAAGTACTTAATATGCTTTCCATTTTTCAGCTCCACAGTAGTTATTTCTCTGTATGCAAACTCATCAGGATGAGTGCCTTCAAGCAACAACTGGAGCTCATTTCTTCTTAGTTCTTCAAGCTTCTTGTAGATCAACCCCTTCTTTACCATTTTGTTTTCTAATAAAGATTGTGGAGTAATCTTAGACTTGTAAGCTCTCTTGAAGTCATCAAGGATTTCCCAGGGTGACACTACAATGGCCAGCATTATCACAACATCTACAATCTTCTTTACTTGCCCATTGTATCTAATTGGAATCTTCTTTTTGTGAATTCTGTCACTTACTCTGGGGTCAAGCCAAATTCTCACTCTCTATTTCTGATATTGAAATGTAAATCTGAGAGCATACAACCTCTGAGCATGTTTCTTCATAGCTTGTATGGATGAAGACTTAGGAAACTCTTTATCAATCATCCTTAACAGCTGCTCATCATGTTGTTTGTGCTGTTCTTCTTCTTCAAGTTTGACTTTTACCATTTGCCTTTGGAAGTCAGGTGTGATTGTTGTTGGTTGACTCCTGGGCTCAGGCATCTTTATTTTAAGAACAGCAGAGATTGGCAGACTATCATCCTCATCATCTTCTTCTTCTTCTTCCATCCTCAACACCCTTCTCTTCCTCTTGGGTGCATCATTGGTAGTGGGTTGAGTAGGTTTCTTGGGTAAAGAAGTTGGTTTTGAGGGTTGTGAAGTTGGTTGTGTTGGTGTAGGAGATTGTGCAGCTACTTTAGCATCTTGGTTGTGAGTGAAGCTTTGGATAACTTTGCCATATCTGACCTTTTCCCAGCACCAGCTTCATCAAGAGCTTCTATGATCAATCCTTTGTTGAATACTTCAGAAGAACAGATTTGGTGGTTATCTCCAACATACTGTCTCTGGACCATGACTTCATTTCAATGATTGATCTTCCTAGATGTTTTGATATAAATCTTGCCATAGCTTCCAGCCTTTCCCTTTCTTTCTCATTCCAACTTGCCCATCTTTGTTCAATCTCTTGAATCTCTAGCCTTCTGATTTTAGAGTCAAGTTTGGCTGTGACAAATCCTTGTCTGAAGAGTTGATCAATAATCTTATCCATGGATCTGCTATGTTGCTCATTAGCTTCTTTGATTAGTTCTTCTAACTTTTTCTCACCTTTAGTCTGTTCAGAGCTTTTCTTTCTCTTGTAGGTGATCATTTCCTTTTCTTTCTTCTCTTTTTCTTCTTCCTTTTCAACTCTCTTTCTTTTGTCTACTTTCACTGACTTAGACTCTCCCTTTTTGGTTGCATTGGGTTCAGGGGTGTGAATGTCATAAAGTCTCTTAGAAACAGCAACATCAACTAAGGATTGAAGATTTGAGGAAAGTCTCTCATCAATGGCTTGATGCATAATGTTTGTGATTAGGGAAGTGATGAGAGGTAAGGATGATTGAAAGGCAGCAACCATTAGCTCAGAGGGGTTCTGTCCCTGAGAAATGGTGCCCGAATCAGAGGCTGGTGGCAAAGTTGTTGGGAGTGGCTCAGTGTTTGGGAGAGTTTCAGGAGAAACTGCCATCTGTGGGTGAATATGGGTAGATGGACTTGATTCTTATGACATTTTGGCAAGCAGTTCTTGTAGTCTGCATACCTCAGTCTCAAGAATGGTGTTGTGGGCTAGAACATCAAAGAAAAAGCCCAGGTCATCATCAGTCTTTGCTGAATCATCTGACCTCCTGATGAAATCAGGATGAACATGTGCTGAGTGTAGATCAGTATTCACATGTGCCCTATTTCTTGGAACTGGGGACTTCCTGCCTCAGAATTATGTCCTTCATTGGCAGTTGCCTTTGGTGAGGACTTAGAAATGATACCATCTTCATCCTGGTCATGTGCTGAAACAGGAGAAGAGGCAGCCTCACCAGATGTTCGAATCTCCTCCTCTACATAGGGAGATTGAAATCTGTAATCCCTGTGCTGTGGGTTATCAGCCACATTATAATCCTCTCCCTCAACTGTTGAGGTTTTCCAGTGGTAATAGGTTCTGGGAAGGGGTAGAGGAATGTAGTTGAGTCCGCACTTGTGCAATAACCACAGTTGGGCTTGTAGGGGTGGCTTCAGTGGGAGATAAGTGTGAAGAGGATTGCACCTGGGGAGAATGGTGCTCTTCAATGTCAATCTTCTCAAGTGAGAGAGATTCCAGTAATGTGGTTTCCCTATTTTTGGTTGCATCAGGATCATATTGAGAGGATACCTGAGAGGTTTCAGCTGGTAGAGTCTTGGAAACTAGAAGGGGATTACTACCCCTAGTTTCATCCTGCCTTTGTGTTGCAGGGGCATCATCAGGGGACTCAACTCCCTGAGTAGCCTTTTTGGTTTGTTTGGAATGTTTTGGATCTGGAGGATGAGGCTGTGGGTTCCTTCTGCTTGGGTTTGAGCAGTTTGGCAGCCTCTTTGAGGTGTGGGTCAGAGTTGTGCCTGGAGTATACCTCTGGCAAAACTACCACAGCAGGGACTCCAAGGCCAACAGGGCCATAAGATTTTAACTGATTCATGATTATGGCCATAAGAAACCTTGGATATAATAGCCATCTGTTAGCCACAGGTTTCATTGCCAGATCTTTTAATTCTAAAAATATAATTTCTAGAAAAATTTAAGTTTTGGCGTTCAAGGATAGAATACAATACCTGCTGCCACCTGGATGACATTTGATCCCATGAAGAGGATTTGGGGGCAAGGCAAACATTGATCATGTGGAAGATTAGGCGTTCAGCATCATGGAAGTGCTTCTTCAGAATGGTTTTAGCACTTAGGTCGCCTGCATATCCATGGTTGATGAATGATAGATCAATGGTGCCTTCGGGTATTTGGTGACAAAGGTGGCATCATTCAGATCTAGTGTTTGGCGAATGATAGCAGGAGTGACTACCACCTTCTTTTGGTTTACAAGTGACTGGAGAGTGATCGCGACATCATTCTCACCAGTATGGATAGTTAAATTTATCTAGAATGGCAAAGGGTATCGGGATAGATGGTTGGATTCAGAAGAAAAGCAGTTCGATATGGGGAATCAACCATTAGATCAATGGCAGCATCAAACTTAATCCAAAAGGCCGATTTTGTGAAGTAGGCAACACAGTTGTGTCGTGGTTTGATTTGCATGGTCGCCATTAGTGGAAGATGAACGTTCGGAAATCGATTTATGAAAAGTTTGAAGTTAGGGTTAGGTATTTATAGGTTATGAAACGGCTGAAAGAAAACAACTAAAAGTTTCGGTGTTAGTCAGCAGTTGTTAGAAAACGACTGAAGACATGGTTTTAACTTTCAGATGTTGTAAACAACTGAAGACTTGGTGTTTGTCATCAGTAGTTGGAAACTACTGAAGACTTGGTTATGGCTTCAGTTGTTTTGAAATGAACCAGTAGTTGTTTGAAACAATTGAAGAATAAAATTTACTCATCAGTTGTTATCGTCAGTTCACATATCTCAGTTGTTTCATTTGACCTTAACACTTACTCAGCAGATTATCTGATTTTCAGATGTTTCATTGGTCATCAGCACTTATCTGTTAGAACAGACATCAGTGGTTGTAACCACATCAGTATTTTGCAACAAATAAAGTACTTCAGTACTTTTAAGTAATTTAGTCTTCAGTTGTTATGAAAACTGCTGAAGATAAAATAACTTATCAGTACTTATTTTTGACAGCTGTATACTAATGCTTATTAGTACTTGTGAGCTGAGATCATCAGTAGTTGTCAAATCATTCAAGCTGCAGCATACCAAGCCTTAGCACTAGATTTTGGAAAGTTGCACTGTCCAAAGGCTTAGTAAATAATCTGCAAGCTCATCAGCACTAGGAATAAACTTTGGATCAATCAGACCTTTTTCATAACAATCCATGATAAAATGATGTCTAATCTCAATATGTTTGGTCCTAGAATGCTGGACAAGATTCTTGACAATACAAAGAGCTGAAGCACTGTCCATCAGTAAAGGAGTCTTAGTCTCTGTAATGTCAAAATCCAGTAATTGATTCTGAAGCCAGAGTACCTGAGATGTACAACTTGCAGCAACAATATACTCTACTTCAGCAGTGGATGTAGCAACTGAAGTTTGTTTCTTACTCTGTCAAGAAACTAAACAATTGCCTAGAAATTGGCATCCACCAGAGGTTGATTTTCTGGTTAATTTACACCCTGCATAGTCACTATTTGAGAAAGCAACTAATTTGCAAGTGTGCCGGTGGAATACCAAAGTCTTAGAGATTGAGTTCCTTGCAAGTATCTAAAGATCCTTTTGACTGCAATCATATGGGATACTTTAGGTGCAGCCTGAAATCTAGCACAGACACAAGTTGCAAACATAATGTCTAGTCTAGAAGTTGTAAGGTACATCAAGGAACCAATCATACATCTGTAAAGAGTTTCAATAACTGCTTTACCTTTCTGATTAGCATCCAGTTGTGTGGTGCTGCACATGGGAGTAGAACAGGGCTTACAATTTTGTAAATCAAACTTTTTCAACAGATCCTTTGTATATTTTGACTGATGAATGAAAGTTCCATCAGCCATTTGTTTGATTTGCAAACCTAGAAAGAACTGTAATTCTCCCATGGCACTCATTTCAAACTTGTGTTGCATCAACTTAATAAAGGCATCACACAACTGTGGATCAGAGGATGCAAAAATAATATCATCTACATAAATTTGAACAAGGAGCTTATGCATGCCTACTTCTTAATGAACAAAGGTTATCTATGGAGCCTCTAGTGAAATTGTTTTGAAGAAGAAAGTTAGACAGTGTTTCATACCAGGCTCTGGGAGCTTGATTTAGCCCATAAAGAGCCTTATCAAGCTTATACACCCAATCTGGATGTTTATGATTTTCAAAACCTGGTGGTTGACACACATAAACTTCTTCTTTTATTTTACCATATAAGAATGCACTTTTGACATCCATTTGAAAAACTTTAAGATTATGGAAAGCAGCATAAGCTAAGAACAATTTGATTGCCTCCAGTCTGGCTACAGGGGCAAAGGTTTCATCATAATCAATACCTTCTTCTTGTGAAAACCCCTGTACAACCAGTCTGGCCTTGTTCTTGACAATTTGGCCTTTTTCATCTGTTTTATTCCTAAACACCCATTTAGTGCCTATTGCACACTTACCTTGGGGTAGAGGAACAGTTCCCACACTTGCTGCTTCTAAAACTGAAGAAGCTCAAGTTGCATAGCTTCAACCCATCCATTGTCTGTTAATGCAGTATGATAGTTCTTTGGTTCTTGCTGACTGATGAAGAGAGCATAAAAGCAAAAGTTTGACAATTGACTTCTAGTTGAAACACCAGCATTGATGTCACCAATGATCTGAGACATGGGGTGATTCTTCAGTTCTTGATACTCAATAAGATCTGTGCAAGTGTTTGTAGGTGATTCAGCAGCAACAGATGGTGATCTAGACTCTTGAAACCTAGAATGAGATGGTAATTCAAATGAAGTAGAGGATTCAGAGATCTCATCAGCATTTTTTGTGGA
The DNA here is from genome assembly GCA_025506515.1 of Flaveria trinervia. NCBI lineage: Eukaryota > Viridiplantae > Streptophyta > Magnoliopsida > Asterales > Asteraceae > Flaveria > Flaveria trinervia. The sequence continues at coordinate 49,066,707 of CM046449.1, read as the reverse complement.
TGAAACTGCTGAAGCTACAAGAACATCAAGTTTAGTAGACTCAGGCAGTTGATCACTAAAACTTGCATTTATACCAACAGATGGATAACAAGTGGCAGGAGATGATGGATTCACAGAATCTGCAACAGCTGGAGACTGATAAAGAACATATTGTAGTATGTCCAAATCAAATAACTCCACAGGGTTTTGTGGGATTTTCTCCTTTGGAGGTTCATTAAACTTTACATGCAAGGTTTCTTCAACTATCTTTGTTTCGCAATTAAAAACTCTGTATTCCTTGCAAGTAGATGAATACCCAACAAAGTACCCTGCATCCACCTTTGATTCAAACTTCTGAAGTGGATCCTTTGTGTTAAGAATATAACAAGGACACCCAAATGCTCTAAAGAAGGAAATCAGAGGAGCCAAATGATGTAACACTTCATAAGGATTCTTCATCAACCTCTGATTTGCTAACACTCTATTTTGCACATAGCAAGCTATGTTGACAGCTTCAGCCCAAAAGGTTAGTGGCTAACCAGAATCAGCCAACATTGACCTTGCGGCTTCAATAAGGGTCTTGTTCTTTCTTTCCACCACTCCATTTTATTCAGGAGTTCTTGGAATGCTATACTGCCTCTTGATTCCCTTAGAGAAATAGAATTCATCAAGTGTGTGATTTCTAAATTCTGTGCCATTATCACTACTCACACACTTGACAGAAAGAGAGTACTGCTTTTCCACATGCAACACAAAGTAGATAATGATTTGACCAGCCTCATCTTTTGAATGTAAGAAGAAAGTCTATACAAATCTGGAATAATCATCCACAATTACCAGACAGTATTTTTTCTTTGCCATGCTCTTCACTATTACTGGACCAAAAAGATCCATATGTAGTAATTGCAAGCAGGCAGTTGACATTGGTTCTTCTATTGGAGGGAATGATACTTTATGTTGCTTTCCTTTTAAACAAGCACAACAGTTGTCATCACATTTGAACTTCTTTAATGGCAGACCTCTCTCTAAACCATGATGGATCAGCTGGTTCATGTTTTTAAGATTCACATGACCAAGCCTTCTGTGCCATAGTTCAGATTCCTGAGGAGAGGCCTTGGAGAACAGACATGGATGGCCTTTTAGATCAATTTTCTTTGATAAATCTAAGGCATATACTCTTCCAATCCTGTTGGCCTTCAGGAGAGTATATTCATCCAATATCTTGTCAATCATTCTCAAAACATTGGAAGACAGAATCTGATAGTTCTGGCTGGTGAAAAGTGCAACATGCCCTTTATCACACATTTGACTGACACTCAACAAGTTGTACTCGAGATTCTCCACATGGTTAACATCATCAAATCTTATCTCACCATTTGACACAAAGCCTTTGCCGATGATGTAACCCTTAGCATCATTACCAAAATATACAAATCCCTTCTTTCCTTGAGAGTAGTCATGAAGAAGAGAACTGCTCCCTATCATATGCATAGATACTCCACTGTCCACATACCAGATGCTTCTATGGCATGCTGAAGAACCCTGCATTTGTGAAAAAAAACTAGTTAGCTTTTGAGACCCAAACCATTTTGGTTTGGGTCTGTTCTCATCAACAGAGTTTATACTAACTGATTTGTCATGATTAACAGCCTTTGAAGGTGGAGATGGTGCTGAAAAGGATTCCTTTGATTTTTGCTTAGTTTCCTTTTCAGTGGTTTAATCACAGGTACATCTATTTGATTAACTCTCCCCAACAGATGTTGAACCATCATAACAAGTTGTGTCTGATTGGTTATTAAAGCCTTCAGTTCAGCAGACACATTAGTACTTGTTTTTGATTTGTTCCTATGACTCACCATGTCCTCCTTTTTGAAAGACATAGACTTAGACTGGTGTTCTGATACTCCTTGAGGAATATTTTCAGCTATTTTAAGATGAGCCCCTTCCTTCTTTTTAGATTTTTGTGAAGACTTTGGGTTATCAATTGAGATGTTTGTGGCACAAACTTGGTTTCAAATTCATCTTTCATTTTATTAATTTTCTTTTTAATGATTTTATCTTTGTTAAATTTGGAACCCTTTCTGTACCAACATTCATGAGTGAGATGATTGAATAGACCATATATTTCACATGGCTTTTTCTTCATCTTCTGTTGTTCAACTGCTGAAGAAGAGGAAACTACTGAAGGTGTGTTCTTTAGTACTTTCTTCCTCTCAGTACTTATGTGAAGTATTGAAGGATTTGTAACAACTGAAGACTTGTTCTTCAGAGGTTTTCTATCAGTACATTTGGATTTCCCGATAATCTCTTTAGCAGTTGTCAAACCATGTTTGTTTTCATTTGGTTTGAAATGTTCTTCAGGTGTTGTTACTTGCTCTTCAGTACTTTGAATACTTTGTGAGACAACACCTGAAGTGCTCAACTTTTCTTTGATCATGTTTTATCAGCAGTAAGACCATCAGTAGATCGATTAGCTGAGGTACTATTACTGACTTCATCCTCTGATTTTTCACTATCCCTTAAGGATGAGACACATGATGATGTGGTTTGGGAATTGATTTCACCTTCAGATTTTGTAGGAGGTACAGTGTGATTATACCCAATCCCAAACTTCACATTTGAAGTTGTTTGCTTATTGAGAAGCATTTCAAACCCCTTGCAAGATGCTACCCAGCGTTCACACTCTACCTGAGTAGCTACAAGTGTTTCTTGAGATTCTTATGATTTTCTAAAATGACCTCTACCTTTTCCTTTTCATCAGTGATTTAGCATTTTAATTTGTAAATCTCATCATCTTTTTCTTTTAAAACAGACTCAAACTCAGCTTTTCTTTTGGAAATCACTTTCTATAGGTCAATATTTTGATTAGTTAAAGCTACATTTGCTTCTCTAATTGAGGCAAAAGTAGCTATGCATGACTCAGAACACAACTTGGCTTAGCCTCAGAAGATACTTGTGGTACCTGTGATGATGAAGCATTTAAGCATGAACCATCAATAGACTCCAGGGCCATAAGAGCAAGATTTCCAAAAGGATTTTCACCACCATGTTGACCAGCACCAAAAAACACTTATTTAGAATACCCAGAAAGATCATCTGGTAAACTACTCCAGTCAACAACTCCAGGAGTGAAAAAGCTTTGATGTGATTGAGATTGAGATTGTTGACTTCATTGAGATGGTTGAGGCTCAGGTAGGGCATGTGGTTGTTGAGCTATGGGTACTGCAACCTGATTGGACTGAGGCATGTAAAAACAGGGATAAGGATATGGCATTTGACCTTGAGGAACAATATATGCAGGAGATGATTGAATTTGTGAATGATGACCAGAACAGGTAGAATGTTGCCCTTTGTTTTGTGAACTATTGCCTGGAATGGTCACAAAGGGTGTAGAGGAGTTAAGTCCAGATGATCTACACTCTCTTGCAAAATGTCCAAGTCTGTGGCACTTGTCACACCTCAACTTGCTCTTGTCAAAACCAACTTTGGTTTTTCCAGAGAGATCAGGAAATTTTCCACCTGTCCTTTTGTAAAATTTTTGAGATCTGATATTGACTAATGCCATTTGGTTCAAAATATCCATCTCTTCCAAATCATCATCAGCAATTCCTTTCAAATCATCCATCAAAAAGCACAAATTATCACTATTACACCTGAATTACTATCAACACCAACAAAAGCAGGATCTCCACTGTTTGAAGAGAAATCTATATGCTCATCATAAGAAATTTCTGATGTAGCATATTCTAACTCATGACCAACTAGAGCAGTATTCCCTGGTACAAAATCATCAATGAGCTTCCCAGATGAAGCCAGTTTCCTTTTCTGTTCTATCTCTCTTTCAAATGTTAGTAGTTTCCCATGAAGTTGGGTGAGAGATAGATTGTTCAGATTTGCACTGGAGCGTATGACAATAGTATATGTGTCCCATCTCTCAGGCAGGGATCTGAGGAATCTGTTGTTCATCTGACTGTTTTTATATTCATGTTTAACCATTTTCAGCTCAGATATCAGACAGAAGAATCGCTCAAACTGTTGAGTCAGTGACTCACCCTTTCTATGAGATAATGTATCATATTGTTGGGCAAGGATCTCTCTATTGTTTGCCAAGACCTCATCAGTTCCTCCAAATTGTTCTTCAGAGCAACCTAGAGGTCATGAGCAGTTTCATGATGCATAAGTCCAGAATAGATTTCATTAGGCAGTGCCATGGCCAGAATTCCATGGGCTTTAGCATCAATTTCAAATAGTTTCAGATCTTCATCTGAGTATTGCTCTCTTTCTTCTTCGGAACCATCCCATTGGTTTCCGGATTACTCACCATAGGCTTATATGGTCCATGAACCATAGATTTCCAACAACCTGAACTGTTGGCAGACAGGTGATGGAGCATTCGGCGTTGCCATATGTTATACTCACTTCGAACAAGCATCAAAGGCTTTGTTGAGGAGCCAGTATTGTGTGGATCATTGATTGATGTAGCCATTTTCACCAATTCAAACAGGTTCAATGAGATTTTAACAGATCTAGCTCAAAAACTCAATAACACAGTTTAAAACAAGATGAATCTCAAATTAATTCACCGGAAGCAGCAGAAAAACAAACTCTATAACCAATTCTTGCAAATTTGCTAATTCGATCAAACTGAGATATCAAAAGAGCAGTTTCAATGATCAATTGTTAAATCGATCAATGATTAACCGGATCTAATCTGATTTGAAGGGGATCGAGATCTAGTTTGACCAATTAGATTAATATTTGCAGCAGAATAGCACACGAATTAGAAGAGATTTTAGCAAGAATAATATGAATATTCAATCAAACAGTAACGGTTATAGAGAGAGAAAGTTTTCTGCAAAAAGAATGTTTTCATTCACGCACATGCTTCAGATACAAGGAAATTAGGTCAACATTCCTTTTATGAAGGAGTGTGACATCAGCTGACGTCACTTGATAGTGACATCTAACTGATTTATACAAACAACTGAAAGTAAACTAAATACTGAAGATATCCACAACAACTGAGAACACCTTCACAAAAAGCCAAGTATAAGCTAACATACAACTACTGAAGTTATAACATCTGAAGTGTAAGAACTTCAGATGTTTTACATAATATAAAACTACTGATTACAAACTACTGATATGTAAACCATCACAACTACTGAAGACAACTACTTCAGCTGTTTTGACAACTTCTGAAAACTTTGTCTTCAGACTTTAACTTCAGACTTTGTCTTCAGACTTTATCTTCAGACTTTGTCTTCAGCTGTTATCTTCAGACTTTGTCTTTAGACTTTTTCTTCAGACTTTGTCTTTAGACTTTTTCTTTAGACTTTGTCTTCAGCTGTTGTCTTCAGACTTTGTCTTCAGACTTTATCTTCAGACTTTGTCTTCAGCTGTTGTCTTCAGACTTTGTTTTCAGACTTTGTCTTCAGATTTTTATCTTCAGACTTTGTCTTCAGCTGTTGTCTTCAGACTTTATCTTCAGACATTGTCTTCAGCTGTTGTAGACCACTTCAGTTGTTTTGATGTCTGTGGGACTTAAAGGTTTTTCTGATCTGGCTCATGGTTCTTTTGGTCCAACAAAATGATAGTTAAACTAGTTGCTACTAAGATAACATAGAGAAAGTAGACCTAGAGGTTGCTAGTTCATAATATGATGTGTCGGTAGATTCAACACAATAGATGAGTAGGCTTCATTGGTGAATAAAATATTCAAACTAAGTTGTTCAACTTGCTATGGGTTCTCATCTTATCCCTAGTTAACACAATCAACATATTTCCAATAAGGAGTGACGAGCAAAATAAACGCCACAAATGTGTGCGGATGACCATAAATATGAGCAAAGCACATGTAAAAAAAATGCTAAAAGCAATCAAGCTGATGACATATGTTGTTGGTGCGTTATGTGCAAAAAGAAAAAAATAAATGCTCTAACAAGAAGATAGGTTGTGTGCCTCTCTGCTGTGTGTTGGCACTTACCTGAGGATAAGTATAACCTAAATATTCTAGAATTCATTGTTGTTTGTGCCTCTCTGCTATGCGATGGCACTGACCTGAGGCTTGGCATCACTTTGAAAGGTCTTAGAATAGTCTCTTCTTGTCCAATACCCATAGACCGCTAAAAAATCTCCTGAGGAATGTTGATTACCAAATTAGTGTGAAATCCACAAATGCATGTTGAAATAATTAAACCAAATTCATCACCATTGAAAGTCAAAGTCTGTGTATGGATTTAAAGGGACAAACATACTGACAATCATCGTGACTACAATTCTTGAAAGTCAAAATCATTGTGTGCATCTTATAGCTTTAGTATGATTTCTTGAAAGTGCTAATGACTCTCAGACACAAAAGAATATAGTATCAAGTGCATATTAATAAGGAGTTCCCAAACGATTCTGTTATACCAATATGATTCAATAATGAATCATTCCAGAAATGATCTAATCATCTTGAAGCTATTCTGCTCAAACCCAAAACAACAAAAAATATGTCTTGTTTGTTTTCTTTTAAATTTCTAAGTTAGTTTCTATTTTCTAGTCATTTGTAGGATTAATCATCGGACTATAAAACTGTATATACTCTGTGAATTACTTACGAAAATGGGTCACGTCTGAGGTGACCAGTCAGGTTTTAAATTAAATGGGTCACGTCTGAGGTGATCAAATGGTGTTAAAAGGTTATAGTGTTGATCAAATGTTAACATTTTAAGAGTTGAAAGTGTAAAGGGATCAAGTTCATAAGTATGCCAATCGCATGATTGGATCATAAATATGAGCCATTCGCACGATTGGAATATAAGTATGAGCAAATCGCATGATTGAACCATAAGTATGAGCCAGTCACATGACTAGACCATAAGTATGGAACAACCATGTGATTGGACTACAAGACTAAAACAATCGCGCGAATGGATCAAGGAGTATGAGCCAGCCGTACGACTGAACCTCAGTCGCATGACTAAAGCATCAGTATGGATTCGTCGTATTACTGGAGCTTGCATATGGGTCCAGTTGTACGATTGAACATTAAGAAAGTATAAAAGAGGGGTGAGTCGGTAGCATTTCTCACCACCCCTCAAATCGTTCAAAAACCTCCTCATACGCGGACACTCTGCCGAAATTTCATTTGCATTGATTACTCACTGATATTGTTTCTAACGGTTGCGCTAATCATCTATAGGTACTTTGTGACTGAAATCGAACGAAATGACCGGTGAAATCAAACCCTAAATGACATAATCACCTAAAATCAATAAATCAGTAAAACCACTCAAATAGATCACTTAAATGAACAAAATAGTTGATTTAAATGACATTAGGTGCTATTTAGAGTGTTTGCGAGTCAAATGAGTCTAAACACGACGTCTAACATCAAGTTTTGTCCAAGATTCGTAGTCAGAGTGCTGAACAGAGTTGTATGCGAATAGACACTCCGAATGAACTTTAGTCGCACGATTGAGCCAGGCGTGCGATTCAATCGCACGAATGAATCATTTGGTAACTCAATCGCATGACTGACCTAACCGTATGGCTTAACATACGAATAAGTTCAGTCGCAAGCTTAATCACACAACAGATCTCAGCTGCATGTTCAATCGCACGACTGAACTCAGTCGTATGGTTCAATCGCACGATTGAACCAGATTGCTCAAAACAGTTTATTTCCAACAGCAATCTCTTATGCACAAATCTAATGTTTATGTATCTTGTGTTATAGCAATATGGCTGATAGGTGGGCTATCAACACCAAGCACAACATCTGTGCTCACCTTGATTCGACATCCAGACATGCTGCTGAGTTCTTAGGGATTATTGCCTTTTGCGCAGATCACGGATCTTCAAGGCTATCTCGGCTCCATGCACACTTTACAAATCCATCCAGTAGGCATTCTGGGAAAGTTCCAGGGTTGACAGATCAGTTGAGCCGCATTGTATACGGAGTTCCATTTTTGGTCAAGAGATAGAGATTACCGAGGATGACTTGAGGTGGGTCTTAGATCTGGGTGAGGATGGAAACTACCTAACTAAGCTACATCTCCTGACTATCTGGGGATGCTTCATGAGGATCAAGTACACCAATGAGATAAATGCCAGCGTACTGAACAAGAGCAACATGTGACCCCAGTTCAAGTATTTGGCACATGTGATTCTGAAGTGCATAGCCTCCAGGCGTGGAGAATTTGACCACCTATCCGACCAAATCCAGAATGCATATGTTGCATTGGTACTGAACCACCCATTCAGTTTTTCTCGCATGATCTTCTCCTACTTGATCGAGAACCTTGAGGCTAAATGCAAGGAAGGCTTCTGTATGTACCCACATTTCTTACAGATTATTATAGACGAGAAGCTTCCTTCGCTACCAAAGGAAAGGGACGATGCAGTCATGCTGGAAGTTATGGACGACATAACATTAGGGAGGATGAAAGTTTACAGGGGGAAGCAGGTGAAGCCCCCTGTCAACAGAATGTTTGGGCATTTGGCCAGGGATGATTACGTGGTGCCTAATCGCAAGAAATGGCGTCACGATAACAGTGATTCAGATACTGAGCCCCTCATGACTACCACATCTGACGACGACGATGACGAAGATGACCAAGGTCAAGGCGGTGATGCTCCTGGTGAAACTGAAGGGGCTGCCTTCCACCAAAGCTTCCTGGTTGATCAGTATGAGGAGTCAGATGAAGAGCCTCTGGTACGGATGGTCGGGAGCCAGGTCGTGGCCATTGAGAGAGGGATCAGGGCGGTTGGTGGACGCTAGGCTGAGTCTAGGGGTGATGCTACTGATGGCACAAATCCTTCTTACACCCCTGACCAGTCTAGTAGCCAAGGGGGAGCACCTATTACCAAGGGCTCTAGGAAGAAAAGGATGGCTCATCCCCTCGGCAAGAAGAGCAAGAGGCCAAGGATTACTGTGATCACATCTCCTGCCATAGCTACAGACACCACCACTACCACTTACACCACAACTAGCATAGCTACCACCACTACCACACCTCCTAGCATCACTCCCACTACTACTATCTCTCATCACACCACCACTACCACTTCCACCACCACTTCCACAACTACCACCACTACCACAACCACTCCACCACAGCCCACACACATTCCACCTCCCATATTCACCACCACCACTACCACATCCACTCCACCACAGCCCACACACATTCCACCTCCCATATTCACCAGATCCAGCACTACCACCACCACCACTCAGCAAGCAGGCCTATCCACACAGTCTCTATTTCCAGCTGGACCCATTCTACCCGAGATAGGGTTAGAGGAACAACTGGCTAACCTAAATAGCACTGTGCTTAGACTGCTAGCAATTGATGAGCTTAGGGCCTCTCAGTTACACAAGATGATGGAAGTTAATGCTTCTTAATCCAAGAAGATCAGGGAGCTCAATGAGAAGAGTGATCTATATGAGAGAGCATTAACCTAAGCCCACCATGCGCTTACAAGTCAAAATGAGCTGGTGTTGGCATTGGTGAAGAGAATAGTGGAGCTCAAGAAGATAAATAAGAAGATTATACTAAAGCTAAAGGGGTCAAAGAGTGAGCCTTTAAAGATCAAAGATGGTGATGGTGATGATGAAGATGATGATGATGAGGAGGAGGAGGATGATGATGATAGTGAGGAGAATGTTGGAGAGGGAGGACCGAGCCGAAAAGATCTAGATGAGGATGATGGTCAGGAATGTGATGCATCTGCATCAGCCTCTAATCCTCAGGCTCAGGAGAGTCAAACTAAAAGGAATCAAGATCAGGAGCCTCATTCTATACTCCTCCAACTGAAGAACCTGCTATTCAAGATAAAAGTAATGACTAGATGTTTTGTATTTAAAACTTTTGTACTTGAATTATCTATTACATTAATGTAATTATTGATCATGTATGTCAGTTTATGACTGGGTAGTGAGATAGAGATTCTCACTTAGGATCGAATATAATGATTGAGTTAGTGATTGAAAGGAGGAAACAAGCAAACAATAAACATTCAATGCAGAAGAATACTCATAAATGCTTGTTTGTATTGAAAGAGATGATGATTATAGTAAATGCTAGGGTTTGAGCATAAAATAGTAATATTAGGACCATTTACATAGGGAGTACTAACTGATTCTGCACGTATACCAACTCAAATAGTGCGGAATCCTATTTGATTGGCGATCCAATCAGGGAGACAACAGTTCAAATCAATCTAACGATTAATGAAACATTATGAATGATTAGAACATGATCAACTGTGATCTATGAACTTGGAACAGGTTTTCTTGAGTCTCTAGACGGCTAGGGTACGATTATGTGCGTAGGTATTCGAATTGTTATGCTTTTCCACGAATTAGGTGGTATTTATAGGTTAAGGTTTTCCATTCATACGACTGAACCATTAGCATGGTTCAGTCGTGTGACTGAAGCGTGTGATTGATCCATCCGCACGACTGAGGGTCCAGTCGTGCCATTGAGTCAATCTTATGTCTTAATTGTGCGACTGATCCAGTCTCCTGGTTTAGTCACGCGACTGGTCTATTAGAATGAAGTATTCATGCGTATGGTCCATTAGCATGGTCCATTCACATGAGAACATCATACGATTAAGTTTGAACATGTTTCTCAATCATTATTGACTAAGCACTATGTACAATAACCTCAAACCTATATAGTAAGTTCAATATACTTTATTACACAATAAACAATGAAATATTAAACATTATATGCATCAACCACACATTGCATTTCATTCATACCCATTAAATTACATATATGTAAGACATAATAGACATTTTACATTAAGCTCCTAAACTAGGTACATATGTATCAACAAACTCCCCCTTGGACCTAGTTTACATCATTGTCTAACATTCTTCATTAGCTCTTCAATTTCTTGTACTTTTCCTCTCTTGTAGCTTTGGCATGTATCTCAAATGCAAAATAGAGCCTTATCACATTCTAAAACTGGAGGGCTTAATATCCTGCGAGTCATAGAATAGTGGCCACTTGTATAAAGTATAAACATCGTGAGCAGACAAGTTAGTCAATCACATAGGGTCAAATACCCAGATGATAGTATCCATTTGGCTCTCTTTTTGTAAGAGTATGACCGCTTCACCTGTTCTCCAATCATAGTACCGCCACTTAAAGTGTGAAGTGAAGTCCTGTGGCATTCCCTTATAGGGATTTTGGACATTGTATGCGGAGGACTCCACTTCAGCACTACCTTAGGCTTTCCAGTAATGGGATCAACTTTAGATCTTCTGATGTACCTCTTCGGTTATTGAGGTCTGAAGTTTACCCACCTGGTGTGGTACTCTTTCCTCAATGCAGCCTCAAACCAGCTTGACATTTTCTTCGGATTAGCATATAACAACTTTAGGTGTGCCAACTAGTTGAGCTCAAAACCAGGGAGAGTCTTTAGATTGTGTGGGAATCTAAAGTACTCTATGCCCTTCTCTCTCTTCACTGCATACACATTTAGATCCCCAAAATAAGACCATGCGATGATGTTTCCTGACACCTTTAAGTGTTTCTTGACTTTGTACAGCTTGGTGTAGATGTTTGGCTTTTGTGTAGTGCGCATGGCTCGGATCTCAGCAAAACAGGCCGCCCATTCAGCCTTTTTGATGTCAACATCGACTTTTGAGGCTTGGGCTTGACCTTCATTCTTCTCATACTCTTTCTCCATCTGATCCAGCTTGTCAAATGTATCATTGACGAGAGTATCACCCATGTTGGGGACTACATTTCCCTCTCTGTCAGCGTACTCTGGATAATGGTCAGCAGTAACATCCTCTATCTCGACTTCATCTATGTCATTGAGCTCCATCATCACTTCTAACTTCAAAAGTAGGAGCATCCTTGACAATCTCGTCCGGTTGAGCTGGAACATCTTAGCAAGCTGTTCATCAGTAAGGTCATGAATGATTTGTCTTTCTTCAGGAGTATAGCTTACAGACCTTCTGACTATCCCTTGCAGATCAAGAATCATTGTAAGTTGAGACTTGATTTGCTGAACGGGAGTAACATCATACTCATCTTGCTGAGATGATCGATCTGCTTGATTTAAACATGTAGTAATTAATCAAGACATTTAACATTTGATAAAGATATATAAACATTACTTACATAATATTAATACAAGATTCAAGTACAAAGCTTTCATAAATACATAGGCTTCTAAGCATTACTTTTGTCTTGTATGGCTGGCTTCTCAGCAGATGGGGCAGAAGATGAGGCTCCTTGTCTTGATTTCTCTTTGTACGTCTCTCTTGACATTGAGCTGAGGCAGATGCAGCTGCATCTCCTTCTTCATCATCATCATCATTCTGCCTTCCCCTTGTCTTTTCATATTCACTTGCCTCATCATCATCACTATTTTCATCCTCATCATCGTTGTCATCAGCATCATCATCTCCTTCTATGATCCTGAGAGGCTCATCTTTGGATCCCTTTAATTTGAGCATGATAGTCTTGTTAGAGGCCTCCAACTCCTCTATTCTCTTTGCTGATTGGACGTTATGCTCCTGGAGTTGGGCAATTTGCTGAGCTTGCTATGAGATCTACTATGCTTGGGTAGAGTTTAGCTCCACAAGCTGACGTAGTTGGACAACCTTCTCTTCATCATCGGCTAACAGCTTCAGCACCATACGGTTAAGTGCTGCCAGCTGTTCCTCTACCCCAATGAGGGGTAGAGATGGTCCTGTGGTGAATGTCGGGTGGGATGATGGTCCGACTTGGTGGCTGGTGGTGGTAGTGGTGGCTGTGGTGAATATGGGTGGTGGTATATGAGTGGGTGGTGAAGGGTAGGCTGTAGTGATGGTGGATGGGAGTGAGGTAGTGAAAGGTGGTGTGGTAGTGGTGGTGGTGGTGGTAGTTATGGTAGATGTGGATGTGATGGTGGTAGGCTGTAGTGGTGGCAGTGGTAGTGGGAGTGGATGTGATCAGTGTGAACCTTGGCCTCTTCCCCGTTTTGCTGTAAGGTTGAGCCATTCTCTTTCTCCTCGAGCCCTTGGAGGAGGATGCTCCCCCTTGGTTGCTGGGCTGGTCTGGGGTGTAAGATGGATCAGTAGCAGCCTCCCCAGACTTACCCTTGCATCCACCTACCACCCAAATTCCTCGCTCGGTGGCAACCACCCTGCTGCCCACTGTCCGAACTAATGGCTCCTCATCAGACTCCTCTTCATCAGGACGGAAGTCCTGATGGAAACCTGCCGTGTCAGCTCCTCTATGGGTGGATGGTGGAGATGTAGCATCTGTGGTAGTGACCCTAGATTAGGTGGGGCCAGTATCTCCACCATTACCATTATCATCATCATCAGAATCGTTGGATGGGAGCACAATCGGCTTAGAATCTGAATCACTATCATCGTGACGTCACTTCCTCTTCGCTGGTGCCACATAGTCCTCTTGGTCCAAATGCCCAAACAACCTCCTTACAGGGGGCTTCACATGTTTTCCCCTGTATACCTTCATCCGCCCTAGGGTGGTATCATCCATCACCTCTAGTTTAACGGCATCCTTTCTCTCCTTGTGTAGCAAAGGAAGCTTCTGGTCCATAATCATCTGAATGAAACGTGGGTACATGCAGAAGCCTTCCTTGCCTTTGGCCTCTATGTTCTCCACCAAGTAGGTGAAGATCATCCTCGAAAAGCTGAACGGGTGGTTCAGCATAGGGCTACATACACGTTCTGGATCTGATCTGACAACTCATTAAATCCGCCCTTCCTCGAGGCTTACACTTCAGCAGCACATGGGCTAAGTATTTGAACTGGCGGCACAGGTTGCTCTTGTTGAGCACACCTACGTTGATGTCCCCCGAGTACTTAGCCCGAAGGAAGCATCCTCGAACTGCCAGCGGATGTAGTCTGGTAGGGCAATCACCATCATCTCCCAACTCTAAGACTGTCCTTAGGTCCTCCTCACTGATGTCAATGTCCTAACCAAAGATGGAACTCTGAATCCGATGAGGCTCTAAGGACCTATCTACAACAACACTTTCCCAGAAAGCCTGCTGTATTGACCGTAGGGTGTGCACGGAGTGGAGTTAGCTCTAAAAATCCTTGATCTCTGTAGAAATGAGATAATGCTTTTGAACTCAGACGTGTTCCAGGATGTCATGTCTAGATGAGCACATATGTTGTGCTTTGTGCTCATCGTCCACCGACTCGCCATGTTGTTGTAATACAAGATAAATAAACATTAGAGTGTGTGTAGCTGATTGACATTTGAATTTATTGGACTTGAATCCTTCTCTTCTATCATGTGAATGGACAGTGAGACTAAGTCTGATTCGTGTGATTGACCTCATTCGTGCGATTAAGCAAATGGCTGGGCTTAGTCGTATGCTGTCCCATGTGGGTGACACAGTCGTGCGACTGAACTCTAACGCGTGGTACAGTCGTGCGATTGTGCCATTCGCCCAGCTCAGTCGTGCGATTGAAGTTCATCAGTAAGTCCATTCACATGACAGTCTTTGTTTCCATTTAAATTCAAATTTTGAGCAAAACTTGATGTTAGACGTTGTGGTTTGGCTCATTAGACTCGCAATCGTTCATATCAACATCTAACACATTTTATGTTAGCGATTTACATAGTTTTAAAGGTTTATTTGGTGTACTAAGTTTCATTAGAAGCAACAAGAATCAGTCTATAACACTCAATCAAGATTTTGGCAATGTAACGGTACAATCGTGCGATTTAGGGGTGATTTGGGAGTGACGAATGACTGCGACCGACTCCCCCTCTATTTATACTAGGGTTTCCTTCAGTCGTGCGATTGAACCTATTCGCACACTTGATTCATGTGACTAAGGCTTAGTCATGCAACTGGCACAGTCGGTCACCTACAGTCGTGCAATTAGGTTTTAGTCGTGCGACCGTCTCATTCGGTCACTTCCATTCGTGTGATTGGTTTTTTCTAATGGTCCAAACATATGGATTGACCCATGCTTACGGTCCAATCGCATGTCTGGTACATACGTGTGGTTTAGTCGTGCAATTGGGCTCATGCGTATGGTCCAATCGTACGACTGATCCATACTCATGGTGAAGTCGTGCGAATGGATCATACTTATGAGTTTGACCTTATGACCATTCATACACTTAGCCCTTTTTCTTATTGATAAGACATTTTGTCTATTGATCATCTTAGACATGACTATTGTAACTTAGAAAACTATTGATCACCTCAGACGTGATCCGTTTAACAACAAAACCTTTGTCACCTCAGACGTGACCCTTTTACATTTGAAAACCCCATTGGTCACCTCAGACATGACCTTTTTAGTGAGTGAATCCCAGATTGACTTCCGATGTGTAGTTCGACTTTTAACTACTAAATTAACTGAAATTAACTAAATTAAACAACTAGACATAAAAAAAGCTAAAAATATAATTTTGTAATTTTGTGTGAGGTTGAAATCCTAAAATAAGTATCTACCAGATTTTTCTTCCTGGACAGTATAGCGTCAAGTTACTTTGATCATAACTAGAATGATTCATTATGGAATCATACAGGTTTATCAAATCATTTGGGACATTTTACTAAAGCCTTTTGATGCTAGATTCTTGTTTTCATCGAGATTCATTAGCAAGTTTAGGAAATCATACTAGAGCTACAAGATGCACACAGTGATTTTGACTTTCAAGAGTTGCAGCTCACGGTGATTGTCAGTATACTTGTCCTCTTAAATCCATACACAGATGTTTGACACACATTAGTCATGATTTAACATTTAATTATTTCAACAAGCATTTGTTGATCCCACGCTTATATGGTAATCAACGTTCCTCAGGAGATTTTTGAGCGGTCTACGGGTTTTATACAAGAAGAAACTATTCTAGAGCTTTCAAAGAGATACTAAGCCTCAGGTCAGTGCCACCGCACAACAGAGAGGCGCAAACAACAATTAATTCTAGAGTGTTTAGGTTATGCTTATCCTCAAGTTAGTGCCACCGCACAACAGAGAGGCACACAACCTATCTTCTTGTTGAGTAATTATATTCTTTTTGCACAGATCGCACCAACAACATAGGTTATTAGCTTGATTGTTCATTGCATTTTTCATGTGCTTTGCTCATTTTTATGGTCATCTGCATACATTTGTGGCGTTTATTTTGCTCGTCACCCCTTATTGGAACTTCGTTGATTGTGTTAACCAGGGATAAGATGATAACCCACAGCTTGTTGAACAACTTAGTTTGAGCTTAGATCACCAATTAGGTCTAATCATCTATTGTGTTGAATCTACCGACACATCATGTAGTTGTCTAGTAACCTCTAGGTCTACTTCCTCCGTGTTACCTTAGTAGCAACTAGTTTTACTATCATTTTTCCTTTTATGTTGCTTAGATTTCTCAGACTTATACTTTGAATTTTGCATCTTAATCAATTCCATTCTTTTAAAGTCCCAAACTCTTTGTTCCTGTGTACTATCATTTTCCATAACCACTGAATCAGTATCACAGATACGATCTCATTTCTATTAGCAAGATTGTCCTCCTCCCTCATTTTTTTGCTTTTTTAAGTACTGAAATTAAAACAACTAATTTAACCTATTCGGTATGTTGTATCCTAGAAAAGTTCCTTCTTCAGCCTTCTCGCTGAACTTCCCTGACTGAGTTTTCTTGAGAAGAGTACATGGTGCTCCAAACGGTTCGAGGTACTCTAGATTAGGTTTACGTCGTTACAGTAACTCGTAACACATTTTACCATGAAGCTTGACCACCAAGACTCGATTTAGGGTGTAACATGCATTGGCAACTGCCTTATTCCAGAATTGAATGGGCAATTTCGAGTCTGCTTGCATTGTCCGGGTTGTCTCTATCAAGCTGCAAATCTTTCTCTTAGCAACTCCATTCATTTGAGGAGTGTAAGCAGATGTGAACTCGTGCACAATTCCTTTTTCTCTACAGAATGCCTCCATCCATTGGTTCTTGAACTTGGTACCGTTGTCTGAGCGAACTTGTCGTACCTTCAGCTTGTAGAGTGACTCCAATGTAGTCACCAGCTCTTTGAATGATTCAAATGTTTCTAATTTGGATTTTAGAAACATCACCCAAGAGAATCTTGAGTAATCATCCGTAACTACATAGCAGTACAAGTCGCCAGCAATGCTCCTCGTACTGACTGGACCAAATAGGTCCATGTGAAGAAGCTCAAGAGGAAACTCAATGGAATTAACTTTTTTAGCCTGATAAGCCTTCTTGGTCTGTTTTCATTTCTTACAAGCGACACAAAAATCCAGTAATTGGAAGTTCTTAACGTTTACTCCACGCACTAGATCATTCTGGATCAAGTGATTCATCTTCCGAGGATTCATGTGTCCCATTCTCCAATGCCAGGAGATGGAGTCTTTCAATGTTGTCTTTGACAAGAAGCATTGTACTTGATGATTAGTTGTGGAGGCCTTTGATAGATCCAAGACATATAGATCGTTATATCTTGAAGCTAACATAAGACTTGATCCTCCGGGATTACATAATCAGCCATTGATTTTCAACCAATTGATTTTCAGTGGGTACTTGAATCATTTGTTAACCCCTTTTCAGCACAGTCTCTCAAAAGTGATATCTAATTTCAATTTGTTTTGTTTTTGAGTGCTGAACTAGATTATTTGTTATGAAAACAGCTGTTGTGTTGTCAATGTGAATTGGTGTGTGCAAGAAGTTAAAACCATAAGCAAGCATCTGGTTTTGAATCCAGAGTACTCGAGAGCAACAAGCTGATGCTGCAATATACTCAACTTCTACTGTTGATACAGATACGTTTCTCTGCTTCTTTCATTGCCATGAGCCCAGTCTGGGACCAGAAATTGACAACCTCCAGAGGTGGACTTTCTTTTGAAGTTGCATCCTCCATAATCACTATCTGTGAAGGCATAGAGATTGAAGTCTCCTTCCTTTGGATACCATAACCCAAGAGTTGGTTTGCCCTTCAGATATCTAAATATCCTCGTGACTACATTCACATGTGAGTCTTTTGGATCAGCTTGATACCTGGCACACACAAACTGTAAGGATTCCTGAAGTCTGATGCAACCCAAAACTGTCTAAGTGTTTCAGCAACATGCACTAAGTACTGAAGTGAAGAATGCTTCGGAAGAATTACACAAAGCATTAGAAAATACTCTAAGTGTAATATCTTCCGAAGCCAAGACCAATATCTTCCGAAGCCAAACATGAAGTCTTCCGAAGCTTCAAGAGACAAAGTCTTCCGAAGCTTCACTCTATGAAGACAGATTTCTTCCGAAGACTTTTAGTACATATGCGTTATCTGATGTACTATTCCATAAAGCACCTTTTCCGCTGCGTCTCTGATAAGTCACCAACTTACAAGAGTTGGTGAAAAGGTCCATGCTTTTGGTAACTGTACATTGAGGTCTTGAGTCTGAAACTTTCCACTTTATGTACTTTATCCTTTGTATAATGTATAAGGATGTGAGCTATGGCATGTCATAGTCACAAGGTCAAAAGGCAGATATGCCTTTTGATCCTACAATTGATTTTTGTTAGTGTCTAGTCAATTGTATCCAGCTGGCTTTCAAAGTATAGCCGGCTGTAGGTTGTAGTATAAGTATTCCAAGTTCTTGTATCTTTCTTCATGCTTTGTAACACTTGTAAAAGAACTTGAGAAAGCAATATACTGCTCCCTTGAAAACTACACTCTCTTGTTCTGTCTCTTGCTTTACTTGTGTTCTCTGTATCACCTTTGGTTACCTAGTTCACTGTTTGATTAAAGTTTAGTTAATCTTCTCATTGTGTTGTTGTGTTGTAATTGTGTTCAAGCCCTTAAACGATCCTGCAATTGGTATCAGAGCTCTCAGGCTCGTGATATAAGATCTAACCATCTTAAGATCCCTCACACACACAAAAACTAAACTCTTCAAATGGCTTCCATCTCAAAGACTTATATGGAGACTGGAACCATGAACAAATCCCCACTAATCACTCTTGATGACTTTGACACCTGGTGCATGAGGATGGAAGGCTTCATCAGGTCTCTTGACTCAAGAATGTGGGAATCTATTGAATATGGACCTTTCATACCCAGCACCCCCTCTGCTACTGGTGCTGGTATGATTCCTAAAGATGTGGCCAACTACTCAGATGAAGATAGGAAAAGAGTAGAGATTGACAGGAAGGCCATGACTGCTCTTCAGACTGCTATCCCAAACTCTGTGTACAGAGGTTTTAAGAAGTGCAAGACAGCTAAACAGCTGTGGGATGCACTGAAGCTGATGTATGAAGGCTCCTCTGAAGCCAAGGAGAACAAGAAAGATCTTCTGAAGCAGCAGTTTGAAAATTTCACCTTTAAAGCAGGTGAAACCATGACCCAACAATACTTCAGGTATGTTGAGATTGTGGATACCCTTGTGGATGGAGGAGTTCCTCTTGAGAACAGAGACATTGTAAGGAAGTTCATGTCCTCACTTCCTAGGCAATGGACACACTATTGTGTGGTAATCAAGAGGACCGAGAACCTTAAAACTCTTACTCTGACAGAGTTATATGGGATTCTCAGTGGATACCAGATGGAGATGAACATACAAGGCTCATCTGGCAACTCTAACAATCAAATGGGTTCAGCCCTTCATGTGGTTGAAAGGGACAGCATAGAACCCCAACATCATCTCCTATGCTACCCTGACAACTCACAAAAGGGTCCTTTCATCACCTTCCCGGAGACACCAAGGGAGAACTTTACTCAAGGAAGCCCATTCCAAGAGATAAGTTCTTCTCAAGCCTTTGTGTCTGCAGATGAAATCTGTGGGAATTATCTCTTCACTCTTGAAGACCTAGACTGTATCCATCCAGATGACCTGGAATACATGGAGATAGTTCAGCAGATGGCTCTCCTCACTCACAGAGCCAAGAAGTTCTACAAGAGGACAGGAAGAAGATTTCCAAGCAATGCTACCAGTGGTAAGTTTGGGCTGGATAAAAGCAAAGTTAAGTGTTACAATTGTAACCTTATGGGTCACTTTGCTAGGGAGTGTAAGGCACCTAGAGCAAATGGGGGACAAACACAACTCAGACCAAACTACACTAACAATACCCCTCAGGCTGAGAAGACAAAGCAACATGCTGCGGTTGCTGTTGAAGAGGGAGGATTTGACTGGAGTTTTCAGGTGGAGGATGCTTCTCCAAACCAAGCATTGATGGCTGACCATGATGAAGCCAAGGTATTAGAACATCTTTGCTCCCCTGAATGCATTGCTAAAGTAAATAGATACAGGTCCTACAACCTAGAGATGAGATCTGATCTTGAGTCATTAAACATATTAAAATCTGATTTTAGAAAGTCTGAAAATGATTACAAGTTAAAGATAGAAGACTTGGAGAAAACCATTTCAGTTTTAAAACATGAACATACAGATTTTAGAACTCAGATCCAAGATCTCATCACTAAGTTGACTGAGTGCCAGGCTGAGCTTGTGATCAGCAAAGCCATGGCAGAGAAAAGTGCTCTTGAAGAAGAGACCTTCAAGAACATGATATCCTCATCCCTACACAATAAGGTTTGTTATCAAAATAGACAGGGACTGGGATCAAATGAGATAGCTCCTCCACACACAATCTTGTCTGTAAGATCTCCTAGGTGTGGAACTTGTGAAGATGAGCTTCCTCTCATAGATCCAATAAGTGAGGATGATGAAGAAGTGATAGTGAGGAATCCCTCTGAGAAGAGTGAAGAAGAGGATTCCTCCAAGGGCCACTATCCTTCTGAGGAGAAGAAATTAACTGTGATGACCAAGTCCAAGAGAAAGAACTTGATCAGGAAGAGCAAAAGGAAAGCAAAGAAGGCTCAAGAAATCAAGGCTACTTTTGATGCTAAGCAGAAACAAGTGTTTATCTCTGTAGGTTTCAAAGCAGTAAGGACAAAAGACATCCACCAAAGCTTCTTAGCCAAGAGTTCTGGTTCATGTTCAAATCATCTCAGTACAAAGAAGAAGACTGAGCTGCTGTGTACCACTGCTGCACAGCCTGGAACATCAAATTCCAAGAACAGTTCACAGCCCAAGGGAATTGTATCTGCATCTACCAAGATGAAGGTGAAAAAGGGATGTGACCAAAGCCAGTCTTGCTCTCAAAAGGTGATTTCTTTGAAGAAGAAAATGTTGTGTGTTATGTGTGAAAGTACTTCTCATATTGCCAAGGATTGTCCATACAATCCTAAAAGTACTATCCACATGACCAATACAAAGACTTCAAAGAATCTCAAGAAGTCTCAAGCTTCGGAAGGAAAGTCAGTTTCCTTCGGGAGCTCCAAATCAAAGAAGAAGGTAAATGGAAAATTACCTTCGGAGGTAAAATTGGTCTCAGAAGAAAGGAGTTCTTCCGAAGCACTGAAGTCTGCTGCAGTGACTGTAGATTCTTCCGAAGTATCAGTCATTAAAACTTGTGAAGCTCCAAAAGCTTCTAAGGTTTTGAAGGTCAAGTTCAAGACTCCAAAGGTGGTGTGGAAGTCTAAGAAAGACCAAATGACTGAGGTTTCTCCATCAACAACAGCTGAAGATCCCCTCTGTACAACCATAGGATCTATTACTGTTGCATTACCTTCTATTACACTTACTGAACCCAAGACAAGTAAGGCTTGGTTTCCAAATGTAACTAATCATTTTCTTTGTGCAGGAACAGCTCAAGACAAACAAGAATGTCTGGATAATTGACAGTGGCTGTTCCAGGCACATGACAGGCAATAGGTCTTTACTTCATAATTTTGAAAGAATTGATGGAGGACCAGTTGCTTTTGGAGGAGATGACGGTGGTTACATTTATGGAAGGGGCAAGGTCACAAATGGTAAGCTCAGCATTGAGAAGGTAAACTTTGTTAAGGAGCTTGGGTACAATCTTCTGAGTGTATCCCAATTTTGTGATCAGAGTCATACCATGCTCTTCACTGAGCAAGAGTGCATTGTTCTCAAGCCTGGAGTGGTCATTCCTCATGAGCATATCCTGCTCAGAGCCCCCAGGAAAGGGAACATGTACAAGATGGATTTGCAAGAAACATCTCCCTCTGGAGAAGTTTCATGCTTTCTATCTAAAGCCAATAGTGATGAGTCTTTCCTATGGCATAAAAGAATGTGCCATGTAAACTTTAAAAACATGAATAAATTGATTAAGCATGATCTGGTAACTGGAATGCCAAAGAAAGAGTTTACAAGTGATGATCATTGTGTTGTATGCCTGAAAGGGAAGCAACATAAGACATCCCATAAGCCTAAGGAAATGAACTCCATCACTACACCCCTACACTTATTACATATGGATCTCTTTGGCCCCACCAGTGTAATGAGTTTAGGAAGGACCTTATACTGTCTAGTGATCATAGATGATTTTACAAGATTCACTTGGGTCTTCTTCCTTAGAACTAAAGATGAGACTCCTGAGATTCTAAAGAATTTCATCTTAAAGATTGAGAATCAATGTGATCACAAGGTCAAAACCATAAGATGTGATCAAGGAACTGAATTCAAGAACCAAATCCTTGATACATTTTGTGATGAAAAGGGTATTACAAGACAATACAGTGCTCCCAGGACTCCTCAGCAAAACGGAGTTGCTGAGAGGAGAAACAGGACACTTATTGAAGCTGCAAGAACTATGTTGTCTGACTCTAAACTGCCTATCACCTTCTGGGCAGAGGCAGTTAATACTGCTTGCTATGTGCAAAATAGAGTTTTAGTAGTTAAGACACATGGTAAGACTCCTTATGACTTTGGCACAAGAGGAAACCTTTCATTGGTTTTCTCATGTCATTTGGATGTCCCTGCACCATCTTCAATACCAAAGATCAAGTTGCCAAGTTTGCTGAGAAATCAGACGATGGACACTTCATTGGATACTCTTCCCAAGCTAAAGCTTATAGAGTATACGATCTCAGAACTAGAATCATTGAGGAGTCAGCAATGTGACTTTCAATGAGCACACACCCAGTGTGGCTGGTTCTGGTCCGGATTGGCTATTTGATCTTGATTTAGTTACCAACTGTTTTAATAAATCTTGTGAGCATGTTTCAGGATCTGCAGAGAAAATTAAATACAGGTGATCCGATCCAAGATTTGAGCTAGGAAGACCTTCAACTCACACACCTTCAGCTCCAGTTGAAACTTGACAGGATCAGTGATCAAAGTTTGATGTATCAGAATATAAAGCAGCGGAATACAAACACGAATTAGACAAATTGTAGCAAGCAAACGATATTTGTAAGCATTAAGATCGCATACGGTTATAGGGAGAGAATATGTATTTCTGATTTCTAGGAATGTTTATAGATGTAGAATATTTCTAATCGAATCAATCATTCATTCCATTCAATTACTCATTTCACTCACTGATTACAATAGGTTGTCACTCCTTATATAGAGTGCAACGTCACTGATGTTATCACGGAAAGTGACAACTGGCAGATCCAATACAGAAATAACTAATTCTTAACAAAACTACTGAAATGTTCACAACTACTGAGAACATATCAGCATGTTAAGTACAAAATATAAAACTACTGAAACTACAACGACTGAAGAACAAACTCTTCAGTCGTTTTACAAAACTACTGAAACATAAACTACTGAAACTAGAAATATAAAACTACTGATATCACAACTACTGAAGAAGTATCTTCAGCAGTTGTGACAAACTACTGAGGCTTCAGTACTTGGTCTTCAGACTTTGACCTTCAGGTGTTTCATCAGCTGATGACTTCAGTAGATATCATCAGCTGATGTCTTCAGTCTTTGTCTTCAGACTTTGTACATCAGTTGTTGATCTTCAGCACTTGTGAACTCTTCAGATGTTGTACTTCAGTACTTTGGTCTTTCAGCTTCAGCACTTGTGTCTTCAGCTGTTGTACTTCAGCACTTTGGTTCTTCAGCTGTTAAGGTCTTCAGCACTTGATCTTCAGCTGTTGAAGTCTTCAGCACTTGTCAAACTACTGATGAGGCTTTCAGCAGTTGTTGTGATACCGTGTGGGACTTAGAGGTTTTCTGATCTTGGCTCATTGGTTCTTTTGGTCCAACAAACTCCCCCTGAACCAATGCAGCAAAACCTCTAACTTATTTATACTCCACTTATTGATGGCAAAATGTTGGTCTTTTTCTTCTTGATCAGTGGAGAAGAGACCCATGTAAGCTCCGGCCTGGGAAGAAATCTCAAATATTTGTTTGGCAGCAGAGTATGAATGGGAACTCTTTTGGGGAACTGGACACAGAGTTGTTATCCCATTCATGAGATTTACTCCCCATAATGAGTCTGTACGACTCTCTTGTGTAGGCCTCAAGGAAGGTGATTTGTTCCTCCATAGTTAGCACTTCAGTACCTCCTTCAAACAAATGATTCAGGCGGGTATTTGGCCTGTTTCCCATTCTTTAGCTCCACAGTTGTTATTATTCTGTAAGCAAACTCATCCGGGTGATTACCCTCTAGGAACAACTGGAGCTCTTTTCCTGACTTCCTCAAGCCTCTTGTAAACTAACCCCTTTTTCACATTATTTGTTTCCAGCATCTTCTGAGGGGTTAGATTAGCTTTGTAGGCCTTCTTGAAGTCTTCAGGATTTCCCAGGGTGAAACTACAAAGACCAGAGAGATCACTTCATCTACGATCTTTTTCACCTGGCCAATGTATCTCTGAGGTATATTGTTCTTATGAATTCTGTGAGAGACCCTGGGATCAGGCCAAATCCTCACTCTTTCCTTTTGATATTGAAAGGTATGCCTGAGAGTGTAAAGTCTGAGGGCTTGCTCCTTCATATTGATGATAGAAGATGTGGCTGCATAAGCTTTGTCAACTCTCTTCAGCAATTCCTCATCATGCAGTTTATGAAGCTCTTCTTCTTCTAGCTTCACTTTAACAATTTGTCTCTGGACTTCAGGAGTTATTGCTGAGGAGTGACTTGTGGCCTTAGGCAACTGAATCACAGCTGAGAGCGGCAGCCTGTCTTCATCATCTTCGTCATCATCTTCTAGCCTCAATATCCTTCTCTTCTTCTTCAAGGGTATATCATCGGCTATGGGTTTTGAGGGTAAGGAGTTGGTTTGGTGGGTTGTGTTTTGGGTGGTTTTGGTGTGGGAATGTTGACAGGCTGTTCTAGCATCCTTGAGGTGAGTGTGGTTTTTGATTGCTTGGCTAGCTCAGTCCTGCTCCCAGCACCCGCTTCATTCAAAGCTTCAGACAAGCCCCTTAGTATATACTTCAGATGAACAGATCTTGGTGGTGATTGCCAAGATACTGTCCTGGACCAAGCTTTGATTTCGATCATTGACCTTCCAATATTTTGCAATAAATCTGATCATGATTTCAAGCCTTTCTCTTTCTAACACTTCATAACTTGCCCATCTATTCTGGATTTCTTCAATCTCTAGTCGTCGAATCTCAGAGTCAAGTTTATTGGTGTCATGGCCTTGCCTAAACAGCTGATCAATGATGTTGTCCATTGATCTGCTGTGTTCGGCATCAGCCTCTTTTATCAGTAGCTCCAAGGCTTTATCTTCAGCAATGCTCATCAGCACCTTTCTTTCTCTTATAGGTAAGCATTGGTTGCTGTTCTTTCTCCTCCTTTTGGGCTTGCTTCGCTTCCTTCTTTTCCTCGGATCTTTCCCTCTTCTTTTCTTTAACTGCAGTACTCTCCCCCTTTTTGGATGCATTGGAGGAAGGGGTTGGAGCCGCAAAAGAGTCTTTTGGATAGCAGCCTCAATCAATGGTTGTAAAGTTGAGGAAAGCCTCTCATCAATGGCTTTGATCACTATATTAGTGATTATGGGTGTGATGAGAGGGAGGGAATTTTGGAGTACAGCACCTATTTGCTCAGGAGGGTTCTGTTCCTGAGAAGTAGGGCCTGAAGCAGAAGCAGGTGGTTGATGTTGGGGTGGCTCTGTGTTTGGGAAACCTTCAAGGGAAGGTGCCATCTGTGGGTGTATGAGGGTGGCAGATGGACTTGCATCCTGAGACATCTTGGCCAGCAGCTCTTTGAGTCTGCTAACCTCATCCTCTAGAATGGTGTTTTGAGCACTACATCATAGAAGAAGCTCAGGTCATCATCAGTTGATACTGAATCACCTGACCTCCTGCTTAGAGCAGGATTTACATGCACTGGGTGTAGACCAGTTGGTGCATGTGCCCCTTGTGCTCGGTACTGGGGACTTCCAGCCTCAGGACAATGTCCATCATCAGCTGTTGCCTCTAGGGAGGTCTTAGCAATGTTACCAGCCTCACTCTGGTCATGTGCTGAGACAGAGGAGGTGGCAGCCTCACTAGATATTCTAAGCTCCTTGTCTACACCAGGAGATAGAATTGGGAAACCCCTGTGCTGTGGGTTCTCAGGCACTGTGTTCCTCCCCCTCAATTGTAGAGGTATTCCCAGTAGTAAGTGGTTTCTGGGGAGGGGGTGAGGAGTGCAATTGAGTCAGCACTTGTGCAACTATTAAAGTTGGCTGTGAGGGGCGGTTGTTTGGGGTAAGGGGTTAGAAGCAGTGTGCACCGGGGTTGGTGGTGCTCTTCAATGGCAATCTCCTCAAGTGAGGAAGATCCCAGATAAGTAGGTGCCCCTTGGGTTGCTGCAGGCTCCTGTTGAGAGGAAGCCTGAGCGGCTGTGGCTGAAGAGTCATTGTATCCACTAGGGGGTTTGGACAAGTGGATATATCCTGCGTTTGTGGTGCAGGAGCATCCTCAGGGGACTCATTCCCTGAGTAGCCATTTTGGTTTTCTTTTTGGTGGGTTTGGTGGGGACATTGGATTTGGAGGTGGTGGCTGTGGGTTCCAGCTGCGTGGGTTTTCGCAGCTTGGCAGCCAGTTTGAGTGTCCGGTCAGAGTTGTGCCGGGAGTATACTTCTGGCAGAACAGCCGTAGCAGGGACTCCAAGCCAACAAGTCCCTCAGCATTAAGCTGGTCTATAATAATGGCCATTATGAACCGTGGATAGAGTATCCAACGTTGGCAGTTAGTTTTTGAGCCATATCTTTGAGCTCTGAAATATTAATTCTGAAAAGTTTAGTGGTTGTTGCTCAAGGATAGAATACATTACCTGCTGCCATTTGGTGGACATTTGATCCCAAGACGATGTCTTAGGGGCCAAACATACTTTACCATGTGAAAAATCAGGCGCTCAGCGTCATTAAAGTGTTTCTTCATGATGGTGGTGGCACTGAGATCACCTTGATATCCATGCTGAGCAAATGATAGATCTATGGTGCCCTTCGATATCCAGCAGGAGAGGTAGCATCACTCAGTTGAAGAATTTTACGGATTGTTGCAGGAGTATGACTACTTCTTTGTTGTTGACGACTGACCGGAGGGATCGTGTGTTGCTCTCCTCAGTTGTAACAGTAACATTCATCCAAAATTGGTTCAAGGATTCGGCATGTAAGACGGGGTTCAGAAGGAATGCCTTGTTGTATTGGGACTGAACCATAAGATCGATAGCAGTATCGAACTTAGTCCAGATCGGCGATTTTGTGAGGTAGGCAACACAGTTGTGTCGCGGTTTAATTTGCATAGACGCCATGGAGAAGGAAGTTTTGGAGAGGAACGTTAGGTTGAAGAAGATGAAGCATGGAGAGCACAGGTTAGGGGTATTTATAGGGTACGGGTGAGGAAACGACTGAAGGATGTGGTGTTAGTCATCAGTATTTTAAACGACCGTTGACATGGTATTATCCTTTCAAACGTTGAAACAGCTGAAGTCGTGGTGTTAGGCATCAGTAGTTAGAAAACTACTGAAGACCGTGGTTTTGACTTCAGATGATTGAAACAACTGAGGACATGGTGTTTGTCATCAGTAGTTGAAACTACTGAAGACAGTGTTTTTGTCATCAGCTGTTGTAAACAACTGAAGACTTGGTATTAGTCTCAGTAGTTATAAAACTACTGAAGACGTGGTTTTGCTTCAGTTGTTTAAAATGAAACAGCAGTTGTACAAACGACTGAAGAGAAAGTTCTCTTCAGCTGTTTTCGTCAATTCTTAGCTTTTCAGCTGTTTCAAACTGTCCTCAACACATTCATCAGTCTTTATGGCTGATTTCAGTTGTTTCATAGGACATCAGTACTTATCTGTTTTTACTGATTACAGTAGTTATGATTGCATCAGCAGTTGTAACTACATCAGTGGTTTCGAACAGATGAAGTACTTCAGTACTTGTGAGACATTTAGCCTTCAGTAGTTATAAAACTACTGAGGTTAAAAGAGCTCATCAGTACTTATATGTGACAGGTACTCATGATCATCAGTATGAATTACTGAGATCATCAGTAGTTGTCACCTATTCTAGCTGCAGCATACCAAGCCTTAACACCAGGTTTTGGAAGGTTTGAACTATCCAAAGGCTTAGTAAAAATGTCTGCAAGCTCATCAGCACTAGGCACAAACTTAGGATCAATCAGACCTTTTTCAAAACAATCCCTTATAAAATGATGTCTGATCTCTATATGTTTGGTCCTAGAGTGCTGGACTGGATTTTTAACAATGCAAGAGCTGAAGCACTATCCATTAACAATGGAGTCTTAGTCTCTGTAATGCCATAATCCAAAAGTTGGTTTTGAAGCCAGAGTACCTGAGATGTACAGCTTGCAGCAGCAATGTACTCTGCTTCCGCAGTGGATGTAGCAACTGAGGTCTGTTTCTTGCTCTGCCAAGAAATCAAGCAGTTGCCTAGGAATTGACATCCACCAGAAGTTGATTTCCTGGTCAACTTACACCGCATAGTCACTGTCAGAAAAAGCAACTATTTAACCAGAATGTCCGTTAGAATACCATAAACCTAGAGATGGAGTGCCTTGCAGATATCTAAAGATCCTCTTGACTGCAATCAGATGAGACTCTTTAGGTGCAGCCTGAATCTAGCACAAACACATGTAGCAACATAATATCTGGTCTAGAAGCTGTTAAATACATCAGGACCCAATCATACATCTGTAAAGTGTTTCATCACCACTTTACCTTTCTGATCTGAGTCCAGTTGTGTGGTGCTGCTCATGGGAGTAGAACAGGGCTTACAGTTTTGTAAATCAAACTTTTGCAAAAGATCTTTTGTATATTTGGATTGATGAATAAAAATTCCATCAGCCTTTTGTTGATTTGCAACCCCAAAAAGAACTGTAATTCTCCCATGGCACTCATTTCAAACTTCTGTTGCATCAACTTTGTAAGGCATCACACAACTTTGGATCAGAGGATGCAAAAATGATATCATCTACATAAATTGAACAAGTAGATTATGCTGCCCAGCTTTCTTAATGATAAAGTCTTGTCTATGGAGCCTCTAGTGAAATTGTTTTCCAGAAGAAAGTTTGATAATGTCTCATACCAGGCTCGGGAGCTTGTTTTAACCCATAAAGAGCTTTATCAAGCTTATACACCCAATTAGGATGTTTTGTCCTCAAAGCCTGGAGGTTGACATACATAAACCTCTTCTTTAACTTTTCCATACAAAAATGCACTTTTGACATCCATTTGAAAGACTTTAAGTTTTTGATAAGTAGCATAAGCTAAAAACAATCAAATGCTTCAGTCTGGCTACAGGGGCAAAGGTTTCATCATAATCAATACCTTCTTCTTGTGCAAACCCCTGAACAACCAGTCTGGCCTTGTTCTTAACAATAAGCCCATTTTCATCAGTTTTGTTCCTAACACCCATTTAGTGCCTATTGCACACTTACCTGGAGGTAGAGGAACCAGTTCCCACACTTGCTGTTTCTTGAACTGAAGAAGCTCAAACTGCCTTTTGATTCCCTTTGAAAGATAGAAGTCATCAAGTGTATGATTTCTGAACTCAGTTCCATTATCACTCCTAATACACTTGACTGGAAGGGAATACTGCTTCTCAATGTACAGCACAAAGTGGATAATCTTCTGAGCAGCCTCATCCTTTGAATGTAGAAAGAAAGTCCATACAATCTGGAGTAATCATCCACAATTACCAGACAGTATTTCTTCTTTGCCATGCTCATTACTCTCACAGGACCAAATAGATCCATATGCAGTAATTGCAAGCAGGCAGTGGACTTGGACACTTCAATAGGAGGAAATGAGACCTTG
This sequence comes from Flaveria trinervia, assembly GCA_025506515.1. Classification (NCBI taxonomy): domain Eukaryota; kingdom Viridiplantae; phylum Streptophyta; class Magnoliopsida; order Asterales; family Asteraceae; genus Flaveria; species Flaveria trinervia. Next base: position 49,036,688 of record CM046449.1, on the reverse strand, counting down.
TGCTGTTTTCCTTTTAAACAAGCAGTGCATGTTTCATCACAGTGGAACTCCTTTATTGGTAAGCCTCTGACTAAACTCTTGTGGCTAAGCTGATTCATGTTTTAAGATTAACATGACCAAGCCTCCTGTGCCACAGTTTAGATTCTTGAGAAGAGGCTTTGGAAAATAGGCAAGGATTGCCTTTGAGATCTATCTTCTTAGAGAGATCTAAGGCATACACTCTTCCTGTCTGTTGGCTTTCAGGAGAGTGTGATCATCCAACGCCTTGTCAATCAAGTGCAAAACTTTGGATGACAGAATCCTACAGTTTTGACTTGTGAAAAGGGCAACATGGCTTTATCACACATTTGACTGAACTCAAGAGGTTGTACTTGAGATTTTCCACAAGATTAACATCATCAAATTGATTTCTCCATTGGAGACAAAGCCCTTACCGATGATGTAACCCCTAGCATCATTGCCAAAAGAGACAAATCCCTTTTCCTTGAGAGTAGTCATGAAGAAGAGAGATGTTCCCAGTCATGTGCATAGATCCCCCACTGTCTACATACCAGATGCTACTTTGGCATGTTGAAGAACCCTGCAATAATAAACAATCAGTTAGTTTAGAGACCCAAACCTTTTGGTTTTGGGCCTGGTCTCATCAATAGATGGTAAACTAGCATGTTTATTGTAACAACAGCCTGAGAAGAAGAAGATGGTGTAGAAGAGGAGTCCTTTGGCTTAGACCTCCTTTTCTGTGGTTTCAACATAGGAGAATCTAGTGGTTAACTCTACCCAACAGATGTTGTACCATCATCACCAGCTGTGTCTGATTTTGTGATAAAGCTTTCAGCTCATCAGACATATTGCTAGTGGAGTTAGATAAGGTCCTATGTTGCACCTTCTTCTTTTGAGCACCCTCAGCTGTCACCTGTTTAACTCCTTCCTTTTTGGATTGCTTTAAGGACTTAAGGGTTACAGGATTTGATGTTGCTGATACAAATGTGGTCTCAAACTCAGTTTTCATTTTTACCATTTTCTCATTAATTCTTCTTTTTGTTTGAGTTTGGAACCTCTTTTGTACCAACAATCATCTGTAAGATGATTGAACACAACCACATACTTCACATGGTTTCTTCTTCATCTTAGGTTGATCATCAACTAAAGATGGTGAAGCAACAGAAGACTTGTTCTTCAATGCTTGGAAGCATTGGTTGCTTCTTGACAGCCTCTTTAGTAGCCTTCAAACTCTTTCTACTGCCAGTTTCTTCTCTTCAGTGCTGGCAGCAGTTGAAGTTTGAACTTCAGGAGTTGAATCCTGCTCTCCAGTCCTTTCAGGACCTTCAGGATTGACTCCTGAGTTGATCAACTTATTGATCATGTGAATGTCAGCATTTGGACCATCAACATCAGCTGATAGGTTCAAGGAGGACTTGATGTGACTGCTACTTCTGATTGTGCGTATCAGAAGGTAGATCACATGATTTGATGGATTGGTTATCACTCTCACCATCAGATTCTACCTCTGCTCTTGGGGTAAAATCTGTAGGGGAGCAGTGTGATTGTAGCCAATGCCAAACTTCACATTTGAAGCAGATTGCTTACTAAGAAGCATTTCAAAACCTTTGCATGATTGTACCCATCTATCACACTCGACCTGGGTAACTGCAAGGGTTCTTTGAGATCTTTGTACTTCTCTAGAAGTACATCTTCTCTAGCCTTATCATCAATTATTTTGCAATTCAGTTTATAAACCTCATCATTTTTATCTTTGAGCACAAACTCAAACTCAGCTTGGTTTTGGAAATTATTTGTTCTAGCTCAATGTTCTTATTAATTAAAGCTACATTTGCTTCTCTAATGGAAGCAAATGCTGCTATGCATTGTTCAGAACATAATTTGGCTTTTGCCTCAGAGGATACCTGTGATACCTGAGGTGTAGAGGCATTGGAAGATGAGTATCAGCAGACTCCAAAGCCATAAGAGCTAGATTCCCAAAGGGACTGTCACCACCATGTTGACCAGCACCTGAGAACAGTTGATCATGACCAGACAAGTCATCTGGTAAATTGCTCCAGTCAACAACTCCTGGGGTGAAGAAGCTGTGTTGTTGAGATGAAGGTTGTTGATGAGATAGGGAAGGCTGAGGTTCTGGTAATGCATGAGGTTGTGGTGTCATAGGAACTTGAACTTGATTGACTGTGGCATGTAATAACAAGGGTACTGATATGGCATTTGACCCTGAGGAACAAAATATGCCGGAGATTGTTGTTGAGGATGATGACTAGATGTGACAGGATGTTGCCCTCTGTTTTGGACTATTGCCAGGAAAAGTCACAAAGGTGCAGTAGAGTTTGATCCAGTTGATCTACACTCTCTTGCAAAGTGTCCAAGCCGTTGGCATTTGTGACACCTCAACTTGCTCTTGTCAAAAACAACTTTGGTTTTGCCAGAGAGTCCTGGAATTTTCTTCCAGTTCTTTTGTAGAACTTCTGAGATCTGATATTTATCAAGGCCATTTGGCTCAAATATCCATCTCTTCTAAGTCATCATCAGCAATCCCCTTGAGATCATCCATAATGAAACATAGATTGTCATTATTACACCCAGTGAACTGACCATCAACACTTACAAATGCAGAATTAGAAGTGCTCGGAGAGAAATTAATATGCTCATCATACTGGCATTCAGATGAAGCATATTCTGACTCATGACCCACCAAGGCAGTGTTGCCTTGTATAAAGTCTTCAGTGAGCTTTCCAGATGAAGACAGCTTTCTCTTCTGTTCTATCTCTCTCTCAAAAGTGAGCAATTTCCCATGGAGTTGGGTGAGAGATAGTTTGTCCAAACTTGCACTGGAGCGTAGACAATAGTATATGTGTCCCATCTCTCAGGCAGTGATCTGAGAAATCTGTTATTCATCTGAATATTGGTGTATTCAAGTTTGACCATTTTTAGTTCAGATATCAAAAAGAAAAACCGCTCATATTGTTGAGTCAGTGTCTCACCCTTCTATGAGAGAATGTCTCATATTGTTGGGCAAGAATTCCCTATTATTTGCCAAGACCTCATCTGTTCCTCCAAATTGTTCTTTCAAAGCAATCCAGAGGTCATGGGCAGTTTCATGATGCATTAGCCCAGAATAGATTTCATTGGGCAAAGCCATGGCCAGAATTCCATGGGCTTTTGCATCAATCTCAAGCAACTTCTTATCCTCATCTGAGTATTGCTCCCTCCTCTTCGGAACCATTGATTGGTTTCCGGGTTATTCACCATAGGCTTGTGTGGACCATGTACCACTGATGTCAACACCCTGCGCTGTTAACAGACAGGTGATGGAGCATACGTCTTTGCCATATGTTATACTCATTCTAACCAGCATAGGAGGCTTGGTTGAGGAACCAGTATTGTGAGGATCATTGGAGGGAGTGGTCATTTTCAGTTCAAAAACAGTTTAGTTCAAGTTTTAAAAAGTTTTAGACAAACCACAACAAACTCAATGAGAACCAAGAAAAAGATCTCAGGATGAATGAGCAGAAATACAGAAAATTCAATCTCTATAACCGTTTCTTGCAAAAACAAAGCTAATTCAATCAAACTTGGATCTTGAATAGCAGTTTCAATGATCAATTATTAGATCGATCAATGATTAACCTGCTCTGATACCATTTGACAGGATCAGTGATCACAAGTTTGATGTATCAGAATATAAAGCAGCGGAATACAAACACGAATTAGACAAATTGTAGCAAGCAAACGATATTTGTAAGCATTAAGATCGCATACGGTTATAGGGAGAGAATATGTATTTCTGATTTCTAGGAATGTTTATAGATGTAGAATATTTCTAATCGAATCAATCATTCATTCCATTCAATTACTCATTTCACTCACTGATTACAATAGGTTGTCACTCCTTATATAGAGTGCAACAGTCACTGCTGTTATCACGGAAAGTGACAACTGGCAGATCCAATACAGAAATAACTAATTCTTAACAAACTACTGAAATGTTCACAACTACTGAGAACATATCAGCATGTTAAGTACAAAATATAAAACTACTGAAACTACAACGACTGAAGAACAAACTCTTCAGTCGTTTTACAAAACTACTGAAACATAAAACTACTGAAACTAGAAATATAAAACTACTGATATCACAACTACTGAAGAAGTACTCTTCAGCAGTTGTGACAAACTACTGAGGCTTCAGTACTTGGTCTTCAGACTTTGACCTTCAGGTGTTTCATCAGCTGATGACTTCAGTAGATATCATCAGATGATCTTCAGTCTTTGTCTTCAGACTTTGTACATCAGTTGTTGATCTTCAGCACTTGTGAACTCTTCAGCTGTTGTACTTCAGTACTTTGGTCTTTCAGCTTCAGCACTTGTGTTCTTCAGCTGTTGTACTTCAGCACTTTGGTTCTTCAGCTGTTAAGGTCTTCAGCACTTGATCTTCAGCTGTTGAAGTCTTCAGCACTTGTCAAACTACTGATGAGGCTTTCAGCAGTTGTTGTGATACCGTGTGGGACTTAGAGGTTTTCTGATCTTGGCTCATTGGTTCTTTTGGTCCAACAAAACTACTTCAGCAAATGAGGTTTCTATCAGCACAACAATGACAAATCCAGGTGATACATCTGGCATGCCTTCAAATTCAGCTCAGAGGCTTCTCAACCAGATAAAGACATCTCAATTGCAGAAGACAACCATGGTGATGGTGATAGTGATCAAGAATTTCTTGATGCTAATAACCATACCATAGATGACAACATCAATGATGTCACACACTCATTGGATCAAGTTAATCTTGATAGTGTGATAATGTGGAGGATCAATCTTCAAGACCGATCTAAATTTCTCAAATTTGGATCTATCTCAGCAACTTGCTGTGATCCCTCAGCTAAGGATCCACAAGTCTCATCCTACCACAAACATCATTGGAGATGTTATCTCCGGGGTAAAGACAAGAGGGCAAACCCATGAAGCAAATGTTTGTCTTCACTCTTTTTCTATCCCAGTTAGAGCCAAGGAAAGTTGAGGAGGCTCTAAAGGATGGAAGTGGGTTGAAGCTATGCAACAAGAGCTGCTTCAATCAAAAGGCAGAAAGTTTGGAACCTTTGTCCTCTTCTCATGGGAAGACTACCATTGGAACCAAATGGGTTTTTAGGAATAAAAAGGATGATAGAGGAATCATCATCAAGAAAGGCAAGACTAGTTGTTCAGGATACACACAAGAAGAAGGGATTGACTACACTGATGTCTTTGCTCCTGTAGCTAGACTAGAAGCTGTTAGGATATTCCTGGCATTTGCTGCATCCAAGAACTTCAAGGTCTACCAACTTGATGTAAAGTGTGCTTTCTTATATGGAGTGATTGATGAGGAGGTTTATGTCAACAACCACCTGGTTTTGTAGATCCTGATCATCCTGATTATGTCTGCAAGCTTGACAAAGCTCTCTATGGGCTGCATCAGGCACCCAGGAGTGGTATGAGACACTGTCTGAGTATCTCTGTAAACATGGTTACAGGAGAGGTACTATAGATGGAACTCTCTTCCTCAAAGGACAAGGAAACGACATTCTGCTAGTTCAAGTATATGTGGATGACATCATCTTTGGCTCAACCAATTCAAGTCTGCAAAGACTTTGAAAAGCTGATGAAAGATAGATTTGAAATGAGTTCAATGGGAGAACTTAATTCTTTCTGGGAATTCAAGTGAAGCAGGTTGAAGATGGCATTTTCATAAGTCAGTCAAAGTATGTTCAAGATATACTCAAGAGGTTCAATGATGATTGTAAGACTGCTAGACACACCCATAGCCAGAAACCTTCCTTGGTCCAGATCTTGAGGGAGAGTGTGTAGATGAGCACTTATACAGGGCTATGATTGGGTCTCTATGTATCTCACAGCTAGCAGGCCTGATATCATGTTGCTACATGTATTTGTGCAAGATATCAAGCCAATCCTAAGATGTCTCACTTAATCACTGTGAAAAGGATTTTAAGATACCTCAAAGGTGCTTCAACACTTGGTTTATGGTATCCAAAGAATTCTAATTTCAATCTGTATGCCTATACAGACAGTGATTATGGTGGCTGCAACATGACTGCAAAGTCTACATCTGGGGGATGTCAATTCCTTGGTGGAAGGGTTGTCTCATGGCAATGCAAGAAACAAACCTGTGTGTCTGCATCAACTGCTGAGGCTGAATACATTGTTGCTGCAAGCTGCTATGCTCAAGTGCTTTGGATTCAAAATCAGATGCTAGACTACGGATTTAACTTCAAAGAGACTCCTATCCACATAGACAACAACAGTGCTATCTCTATCACTAAGAACCCTGTACAACACTCAAGGACCAAACACATCAACATCAGGTATCATTTAATAAGAGATAACTATGAAAAGGGGTTAATTAAACTAGTCAAAGTTCACACAGATGAACAATATGCTGATCTGTTCACAAAAGCTTTTGATGAACAGAGATTTAAGTATCTGATATCAGCTATTGGGATGATTAACTTTGAGTAGACTTTTTCTTAAAACTATTCTAATATTTCTTCTTAAAATATGTGTGTCCTAAGTTGTCTAGTTCATCACTTTCATAAGCTCATGTTTTCTTTGAATGAAAAACTCTTTTTGAAGACTTTCCTTAGATTCTTGAAAATTTTCTGATACTTCGGAAGATAACGTTTTACCTTCGGAAGAAAAATATGTCTTCAAAATAAATGACTGTCTAAGAGATTTTACCTTCGGAAGAAGTCAAATTTATCTTCCGAAGCTTAAAATCTTAACTTAGACACTTATTCATTTTTAAGGACTTTTTCCTTCCGAAGCAAAAATTACTTCGGAAGCTTTGTTCATTCTTATAAAAAGCATCCAAAAGTTTATTTCTCTTCCGAAGCATAATCTTTAGACTCTCAGGAAAATTCTTCCGAAGTCACTTTAGCTTCGGAAGCTTTTTCAATCACAACTTCCGAAGACAATTACTTTCGGAAGCTTTTCGAATTCCAAGAAAACTACTTTTTGAGCAAAAGTAAACTACTTTTTCAGAGGTGGAACCGACAATACGGATTTCAAAGTTTATCCTCTTTCATTAACTTTATCTGAAATCCTTCTCCTCATATAAACCCAACGGTTTCCCCCCTCTTTATCATCTGCTTTCTTCCATACCTAAACCCAAAGCTTTCTCTCTGAAATTTCCTTCCCATTTTTTCTCTTCATCACAATGGCTGACCTTACTCACAGAAATGATCCTAACTTTGCCATGCAGCTACACAGACAACACAATCAGGTTGCTCTGTTATGCTCTGACAAAGATCCTCATTTCTCAGAGGTTTGCCGTTCTTGTCTTTGTCTCACTACTTCACCTCCTAACCATTGATCCTCCTCTATATGAGGATCATTTGCTTGAATTCTGGAAGACCTGCCAAGAGGTCATTATGGATGGGGAAAGGCACTGTCTGCCACAGTGCAGGGGAGAACAATTTTCATCACTCCGGCCATCATCAACCGACATCTTCAGCTGGATGATGAAGCAGGTGAAGTGTTCTTCCTAAAAGAAGCGGTTAATCATTCCTTCGAGCAGATGGGCTATGAAGGAGATTTCTCTGTAAAGACCTTCAGGAAAGGGAAGGTCTCATCCCAGTGAAATACCTGCTCCATGTGGTTATCCACAGCTTATCAAACAAGCATGGTGGATGGGACCAGATTCCTGAGGATCTCTCTTTTATAGTTCATGGGATGGTTCAGGGGGTCAAGTTCAGGTATTCACAATTTGTTTATACTAATTTACTTGCAAACTTAGACTCCTTAGAGTATTACATGTTTCCTAGATATGTCAACACATTCTCAACTGTGAACTGGGCTCACAGTTGAGGGAAACAGGCAATATCTTAAACTGGGACAGATGAAGCCCGACATCTTTAAAATTATGAAGAAGCCAACTGTAGGCTTCTCAGGGGTAGAAACAGCCCTAGTCCCAAAAATGTTAGAGCTCATTGCTCAAGGTGACAACATAGCAGTCCAAGCTAGTGTTGAAACCACACCTACTGCTCTCCTACCCTCTTCACACCTCAAATATTCATCACCTACAAAAGAAAATCCCAACGAACCCCTGCTCAGGCTATTGAGTCTGTGCAGGCCCCCAAATACTCAACCTTACAGGAAGAAGTGGACTCCAGAGCTCCCACTTCTCCTGAGGAGCAAACCACTCCTTACTTACCTATCAGGGTTGAGGTTCCTCAAGCTCAACCTGATGAGCTCATTAGCCCAACAACCGTAAGCTTTCACTCTGAGTCTCAACACTCAAGTGAACAACCTTCAGGGGACAGCTACCATCCCCAGCCTTTGGATCTAAACCAACCAATTCCCAACCTATCCTTTTACACTGATGAAGACTTAGGATTCAGTGAGTACCATGAGTCTCTCTTCTCCTCCCTTACTCAAAGAGAGATGAGTACCTCTGACTCTCCTCAGTCTATCCCTCATCAGTCACCTATTACTGAGGTGGACACATCTGAACCTGTTCAGGATGTCCATATGGAAGAGGCTCTCACTTTTGAAAGTGATTACATCATTAAGACCTCAACCATGGCAACTCAGCCCATTGGCATCTTAATTGAGGTTGCCAGTGAGCAGAGGAAAACCAGCAGCCAAGAAACTCAAGCTGGTGGTGAGAGAGAGGACTTTGGTCCAATCCTGTCATCCCCCAGTGATTCTTCTGATGAAGATGAGGGGAATTTGAGACTAAAGGTACAAAAATTGTCACAAACATGCACCTATCTAGTCTCTAAGGTTAGTCACTTGGAATCTCAGGTGACTACCCGCAAACAGGGTCAATGATCAACAACTCCAGATTTCATATCTGCAGGAAAACTAGCTGGGAGACCTTTAAGGAGAGCTCAACCAGGAACACAAGAACCTGTGGAAGTGATTGATTTATCCTCCAGCTCACCTATGCAAGTGGGTGATGCTACCAAAAAGGGGAGAAAGTTTATCACAACCACAGAACCTGGGAGTTTTCTCAGAAGAATGGACATAGAGGACTCACCATCCTCACTTGTTGTTGTGCATTCTCAGCAACTTCCTCAAGTTCACATTAATGTGGACTCTATAGACTCTCTCATCAGGAGTCTCTTTGAGGAAGGTATACCAGGGCTGTCTCATCTCCACCACAAGGAACTGGCAACTACATCATCAAATGGAGGTATGATGATGACAGAAAAGCCCTCATACTTCACAGAGTTCAAGGCCAACAAGAAGTTTTCAGTTCCAAAGCCTGAGCTTCTATGAAGGATTGGATTCAGTCAACATGCCACTTGTCAATCCAAGCAAATCAGACAAGCTGACAGGCTGGCTCAAAGAATCCAAGACAGATCCTACAGAGTTCTCTCTAAGAAGGAGACTTAGGCAATCAGGCAATGTCATCGGTCAACTGGATGTTGAGGGGACCCTAAGATTAGTTTCATAGGGGAAACCTTGGCTGAAGGCCCGTGGTAGAACCTGAGACCTTTGTCTCACCATCAACAACTGCTGTAGAGATCCAAACTCTCCATCTTAGACACCTGCTGGTGAAGGTGTTTCTCAGCCCTCTCTGGCTAGAGCATGGAAGCTACACCAAGCAATGAAGGCCAAGCCTCAATCCACCCTGAGTCACAAAGGTCTGTTGGTGACAAAGGGAAAAGGATAATGACTCCTGAGGAAATTGAGGAGGAAGAGAGAGAGAGGAAAAGGAGGCTAAGGGGAGAAAGTTCTTCTGGGTCATCTAAATTCATGCAAGCTGCAATCAGGGCTGCCCCCAGACCAATACTCAAAATGATGAACAAAGGCAGTCAGGATTACTTATTTACAGACCAGGAACTATGATGTTGATGAAATCATCTCCCTCCCCTTAGAAGAGTTGAATGAAACTGGCTGACATGGAAGTGTCAAGAGAGATAAAGGAGAAAGAGGATGCAAGGTTACTTCTCAATTCAAAGAGGAGAGGAGACAGAAAAACTTCACAGCATACTCCCACTCTCTCTCCAGTTCAAGAAAATCCTGCACAGGAAGATGTAGCTCCACAAGAACCTCAGGTAGATAAAGAAGAAGATAGAATCAAATGATAAACTACCTGAGTGCCACAGGCTTCTATCAGGCAAATGTACTTCTTCCCTTGTCTATGACTTTATTGAGTTTGAATACTTAAAGCAACTTGACTTGAGCAAGTCAAAGAAAGAAAAACAACCAAAAGGAAGCTAAGGGAAGAAGCTGCAAAGTCAAGAGTCATCATTCAAAAGAATGCAAAGAAGTCTGCTGACAGACAAAGAATGATGAGCTTCTTGAAGCTGTATGGATTCTCCGGAAGGAGACTTGGCCCATGTCTCTATCCATATGGATGAGCATATTAGGGTGATCAAGCAGAAGATTAAAAGTGGAGAACTCATTGACTTGCACTCTCTTCCAAGTCAAGTCCCACCTGAAGTGGAGGTCAAGTTTGAACAACCAGAGACACCTCAACCAGCACCTCCAGCTGAGCCTCAGCAAACTTCATCTTCTGATCCAAGGCAGGGTCAAACTCCTCTCCTTCTGAACCTGTGAGGGAGGAACACCCAACTGAGAAAGACACTGATGATCAACATGGTTGCCAGACCAGTGTTCTCAGTTAAAGACATCCAGAGGAAGAAGAAAATGGCTTCTAAACCAAAGAAAGAAGAAGCCAATGTCATCTACCTCTACACCCCAGGCTGAATCAGATCAACCTGAGGAAGTGCATGATGAGGCAGCCCAATCAACTTCTATGCAAGTGGCTCCTCTAGAAACTGAGACACCCATCTTATCCTGGACTTACTCTACCAATCCAGAAAGATGGAATGTTATCAGAGATCAAGGTGTTGAAAATGTCTACTCATGGCAAGACATAATCAACTTACCTCTGCATGATCTCTTTGAAATGAGAAGATACTATGAGAGTCTTGATGATCCTGACCATCAAATGAAGAAAGGAATGGTCTTGATTGTTCTGAAGACTACAAACATTTAAAGATCTTCTAAGTGTTTTGGTAGCATCAGCCTAGGGGGAGTTTGTAAGGATTCCTGAAGTCTGATGCAACCCAAACTGTCTAAGTGTTTCAGCAACATGCACTAAGTACTGAAGTGAAGAATGCTTCGGAAGAATTACACAAAGCATTAGAAAATACTCTAAGTGTAATATCTTCCGAAGCAAAGACCAATATCTTCCGAAGCCAAACATGAAGTCTTCCGAAGCTTCAAGAGACAAAGTCTTCCGAAGCTTCACTCTATGAAGACAGATTTCTTCCGAAGACTTTTAGTACACATGCGTTATCTGATGTACTATTCCATAAAGCACCTTTTCCGCTGCGTCTCTGATAAGTCACCAACTTACAAGAGTTGCTGAAAAGGTCCATGCTTTTGGTAACTGTACATTGAGGTCTTGAGTCTGAAACTTTCCACTTTATGTACTTTATCCTTTTTATATGTATAAGGATGTGAGCTATGGCATGTCATAGTCACAAGGTCAAAAGGCAGATATGCCTTTTGATCCTACAATTGATTTTTGTTAGTGTCTAGTCAATTGTATCCAGCTGGCTTTCAAAGTATAGCCGCTGTAGGTTGTAGTATAAGTATTCCAAGTTCTTGTATCTTTCTTCATGCTTTGTAACACCTTGTAAAAGAACTTGAGAAAGCAATATACTGCTCCCTTGAAAACTATACTCTCTTGTTCTGTCTCTTGCTTTACTTGTGTTCTCTGTATCACCTTTGGTACCTAGTTCACTGTTTGATTAAAGTTTAGTTAATCTTCTCATTGTGTTGTTGTGTTGTAATTGTTTCAAGCCCTTAAACGATCCTGCACAAACTCCAAACTAATATCAGGCCTGCTAGAATTTGATACATAAGTTAGCCTATCATTGATCGATAGTGAGGTCTGATAAACAGATTGCCTTCTGGATCAACACCATCTTCACTTTGGTATCAACTGGTGTTCTAATAGACGACCATCGGAAAATGAAACTTCTTTACATTGTATTCACATATTTGATTTGGTTGATGAAGATTTCCATCTCTGCTGTCTGTTGGACTTGCACTCCTCAGAAGCCGTGAGTTTTCTCCCATTGCACTCATTTGGAATTTTGAATGCATTAGGCTCAAAATCTTTGCAGAGTTGCTTGTTTGTAGAGCCAATATAATGTCATCCATATAATCTAGACTAGCAGCCTTTCTCTTTCTCTCTCCTCCTTCTGAAAGAGAGTCTGATCAATCTTTCCTCTTTCATATCCATGTTCAAGAAGAAAGGATGATGGAGTCTCATACCACTTTCTTAGGGCTTGATGAAGCCATTCATGGCTTTGTCAAGCTTGGTACACCCTGTGAACGAAATCTGGATCTTCAAAGCTAGGTGGTTGACTCACATAGAGCTCCTTTGCAATCTTTCCATACAAAATGCACACTTCACATCCATTGAAAAACAGTATATTTTCATGGACACAAATATGCTAGAAAGATTCTGATTGCTTCTAATCTGGCCAACAACGTGCAAACATTTCGTCATAATCATTCCTTCTTCTTGAGTGTATCCTGTGCAACTAATCTGCTTTGTTCTGATGACGATCCCTCTATCATCAGTCTTGTTCCTGTACAACATTTGGTACCGACAGGGTATTGTCCTTCGGGAAGATCTACTAGTTGCCATACTTTCTTGCTTCTTGAATTGGAGCATTCTTCCTGCATGCTTCAATCCAGCTATGTCTTGAAATCCTCTTTGTTGTTTTGGGTATTGTTTGACATAGAAAGCATAGAACAAACAGTGTTGGCAATACTGGACTTGCTTCTTGTCACCCTCTCATTAAGTTCACCAATAATGGTTTCAACTGGATGATTTCTTGTTGTATTCTAGTGTTTGGAATGGAGTCACCAATGGTTACATCAAGATTGGAGACATTCAGTTCATTATGGTTAAGGCACCTTCATCTTGTATTGTTGGTGAGTTATGAAGATAATCTGATTGAGTTTCTATGACTGCTTCAGCATCTGCAGTACATTGATTGCTTCATCGTTTTGATGGTTCTTTGTGTTTTAGTTGGAGGAGTAGCTTGTTTTAGATTTCTGATCTTAGTTGACACATCATCGGAGTGTGATGGTAATAGGCTTGGACCTCCTCCGTTGAAACACTCTGGTTTTGTAATGGTTGTCTGATGGGATCAGCTTTGAGTAGACATCTTCATTCAGATTAGAGTGGATGATGGAGGTATCATTGGAAATCATCATTTTGTCTACTCCTGAAAAGGTACAACCGAATGTTTGTTTCCTGCATCAGAAAATGAAATGATCAAATGATTTTAAAAGAGTCAATATCAAACAACTAGTCAGGACCATTTGTAGATTTGGAAAATGATTGTTCCTTGAATTGAACCATTAGTTGATTCATCAATAATGTTTAATCTAGGATTAAACACTATATAAGCCTTTTGAAACTGAAGAATCCCTACCAAGAAATCCTTCATCAGACTTGGATGAAAATTTTCCCAAATAGTCTGGAGTGTTTAATATTGAGACAGGACTACCAATGACTTGAAAAATCCAAATAAATGGTTTTCTATGAAAAAGCAATTCATATGGAGTCATACTTTCTTTTACAATCAGATTCAATTTGCACAAAGCACGATGTGTTAACTGCCTCTGCCCAAAGGTAATAGGCAGTTTGAGCATCAGCTAGCATTGTCCTTGCCGCTTTAATCAGTGTTCTATTCCTTCTTTCAGCTACCCCATTTTGTTGAGTAGTTCTAGCTGCACTAAGTTGATGAGCATGCCTTTGGTTGCACAAAAAGAACTCATGTCTTCATTGTTAAATTCAGTTACATTATCACTTCTGATTGTTTTGACCTAGATCAAGGTGATTTTCTATTTTAGTGATAAGTCTTTTATTATTTGGGATGCCTCATTTTTATGAAGTAAGAAGAAACCCATGTAAATCGTGAAAATCATCAATGATCACCAAATAATACTGTTTCTTTCCAATGCTCATTACATGAGTTGGTCCAAACAGATCCATGTGAAGTACTTCATAGAGTATTGTTTGTGTTCACCAGCTTGGATTATGAGAAGATTTATGTTGTTTTCCTTTGAGGCCGTTGATAGTGATCAACAAAGTGACTTCTTTTTATGGATACCAATGACATGGTTTCCTTTGACCAGTCTGTTCATGTTTTCTAAAGTTTATGTGCCCCAAACGTCTATGGCCAAGCTGTGACTCATCAAATGATGCCTTTGACAAAAGACAGTTTCTTCTATAGGTGTTGCAAGAATTCAGGTTTAAAACATAAGTATTATTCTTCCTCGGGTTCTTTAGGACAACTCATTATTTTGAGATCTGAAATCCAGGTTTCAGAATGTAGCATGTAGTGTTAGTAAAGTGAGTGTTAATATTTCTTGTCACAGATCTGAGACACGCTTAGAGAATTTGTTCATTTGTTCACAGTAGTTCACTCTATCAAAGCTCAGCATCCTATTTGTCACAAATCCTTCACCGTAATTATTCCACCCTTGAATCTCCTCCAAATGCTACAGTAGTTCTTTGTATATGCTTGAAGTCATGAAGGAAGGAACGATCTCCAGTCATGTGTCGGGAACATCCCACTGTCCACGTACCATAAGCTATTGGACCTTGTGGGATGAACCTGCAACCAAAAGAACTAATTAGAATAAGGACCCAAGCCATGATGGTCTTGGGTTTCCTGATCCTATCATGATAGTAACCTCTTGGTATTTCCCTAAATTGTGATTTTGATGGTTTGTCCAGGGAGACTTTTGGTAGTACCTGGATTGAGTCATCTATCAACATTTACTAAAGATCAGATGAGTAATGAATATTTGGTCTCTATTTCTTTGTACAATTTAACCCTTTTTCAATATCAAAAATTACTTTTGGTTTGGGAAGTCAAGTTTGGGTTTAATTGTTTTGTGTTTTCTTTGACCCTTCCAAAATTCCTTCAAGTTGCTCCTGTCATTTGTTGAATCTAGTTATCCTAGATGGATTGTTGAAAAATAAGTCTGACAGTGTGTTTCAAAGCTAATGTTTTTGAGAGGGACTTGTTTTAGGGAATTTTCAATCCCTCTGATTGAAATAACAATCAGATGTATTGTGATTGTTCATACCACAGACTGAACAATTTTGTTAAATAACAGTTTTTTGGTTGAGGGGTTGTTCATGTCACAGATAGAGCAATATGATTTAAAAGCAGTCTTCGTTTTGTGATTGAACATATCACAAATGTGACAATACATTTGTTTGTTGCTTGAATCAGATTTTGATTTGTGGGACTCAGCTGATTTTCTCATTTGCTTCTGAGCCACTTTCTTTTCTTAGGGGAGGAATCAATAACAGCCTTATTTGTAGTTTACTTCACAACACTACTAGTGTTAACTATTTTAGGTTGTTTTTTGGTTTCCTCAACCCTTTCTTTATCTCTTCCTCAAACTGATCAACATGTTCTTTTATTACATATATCAAAACCTACTCCTTGTTTTGATTTTGAAGATTGTGGATTAGACTGAATTTTAACTTTGAACTAGGTGATCTCTATGTTTCTTTGCAGTGAAACTTTTCTGATTTGCTTGAATTATTTGGAGATTTGCTCTCATTATTAGAACTGCGTTCAGTAGATGGTTCACTGACTTCACAAACTTTTTTTTTCCTTTTGAATTGCTGGTATGAACTTCACAAAAAGAACAATAGCCTTGGTCAGCTGATAGGTTTAATGACACTCCTGTCGTGTCCTTAACACTCTTTAATCTTGATTGGATGACCTAATTTGATTTTCTCCTCCTTTTTTTCAATATAAACATCAGGTTTGTTTTGAGAATTGTTACTTGTTTTACTATATATTTTGTTCCATAGTTTTTAGTTTCATTTCCTTATTGAGTGTGATAGATTTTAGGCATGACACTTGTCATTATATCGTGGAGGACATGAATTATACCTAATCCCACACATGTCCTTGGGATCCTTTTGAGAATCAAGCATCTCTTGCAGCTTGACTGAAGATAGTTGAAACTTTTCAAGTTTCACTTCAGTAAGTGTATGTTCAGCCTTAGATTGAGCTAACTTTTCAGTCAGTAGCTCATTCTCAACTGCAAGAGTGTACTTTTCACCATGCAGTTATTCAATGTCAGAGATGAGAGATTTAATTTTGATTTCAAAACCTTTTATCTCTCTTTTCATCATCTCTGACTTCATCTTTTCTTCTTTTATTTTATCTACCAGTTTATGTTTATGCTCTCTATAACCTTGCAATTCAGTAATACATTTTTCATTAAAAAGGTTAGATTTTACCTAAGTAGGCATTGGAGATGGACCATCATTGATGTGAGCCATGAGTGCATGATTTTGAAATTGAGGATTTACTTCCTTAGCATACAGGCTCCAGTCACATACTCCATCTTGTTTGATCACAAGAGCATTTCCATATGACGGAATGCTTCCATGAGCTTGATTAGTCAATTGAGGTTGATTCCGGTATGACTGTTGTTATTGAAGATGATACTGCTGTTGGTGATTATTAGAATTATAGCTTGAATTTGGTTGTGAAGTTGACTGGCTTTGTGAATTCCTCTGGAAGTTGTTGTTTCTTTTGGGAGCATTGCATTCCTAGAGAAGTGGCCAGTCCACCACAGTTGAAGCACTTTACCTTGGATTTGTCATATCCAAGCTTTGTGTTTTCATTAAGGCTTAGCTTTCTTCCTTTTCTGAAAATTTTCTTTGCTCTCATAGCAATCATGGCCATTTGCTATCGTTAATCCATTTCTTCCATATCACCTGGATACATTTTCTCCAGGTCTTCCTGGATCAGATGTGCAGATGTGAGTCTTCCTCCCAAATAAGTTTCAAAACTTGCAACAAAGGAATTGTAAGTAGCCTTTTGTTCTTTTGATCTTGTATCATCATAGGTGTTTGGAAGATTTGCTGAGAATCCGGCTGATTGGGATGATGTTGATGTCCTGTTGATAGATGGAGGTGCAATGAATCCAGTGGTGTTGACTTGATCCCTTGACGACAGAAAATCATCTTCTTCAGTAATGAGGCATTTTCCACAGTATGAGATTCAGATGGAAATTTGTATGCTTCAATCACTCTTGGTGTCCTCCTAGATTTCTGCTTCTTTAATCAAGCTCCAATGCTTCTATTTTGGCTCTCCTGATATCCAAAGTAGTACTCCGAAGATCAGAGTATTTTTCAGCATTGTCACATTCTGTTTTTAAGCTTTCAGGAAGGCTGGGCAGCATATCTTGTTCAACTCGTTGACTTTGTAGGTGACTCCCATTATCTCTAAGTCAGTCACCAGCTGCACAAATCTATGGAGCTGTTTAGAGATGGATTCCCCTTTGGAGTGATGAAAGTTTCATATTGATTAACAATTCATCCTTGTTAATTTCAGCAACTTTGCTGCTTTCCTTCACACATGATCAGCAGTGCATCCCATACTGCTTTGGCAGTTCCATATTTTTTCTATCTTTCAGCATATCAATCTTGAGTGCTTGGCTTAGGATAGAGTAGGCTTTTAGATCAATCTTGATTTTCTTGTATCTTCATCATCAAGAGTTAGATCTTCAATGGGTATCCTTGTTTTCTTGTAGGTAGCAGCTTGATCTACAATAGAGTAACCAGAATGTATGGTCCCTTGCATATTGAAATCCAATAATCTGGATTCTACACCTGTAATATAGTCATGAATCTGATTTTCCATTGTATAAATTCAGATATATGTTTAAGCATTGGTGGTTTTGGAGTATGACCAATTCTGAAAAACTATGTGAATCAATTTTAACAAGGTGCTTTAACTTGTATAAATATAGATTAGGTAAGTTTTAAGATTAATTAGTCCTAATAGTCCAAATCTTTCAACAAATGCTCAGTAAATCAGATTTGTTAATGTTTCTTGGTTTCTATCACAGCTTCTGTTCTTCGTATGAATGTATAGGTTTTGGTGTATAGTTCTTCAAGGTGAGAACGTGTTGACACAGATCTTTTTTAAGAGTATTTTCTGCTATATACTAAATAGAGATGACGAAATACTCTATTAGCAACTCAATCACTAGTTCAATCAAGTTCTATTAAGGTCTTGGGTAGATCTAAAAAAGAACCGAGAGCCAAAGCTCTGATACCAATTGACTGGGTAGTGAGATAGAGATTCTCACTTAGGATCGAATATAATGATTGAGTTAGTGATTGAAAGGCGGAAACAAACAATCAATAAACATTCATGCAGACGATATACTCAAAAATGCTTGTTTGTATTGAAATAGATGATGATTACAGTAAATGCTAGTGTTTGAGCATAAACAGTAAATGATACACCTGAGAGTAAAAGACAAAATATGTTCTAATTTTCTATCAACCTCACACTCATGTACGAGATTTTCTATTCTATTCATAGGCAGGCAGATGCCTTTTTACAAAATGACTAAACTACCCCTGACCTATACATCAGAACTAGTCTAAGTCTTGATCCGCATTTCTGTTGTTTCATCCGCATTGGCAAATATGGATGAGATGGACTTGATGAGCATTTCTTCACTTGATCATCCGCATTAGTATGTTAGTCATCCGCATTGGGTAATTCGGATGAACAAATATTTGGTGCATTCTTGTCCGGTCATCCACATTGGCAAATGCAGATGGATAGAATCTTGTCCGCATTACTTTTGTTCTTCAACATTTGTTAATGCGGAAGAACAAACACTTGTCAGCATTTCTTCTTTGCCTTCCACATTAACAAATGCGGAAATCCAATACTTAATCTTCTACTACAGAATCTTGATCCGCATTAATACTTGGACTTGTGGGAATCCAGCAGAGCAACCATCAACACAGCAGTTGAATTGACATGTATGATCCTTTCAGGGTGCAATAGTTTATGTCTTAATGTTTTAAAAAATGACTTATGTGTGATATGCTTAATGTCTAATCAAACAGATGAAGCTCAACAGACCAATGAATTTGATTTACAACCCCTTCAAGAGGTCAAGACTCAATTAACCATAATTCTTGACTTGCAAGATATAGTTAGAATGTCTGTGAGCTACAGGGCAGAAGAAGAGAGATCATACACGACCCAACAGATGAACAACTGGTTGAAATATTTAGGCTGAATCCGGATGAGTTGGTCAAAGATGCTCCTACAGTTGATGTGGCTAGTGATGATGAGCTTAACGATGTAGACGAAATCGAGATAGAGGATGTCACTGCTAACTACTATCTAGAGTATGCTGATCATGAAGGCAATTTTATACCCAATTTGGGTGATACTTTTAGCAGTGCTACATTTGAAAAACTGGATGAAGTAGAGAAAGAAAATGAGAAAGAAGAAAGCTCAGCCCAAGCTTCAGACACTAATGTCGAATTGAAGAAAGCTGAATGGGTGGCTTGTTTTGCTAAAATGAAAGCCCAGTGCGCACCTCCAAAGCAGAATGCCTACACCAAACTGTACAGAGTCAAGAAACATCAGAAGGTGTCCAGAAAAATCATTGTGTGGACTTATTTTGAAGACTTAAATGTCTATGCTGTAAAGAGAGAGAAGGGGATTGATTACTTCAGATACCCACATGATCTGAAGACTCTTCCTTGTTTTGAGCTCAACTGACTGGCGTGCTTAGATCTGCTGTATGCTAATCCAAGGAAGATGTCAGGTTGGTTTGAAGCTGCTTTAAAGAAAGAATACCACACCAGGTGGGTAAACTTCATACCTCAACAACCGACGAGGTACATCCGTAGGTCTGAAGTGGACCCTTTATCTGGGAAGCGTAAAGTTGTGCTGAAGTGGAGTCCTCCACGCACAATGTCAAAGATTCACTTACGGGAAATGCCTCAGGACTTCACTCCACACTTCAAATGGTGGTATTATGATTGGAGGATAGGAGAAGCGGTCATAGTACTGAATAAACATGGAAAGATAGAGACTATCCGGGTATTTGACCCTATGTGGCTTACAAACTTGTCGGAAGAAGATGCCTACACATTGTACAAGTGGCCACTATTCTATGACATGCAGGACATTGTACAGCTCTCCAGTTTCAACACATGATAAGACTTTTCTTTGCTTTTGAGATACATGCAGGAGTTACAAAACATGAGAAGTACAAGAAGTCTGAAGAACATGTGAAGAGTGTTAGACAATAGAGGAAACTAGGTCCAAGGGGGAGTTTGTAGATACATGTGTACCTAGTTTATGACCTTAATGTAAATGTCTTTCATGTCTTACACATATGTAATGAATGGGTTCAATGAAGTATGATTTGTGCTTGATGTTTATAATGTTTATATTTCATATTATTATTGTGTTAAAATATAATGAACGTACTATAGGTTTGAGGTAGTTGTACACATTCTAAGTCAAATAGTGATTGAGTAAAGTTTTCAGCATAGACGGATGAGTGTTCATGCTAATGGCCCATACTCATAGACTATACGCATGGATACATCATGCTTATGGACCAGTCGCACGACTGAATCAGGAGAATAAATCAGTCGCACAATTAAGACATAAGATTGACTCAGTCGCACGACTGAACCTTCAGTCGTGCTTATGACTCAATCGCATGATTTAGTCGCACAACTGAACCATGCTAATGGTTCAGTCGCACGACTAGAAACCCCTAACCTATAAATAGCATTTAATTCATGCAAAAACTAAAGAAGCAATTGGAAACACTTTATACTCTTACGAACCCTAGCCATCCAGAACGTCCCAGGAAGCCTGTCCAAGTAGATCCAACCTGTAGGCCACCTCTCCTACTTGAGCAATGATTTGAAAAGGCCCTATGTACCTTGGGCTCAACTTGCCCCGCTTTCTAACTGAATGATACCTTTCCAAGGTGAGACTTTCAACATAACTCTATCAGCCATGGAACTCAATCGGTCTTTGCCTCTTATCGGCATACGACTTCTGCCTATCCTTAGCTGCTTTAATGAAGGCTTTGATCTTTTCAATCTTCTTAGTCGTAGCCTTAATCACCTCAATACTTCCCAACTCTTTCTGACAATATCACCCCAACACACGGCGTTCTACATCTCCTACCATATAACATCTTATCAGGAGGCATACCGATACTGGCATGATAACTGTTGTTATATGAAAGCTCAGCTAATGGTAAGTGGTCATCCCAACTTCTTCCAAAATCAATGACAGATGCCCCAAGCACATCTTCTAGAGTTTGAATCGTCCTTTCGGATTGACCATCCGTCTGAGGATGATAAGCCGTGCTAATATCTAACCTCCTTCCTATCGCATCATGGAATTTCTTCCAGAATTTAGATGTAACTGGGTGTCACAATCAGACACAATAAACACTAGCACACCATGATGAGTTACAATCTCTGTAATGAACAGATCCGCTAATCTCTTGGATAGATATGTCTCGCAGATTGGTAGAAAGTGAGCACTCTTCTTCAATGATCAACTATCACCCATATCGCATCATATCCTCGCGCGGTACATAGTAGCTTCGTAACAAAGTCCATGTGATGTGCTCCCACTTCCACTCCAGTATATCCAATGGTTGGATCTTCCCATATGGCTTATGATCCTCGGCCTTCACTTGTAAACAAGTAATGCACTTACTCACATACTTTGCTACATCGCTTTTCATACCCGGCCATCAATAATCCTTCTTCATGTCTTGGTACATCTTCATCGCACCGAGATGAATAGAGTATCGAGTTTTATGAGCTTCATCCATAATGTTCACACGTAGATCCCAAAAATGAGGAACCCACATTCATCCAAATCGGGTTCTAACACCGAGTGTTTTTTCACCCAATTCTGTGACTAGTCCTCTCATTCTTTCAGAGTTAAGATGATCTTCCTTCAATGCCTCGTCTTGAAACTCCTTGATATACTTCATCATATCAGAGGTCATAACCAACTAATAAGCCTTTAGCCAAATTGGTTCGGGTCTCTCCTTTCGGCTGAGGGCATCCGCCACCATGTTGGCTTTGCCCGGATGGTAATGAATCTCATAATCATAACCTTTTATGAGCTTCAACCATCTCCTCTGCCTTATGATCAAATCTTTCTGCTCGAAGAAGTACTTCAAGCTCTTGTGGTCAGTGAATATGGTGCACTTCGTCCCATATAGGTAGTGCCTCCAAATCTTTAAAGCTAAGACCATAACTGCTAGCTCCAAGTCATGAGTAGGATAATTGACTTCATGAACTTTCAACTATCAGGATGCAAAGGCTATAACCTTTACCCTTTGCATCAGCACACATCCCAACCCCGAGTAGGAAGCATCCAATAAACCACCAAATCTGTCACACCCCGACGACGATGGAATTATTGGGGCAGCCGAATGTGAAATGATTTTTCATAGCATATGGAACTAAATAAGTTGAAATATTATTAAATATCATTTTCATTGAACATTAAAATACAATTAAAATCATTACAAAACAAACAAGTAATAAACAACAACATAATATTTTCAATTAAACAAAGTCCAAGTCCTATATGAGCATGAAGAGATCCTCAAGTATCAAACCTGAAATATGTTAAAAGTAAAAGGTCAACTTTGAAAGTTGGTGAGTTCTCATGGGTTAAACACTCACACACACACATTATATATATATACATATATATATACATATATACATATATATATACATAGATACATATATAATATATATATAAAGGGTTTACAAGTAGCAATTCATGTCAATGTTTATGAATTATGCAAGTTTATAGAACACATATTGCTACAATCAAACCTTGATAGATTACAACATTACATGATTAAACGATTAGCTAAGTGTACTTGGATTAACTAAGCAGGCTTGTCAGGCCTATAGATCTATGATGTCGCTAGGCTAGAATAGTTAATGATTGTCAACATATAACGTGTCTCATATAACACTCACAACAATACCAATAACCATGACAAAAAGTATAAGATGAATTACATGTGCATTTACAAGTATCAAGATGTTTACAAGTGTAAGTTCATAAGGTTAATATGTTTCACCCAAAAAGGTGCGAAATAAAGTAAAAAGGGGCATGGGGAACTCATGGGAAACTCACATTCTATAAAGTTGCACTTAAGATAACAATAAGATGATAAGATAGTTCCAACGATTCCGTTATGATTCAACCTAAGATTGGTGTCTTAGGATTAGAATAATGTTATGATTCAAGAGTAAATATGAATTAAGGTTTCATTTGGAATTTGGGGGTTTTAATATTTAAGTCAAATGAAATATAATAAGCCAAACAATTATGTTTTGATTCAATAAAAGTGGTATGAATTAAAAATAAGAATTATAGTGAATGATCAATAATTTAATTTATTGAATTAATAAAGAAAAAAATATGATGTATGAAAAAATTAATTATTTAATAGTTAATTATTTAAAATTTGATAAAGGTACTTAATTGAATACTTATTTATATGATTTTAAAATTATTTAAAATCATTTTATTAAGTTTTGAACTTTTAACTGATTTATTATATAGATCTTATAATACAAGATTTTAGTAACAAAAATGAAGTATAATATATTGTTTTATAAGTTTTAAAAGTTTAAATAAAAGTTTAGAGAACATTACTAAATATGATATAAATTGATTAGATGGATACTTTTTTATTTAAATTTTTATTTATATAATTAAACATTTAAAGTATTTGTAATATGTAGGTTTGAAGTGTTTTGAAATAATCCAAGTTTGGACTATAATATATTTGTAACATATAAATGACTTCATTTTATAGTCTTTTTTTCTTTAACAAGTAATTAAATTTAAGAGTTATAAGTTTTAAAATCTTTAAAACTTAACTTAATAATTTCTGAAATGTTTTAGTTAACAAAATAATGTTTATTTTGATTTATTAATATAATAATTATTTTTTTGAATTAAAAATGCAAAAATACAACTAAAGAAAAAGGTTGGCAGAGGCTCGGTTCGAACCCAGGACCTCCTGCCTATGGTTGGAACCAGTTACTAGTTGGGCTAAAGCCCCAATCTACTTAGGATTTGAAAATTACTTTATAAATCCATTAATTAAGAAATCCTCAAATTCATATGAACCCTATAAACAAATTGAACCCAACTGAGCTTGAAATCGATTTCGATACTCGAATTAAACATGGGGCTTTTGTTTCCCACATGAAATCGGGTATGTAGATGTACAGAATTACCTCACAAGAGTCGTTTAGATGGTGAACGATAGGAAAAATCTTGAGACAGAAGGTTGCATTGATTCAAGAAGAAATGATGAATATAATCGAATTCATGATACGTGAAGCTTCTAATGGCGTTTATGATTGAAAGCCCTCTATTAGTTTCAATTATAATAAGGTGGATCATGGTGAATGGTTTAGTTGCAGGCCGAAGAAGATGGTGGTGATCGAACACGAGGTGCATGTGTGTTTCAGATGGAATTGAAGGTTCGAATGGTGTAAAGGGATAGAATGCAATGTTTTCCCACAATTATATGGTATCAATTTTGGCTGATTCAGTTTGATCGAGTTATGACTTTGGTATGTGAGTTTCGGTTTCAATTCAAATGAATTAACCATTCCATAATACGCATTAAAATGACTCATTAGTTCAAAACTTAAGTTCGAAGGGTAAGAAACAGTTTAATTG